>CM070104.1:8890889-9323389 GCA_036178185.1 Liparis tanakae | reverse complement strand
CGAGACCTGCGGACAAACAGACGTCGAACAAAGGATTACAGCCAACTGCAGTAGAGGAACCAGGATATTCTCTTCCCGACTCTCACACTCATCTCCAGGACAGCGGCTTCTTTAACAAGAGCCTTCTGGTGTACAGGTAGGCAAAGAAGGAACAGGGGGCAGTTCTGACCGGAGCATTTGGCTCTGGTCTTAATACCTAGTGAGTACATTAGTTATGACCACACACGGTTTTGAAATGTTATCAATTAAGAAATGTCCCTTTTGTGAAGGAAATATAATGGCTACGAATCCATCTTCACCTTTCTACATGGCAGACATCTTGACATGGAGGGGAGAGCATTGCTGCAACTACTTATATTATCGGCTCGAATGTAATGGGACTGTTGGGATAATTTGTGGGTCCCAGCTCCAGCACACATACATGGAATTACTAACACTCATGTTATACATTTAAATAACTTGATTTGTTTTGCAAAGCTTTTCACTCTGACTGCAAAGTGTTAATATCACACCTGATGCAGTTTCTGTCATTTGGGGTGCGAGCATGGTGATCGATGCGCATACGATTACTTATACAGCCCTTGCTATCATCATGGCTCAAAGAACACAGCACGAAAAACTGAAACTGAAATGGATATCCAAGCTTAGCTCACACTTTATACAATATTTATACACCATCTGTGCAATATTGTAATTTGTGTGCCTTACTCTTATGCAATACCATTTTTTGTGACTTATTTGTAAACTGTGACTTATTTGTATTTATTTCTTTCTTACCTTGTAATTTAGTTTAGTTTAGAGGACCCAGCAATATAAGCTTTTCATTGTAAGAATAACTTGTTATATGTGCACATGACATTAAAATATCTGGAATCTTGAATCTTGATTTCTTAATTATGTATATAGAAGCTGCTTCATCTTCTCAACAGATTGTTTCTGCATCAACCACGTCCATCCAAATATCAGCATTATTTCGACCCTTTCCCTAGACCTCGCTGGAACGCTCCGTTCCTCTCTCGCCCTAGCGCTTTGGCCCTTCCTTTATTTGTCCTTTTAATTTTCTCTCTCAAAGGCTTCTATCACTCTCCCCCTTGCTCTGAGACTGGAGTGAGAGCCCAGGGAATAGCCACATCCCCCCCCACACACCTCCCCCCCTCCGGTGCTGTAAAGCCAGGTGATCAGAGGGAGGAGGGATGAGCCTGAGGGGCAAGGGACTATTTGCGAGCGCCGTAAAGCCGGATACCATGGAGCTCTGTGGCTTGGGGAGTTCACTGTTGTTCCCTGAGAGAGTAAAACAAATGTACAGGAGGAGAGGAAATGCTGTCCATCGAGTGGCAACAGCACTGCCTTGAGAACCAGTCGTCATCGTAGCTACAGGGCGAAGCCATAGACTCGCTCAGTGACTCTTCATCAAGCCACAGAAACTTAGCAAATGTTTCGGTATTTCAAAATGATTCTTATTGCCCGTTTTTGGAGGGGATTCCTGGGCGCCACAAACATACAGGTCAGGAGACTTGGAAACTATAAACCGTCTCTTGGTGTCAATGAACGTTGTGTCACGTGTCTCTTGGTCTTGGTCTTTGTGTTTCTCCGGCCTTCCCCCGATGGACACAGGCTACATACCGCCCGCCGAGCAGAATCAAAGACTACATGGACGGGAAGTATGCACTGGATAAAGTTTGCAATTAAACATTTTAATGAAAATGAATTCGCAAAACAGATGGATGATTTTCTATTTCAAAACTTAAATAACTGTAATTATGGAACAAACATGTTCGATGTCTTATTGCTAAAAATACTTGAGTTCAAAAACTTCAAAATGATACCGTATGAAAAGTGTAAATAATGCGTTAATAGTATGTAATGTTATGGATTGTTTAACTTATTTATCTATTCCTCTTTATACTGAACAAATTTGGCTTTGATCACATTTCTCTGATGTGTTTAAAACAGGAAATGCCTTGCTCCATGCTGTTTGTGATATGGGGGGGGGGGGGTGCGTCCCATCAGATCATACTGTCTGCTTCCAATTCAATTCCCTGAGAGATATGCCGCACAATGCAAGTGGAATAGAGTAGGAGGAAGATTATTAACGTTCATATTTCTCAAATCGCTTAAGCAAACTTGTGCGCACACACGCACACACGCACGCACACACGCACACACACACACACACACACACACACACACACACACACACACACACACACACACACACACACACACACACACACACACACACACACACACACACACACACACACACACACACACACACACACACACACACACACACACACACACACACACACACACACACAGCGAGGAGGGTGGTATGCAGAGAGGGGCACATGGTGGATGTGTTGGTGTTTAATTGGCCCGGCTCCTCAGCTCTGGGTTGATTCCAGGGAGCAGGAAGAGCCACTAGGGAGGGGCTCCTAATTAAGTAGACCTGGGATTATTTTGTAAATATCTGTTTACCACCATCATCTCCTGAGGCTAGGGGGGTGTAGCCAGGAGGAAAACAATACATTGTAAACATGAACACTATGGGAATGGGTGGCTTGGCAAAGCAGAGGCTGTGCCAAACCAAGGTGATGTGAGCCCCGCGCCCCGGGGATCAGAGGGCTGAGCGCTGCAGCGATACAGAGTTAAAAGGAATGAGATCATAGAAGGCGGGAATAACAGTGTACTAGTGATAAACTATTTAGGAATCAAACATTGCAGTGATATTAAGTTTGTCTTCATAATTGGGGATATGAGGGCTTTACTTCCTAACCAACTGGCTGATAAAATGAGTACTGATGTTTATTTATTATTTATAGAAAAAAACTGTTGTAATTACAGAGTTGCCTTGCAAAGCCTTTACATTTTGCTTGAGCCCATCCTTAACGCAAGAAAAACATACATACACAATAACTATAGGCGAGCATACCATCAAGAGATCTTTCAACTACCATGTTAAACTGTCTCACACATTTACTTTTAATCAGGAGCACATTACAATAGAATAAACATGGCTGAACCTTTTGTAATGAGGGGAACAATTTGAAAATGTATATTCAGAATAATGTATAATGTCTAAAAAAGAAGAGACTATACATATCATAAAAAGGTCAAAAGAAAATGTGTTACATTTGGACAAGTAGACCTGAGGCTGTGAATTTAAATCTCTTTAATCTTCAGTTTGATGGGATATGTTTGGGGATCAGTCATTCAATGAAAGTGACTTTAATAACAGTTAGTCTGCAGCCATCTCATATACAAGCACATCTCTTTTCTTATAGATAGAGAAGATGTACTCTGAAATTAGGAGTGTTGACAGAAAGTCCAACGGCATTCAAAAAGTGTTCCGAGCTGATAGGCAGAATAAGGACCGGGGCTGATCACGGTTGTTTTTTATGTCCATACCCGCTACATAATCCTTGTTTATTGTGACCCACTGCCAGACATGGCGCACAGAGCCCTGTTAAAACACATGATTGTTCTCATAATGGACTGCTTTACAACCGGGCACACTGTGGAGCGACAGACACATGACCAGCAGCCAGCAGCTCAAAATAAGCTGAGAGGAGCAGGTTTGAGTTAAAAATGGTTGTTTTGCCTACATTTTGTTGTATAATTTTGTTACAAGTCCGTAACGTGCTGCAGTGGGCAGAAAACTGTATTTGAACATTCTGTACCATCTGGGGATTAAGAGAGGAGACAGTCTGAATCCAGTCCACCACGAGTTACAGAGCGACGCTCCTCTGTCCACAAACATGAGAAAAACACTTGACACCAAACGGCAAAGGAAATGAGAGAATTTCTTTATCAACGTCAGTTTGCTTGACGCTACGAGTGTAATCACGCAGACGTTTTAAGTAGGACTACGTACAGTCGCTAATGGAGTCTAATACAACCATCCGGCAATAACTCCTACCTCCAGACAACTTCAACTGTTACACTTTTGTTGGACTTGTGCACAACATTCCAATAGTTTGGCTGTAGTTAGTTGTGTATTGTAGGTCCAAAAAGTCTTCTCAGAAAAAGTTAACAGAAAAACGTATTATAATATATTCTCATGGAGTTCTGGAAATATCATATTTTACCTGGTATTTCCACATAGATTCAATTAAATAAGTTGCATCAGGGGGAAGCAATCCATCAAACAATCCCACACAACACAATTAATTGAGTTATTCACAAAATACTATTAAAAAAAAGCCGTAGCCATGACACAAAATGTGTGAATTTGTGAACGTGTGCACACGTATTGTTCGTATATTAACATAAACTGCTCACGAACACATTCACAAATCGGACCACTGGCGGTGTCAACAAAGCTTTTATTGCTCATTCTGTTGGCCTTCGGTTCCCGCCCCCTGCTCGCTGCTGCCCATCCCCCCTTCAGGGAAGCTCATCCTCGCATACTCTGGGGAGCAAAGACGCCTTTGACAGCCGGGAAAACGGGAAGGTTAGACGAGCCATAGCATTCCAAGCGTGGCGCAATCACTTCTGGCCAGGGAAGTATTTTCAAATAGTACCAATACATTAGTATAAAGTAGGGTGGAAAGAAAGATATCGTGTTGGAAAAGATTTTAAAGGAATAGAGATAACACAGAGGGAGAGGCTTGTGAATTGAGCTGTGTAATCACCTACATTAGGAATCAGGGCAGTATTGAGACAGGAAGTCATATTATGAGAATTAGGATATAAGTGAGGTTGAGGAAAATGGGGTGGGCTGCAGAGAATGGCAGTGGGAGCCATCTACTGTATTGCTTTCACACAAAATATCTAGCAGTTCTCTTGGAAACAGAGCTCCATGTTTCAAATCTTAAATTTTCCACTTATTAATCATATACATATATATATATATATATATATATATATATATATATATATATAGTATTAAAGCCTTATTGATATCCTGTTTACGTCCTCTAAGAGAGACCATACAAGCTTGGTCGGTCTATATGATGACATGGTAACCATGATATGGAATAGGTTACACAGCATGTTCTGGTCTACAATGTGTTTCAAGTTACTCACTGCTAGTGATTGATGAGCTTTGGCTCCGGACTCATCTTGTGGTTGGAGATATTCCAGTAAGCAAGTAGCTTGTCAGACAGTTTCCCCTTCAAGCTCTCATATTGTAGAATTAATTATGCACGACTCAGTCATTACCGGTGAAGAACCTCTTACCACTGTGTGCGCCTAATTATAATAAGTTGAGATCTTTTGACTATGTACCTCATTTTTATTAGAATACGGGTAGATGAAATCAAGCAATCCGATTGGTTGAGAGCGAGTCACGGGGTGTACTTTATTGCACCATAACATCCTGTACAAACTCAAAATAACACATTTTTGCGTGACCGTTTTCAAGCTTGACAGTTCCCAAACATGTTTTGTGTGAACTTTGATATTTTGGGGGATTGACTTTTGATGAGTGGTTAGCCGAAGAGGACACCTCAGGTGGACGTCATGCTACCATAGATAAAAAAAGAAAGTGAGACCTATGAAATGTTCAGTATCAGTTATTTGACCCCAAATATATATATCAAATTTGTTTCACTTCCTATGGCGCTTATCAAGCAATAAACTAATAACAGTAACACGTTGTTTTAATATTAAAGTGGTAGCGAACTAAAGGATCCTCCAACCTGCTCAAAGTGAAATGTTTGCCCCTACCACTGGCTAATTATGAACCTTTAGGGCCTGGGCACACAGCGTGATGTTGCTACGTTGCTATAAACAACAAGGCATGCAACCTACTTTCTCTGAGTAATGCAAGCTATGGAATTCATGAGCAAAGCACTAGAGTACACTGCAACCCGCCCCCTCAGCTCCTTCACCCTGAGAACCATAAGCTCCTTTCACACATGCATCGCAACCCTGAACTTATCTCGACGTTACCCAGCGGAGCTGCATGGGAGAATGCAAATGTCCACATTGGTCGGACCACATATTAAAACTACTTCCCACTGCCAGCTCCCTAGATCACAGTCAGTGTAATGTCGGATCGAGCCCACGTGTGAATAGAGCTGGTTACTGTCTGGAGAATTCAGGGTGAACGAGTGGGCGTGTTCATGACGTTTCCATGCAACTGACGCGAAACCGGAACAATACAAACATCCAAGGGCGGCGAAGAGGGGTCATTTAAATGACGGAAACGTGTAAACGGAGAGGCAAAATCATCAGAGAACGACAAAAGACTTCACTACTCCAAATGATCCGGTGTATTTGCATCAGTATTTCCAGTAGGTGAGAATTCATCTGGCACGGACAACCTCCTCCTCCTGTTGTTGTTGTTGTTTGCTTTGCGTGTTAAAGGGCAACTCCGGACACGATTCTCCGAATTCATAACCCTTGCCATGAATGGAAGCTCATTTGTTTCAATGCATGCTGTACATGTTGTTGGGCCTACCTGAAACATTCCCCCACTGTGACAATCTCCACCTCGCTGTCTGTGGAGGTGACGTTGATCTCCTCGCTTGCAGGTACAACAGGCGCTGGAGCTGGAGATGCCTCAATCACCACAACATCCTCATCCAGGATACCTGAGCACACAAGCTGGATTTAGTATACAAAAGACATACAAAATACAATATGACAAACAGCAAAGAAAGCATACAGCTACAGTTAAATGAACGGAAAATAGGCATGAACTGAATTTGACCACTCTTCATTGGATTATGACACTTTACTTTGATTAATCTGCGATGTTCTTACATCAAAAATGGTTTTAAATAAACCAACAAACAACAAATAAGAACATTTAAGTCTGTGCATGACGCTGTTGTCTACTTTCATACAGCACAGACATGAACACATCCATTTTAAATACAGTGATCTTTCTCTTTTTCATGGCTAATTCTAAAACCGAGGGTGTTGTGTAAGTAACCAGATTGCATTCCTCCATTTTCATCATCATGATAACAACAGTTTCATCATTCTGACAGGAGGAATGTAGGTCATCTGTGCTCAACTCTATTTACACTGAGATTGGCCTTTTTTCCTTTCCCGCTCCCAAATCTGTGCTGTGATTGGTTCCCTGTGCACTAGCTTTATCTCTGCCTGGGCGAAACACCATGAGAGCCCTTCAGGTGTGTTCACTCAAGAGTAGATGGTTGAGATAGGACATCAGAAAGAAGACAGTTGACAATAATGACATTGGCTTGAATGTTCTAGTTCGAAATGAGTAAAAATGTTCATAAAATGAGCGCTCTGTGAAATCGCATATATCTTTCACACAAATATTGACCATAAAGGCTCCAACACCAACATGTAGTCATATTACCTACTTTGTTCCACATTGTGTGCGGATGAGTTTTTTTAAAGGATAATTCCAATTTTATAATTTACACAGCGATATGCTACAACTACTACAATTATTCCTTCAAGCAATCGTCACATTTTAAATGTCATTTTTATCCAAAGCGACTTACAATCCTGTTACATTCACACACCGTAGACGCAGCTCCAGGGAGCAATTCAGGGTAAAGTGTTTTGCTCAAGGACACATCGACTAGGGCGGGGATTGAACCTCCAACCCACTGATTGGAAGATGGACCTGCTACCCACTGACCCACAGTCGCCACATTTAATGCAAGATACGTGGTATCTATATTTATATCCATCAAATTGACCCCGTGCACTTCATCCGTGTCGATATTTCATCTGCAGAGGTCGTACATCTGTTCACCGCATCACACACAAGGAGCCGAGTTCAAAGGCAACGCTCACGTTAAAGTCACGGCTAAATAACCAAATGCATCCTCCTCTTCCTCTGTAATGGAGCTGCTGCAAAGCCCATAGGTGGTAAACGGGGGCATTGACTTACCAAATAGATGTTGTGTTATTGTTTATAACAGAACACACAGCATAATCTAAAGGTTATATTTAGGCTTCAAGCCTAGACATAGATCTTAATATATATATATATATATATATATATATATATACATACATATACACACGCGCACGGTTAACAAAGTAACTACATGATATGCTGCTAAAGAGTATACAGTGTTTGTGTGCTCAGTCTTGCCATAATCCCCCGTGTGACTTCTATTCCAATCGTCCTCTGAGAGCTGCTGCTTAGCACCCTCTGCAAGACTTGCAGCCTGGCCCTCTGGTGAAGCCTTCATGAGGTTACACATACAACAACACCGTACTTACATTAAGCAGAGAAGTGTAAGCAATGTGTGCAGATGAAAAAGACCTCCTCCTACGAGACTTGAGAACAACAATATAAAAGGTCCATGTAACAACTGTCTGAAGTCCAGCTATCGGTGTGAGTGATGTGCTCGAGACTGAACAATATATACACAGCTTGTTATGGTAATTGGCGCTACTGATATTTTAGTGTGACAAATCATCAGATGCGTATCGTATGATGAAACTGCTCCAGCACACACACCTGCTGCAACTGGGAACTTCTAGAAGACAGGTTTCATCCCTTGCCTTCACTCTCCCCGGCTGTAAACAAATGCCATGTTTTCCCTGCGAGACCTGCTGTTTCTATGCAAAGGCTGTCACCAAACAGGGCCCGAGTTTTCTCCCTCTTGCCTCCCACCAACAACTAACTTTCCATTCTCCCATCGGGCCACAGCAGCAGAGCCGAGGCTCAACGGCTACGTGGGGAAAACAATGAACCAGGGTAAAGGTGGGGCTGTTGAAAAGATACACCAACTTCTGTTCGTCCGTCTGTTCTACTTTACTGAGATTGAGAGCATAAAGCTATGGTTTGGATTCAGGAGCTTTATGAATTCATTGCTCCAACAGGTAACAGAGGGCTGCAGTTACAGTACAGACTACCAGGTGTGGGGCCATGAAAAGCAGAGGGGAGGAGCTACTCCTTCATCAGCTGTGCCGAGCCACGACAAAGACATGCAGACTGACGTTGTATGCGTGTTCCGACATTCATCACGTTTATGGGAAACTCAATCAAAAGCTACAATTTCTTACTTAGGACGCACTACAGCAGCAATGTGTTGCCATGAGGAAGACCAGCTCTGTCTGTCGGCATGTTTTCACTAAAGGAAACAAGGTGACTTCCCTTCCTCTGGTCCAGAGGCAGAATGAAATGACCCGACTCTTGATTACGCTTCAGTAAACACACATTAATGGAGAGAGCTCACCATTATCACACTTCTGCATTGGCAAATTCATTTCTGATTGTTCAGTGAAGGGAACTGGAAGTCTATGGTTTACAAGTTTGATGAATGACAATACATGTGTATTATGGTATTAAACACACCAACAACCATTTATGTAATGAAAAAGTCCAGCTGCTCTTGCCAGTTGCACAACCCATGCCGACCTCTTCTCCGGCTCAACCATTTCCGCTTTTCTGTTATGCTCTTCAGTGCAAATGAATTCACAGCAATGTACTTCGATTACAATGTTAATTCATGCTGAATTGAGATTTTTTTCCTGCAACTTTCTTTGTTACCATTCTGCCTGTTGATATTACACCCATGCTACCTAATATGAAAAAGGCCCTGATATGTTTAAACCATGTAAAGTTGATTTTATTAACCGTCGATCAATAAACCTGATGTATAAATAAATGTAACCGACGGCAACAAGACCGACACATAACTGCATAGTCTGGCCTATAGGCCGCGGCGTTACGGTGATCACGCTGCAAACACACGGCATCACGCTACGCACGCCTCAACTCTGTGAAACATAGGATTCAGCCAACGTAGCCATACCTCCTGCCGTACAACAACAAGCGTTGGATAGAGATTAAAGAGATTAAAATGCAACACAAACAAATGTACGAGACGTGTTGTTACCTGTGGCTACAGTAGCACTGTTGGGCTGGCTGCTGGTGCTGCTGACATCTACATACAGCTCATCTTCTGCTTCAGTAGAAGAGGGGGAGGAAGAGTCACTACTCAGCTCCTCGCTAGAACTACTGGTGCTATGGAGTAGAGCATACTTCCTACGTGCAATCACTTCACGTTTCTTCCTCTGCAGCAGTAGTCGCTCCTTTTGCTTCTGAGTCCGCTGACCCCCCCCAGGAGTCGTTTTCACAAAGCGCTTCCTATGTAGGGGCCGCCGGCTGCTCAGACAGGGCCGCTTCAGCAGCACTGGCTCAGCTTCAGACCGCACCCACTTATGAGCGCGATTCCCCCGAGTTCGACCCAGAACAGGGTGCAGGCCGACTCCAGCGGCTCCTCCCGTTGTCAGGGCAGACGCCTTGTGTTGGCCCCCTGTTGCTCCAGCCTCCCCCCCCTCCTCCTCTGAGCTGAGAGTGTCCGAGTCCCCAAATCGCAGGCTGGAGGAGGGGGAGGAAGCGCAGTCACTAAAAGAGGAGTCGTGATTATGTTCGTCCTCACTTGGGTGCTGTAAAAGTTCTACCCGGGGCCGCTGAGGGGCCAGTGAGCTCTCACTGATGTGGCCCTCCTTCAGCGAGCAGTCGGAGGGCCCTGCCTGTTGGCCTTTTCTTTTCCTGCGACCAGGGAGGGTCCGTTCTGAGTCTCTGTGTGTTTCTGTGTCCCTCAGCGGCCGATGCCGAGACTCACACAGGGTCTCAAATTCGCTGCCCGCCTTTCCGATCACCTCCATGTTGTTCGGGAAGCTCTTGGCGGCCTCCATGGGCTCTGGGTTCACCAGTGGCTCCTTCAGATGCTCCTGTCTGCTGGCGGCCTCTGACTGCACCTCACTCTTCATGATGGCAGGTCCGTCCTCAAAGGGCAAACAGCAGGTGCACTCGCATCAGTCCCTAAGCGTCTATCCGCTGCATCTCACAAAACCTGAAAGATAAGGAGGAAAAGGAAAAGATTACAAGAGCACAAGTCGCTGTGTTGCACGACTGCCAAAGAGCGGTTCGTCGTGTTAGTGACATAATTAACACCGTAGAAGCATAAAAGAGAGGCATGATCAGTAGTGTCCCGATTCAGATTATATGACAAGTGTAGTTCTTCTTTCGCCGTCTTCACTGAATTGTTTAACTTCCACACTTTAGAGTTTGATTTAAAACATATGATATCCACAACCTGAACACACACATTAATGAGCCCATGACAGTACTGCATGGTGTTCAATCCAGGGCCTAAAATCTTTCATTAACAGTTTGTTGGTACAAAGTGTGAGTGTGACCCAGAGTTGCTGATTAAAAGGTGTAGTAAGGCTGAGTCAATACCGAAGTGTTTGCCTTGTTGTTGATTCCACACAAACAATCAAATCAGAGGCAATATCCACCAGCTCATGTGTATGTCTTATGTCTCATGACTTTGGGACATTTCGGTTTTACATTTGTGTGTACCCTAACAAATAACTCCCAGGAGAAAGAGACTGTTGAGCCTCATGTGGCAGCGGAGACATTTTCACCGCAGTGCAAGGTCTCCCGGAGCAACGCCAAATTCCAGCATTGCTGACTTGGAGGCTACTTCGTAAACACAGCAACAACTTTGTGCTCCTGGTAAGACGCTATGTGTATTTTCATATGACACATGGCGTACTACATCCTCTGTCAGTCAAAAGTCAGCCGTCAATAAACCTGAAGGTTCCTTTTAATGCTGCTCTTAAGAAAACGGTGATAGTTTATGAATATATATTCTTTGTCAGTTTCAAATACATTGATGTAAAGTAGACTCTAGTAGGATGACTTTCTTGTAATTTATCACATACCCTATTGCCCTTGAATGGCCGATCAATGCCAGTGTTTAAATGGAGTAAAATGGGGACGTTGGGTTTTTACCTGTAGTGTACACGGTTCCCAATTCAAAGCACCATGGATTTGTAATAGTTCAGGTTTTATAAAGCTAATACTAATACAGCTTTGATTCGATAGAATACCAGAGCAGCATAATATTGTGTATTTTCCGGCAAACACACAAACAATAAATATAAATCGAAATAATCCAAAACAGAATACATTTAATTATACCGATTCTACATGGAATACTCAAATAGGGATATCTCTCTTGCAGATGTGTGATATTAATCACAAAGAACGTTGCATATCTGCCGTGATGTTCACTGATCAACTGTGTTTTAATAATGTTAGGGACAGTGTGAAGAAATTTGCAGACGTATGCATTATTTGCACATGGTGATATCGCCCACAGCATCAAGCCAGTGCCACTTCCTGATATGATGTAATCAGAAAAGAAATTCATGAAGCTACTACTTCAGCAATTGATTTGGGGAAATGTTTTACTGAATCCATCTATGTGACTATATGAACAAGTAATGCAACACAATGCAAGGAAATAAATGCAGTGCATTGCCAAGTCTCCTCCACTACACTATCACAACATTGAGATAGGGAGGGCCTGTCAACATCCCTATGTAATTGTATCTTCATCTCATTCAAACTTGGTATGAGTGTGAAAAACATGATACAAATGTAAGCGTCCAACCACTGCATTGACCCATTTAAAGACATTTGATTGCACTGTAGGACAGTTGATAGTAAAGTCAAGACTCATATAGACTTTTTAAAAGGACACGGTAACAAAGACGTATCTCGTGTCTCCATCTCTGTCAAAGTCTCAGTAAAAAAATGTAACACAACTACAATCCTGGTTGTGTTTTGCTGCAGAGGATTTGTACTGCATTGGGTTGGACAGGTGTCCATTAGGTTTGACAGGTATCCATAGTGTTCATGATGTACCTGTGTGGTGCAATGAATTGGATCTTCTGTTATAGACATACATGTAGCAAGGAATGCTTTCACATTATTCATTCACATCTCATTTCCTAATAATAATAATAATAATAATAATGTCACTGGACCTGAAAGCTGCACCACCTGTGAAATATGACTGATGAGGTGGATGATTCTCCACAACGCTATTTCTGCTTTTATAGACAACTCACTCATAAGTGAGAGTCCTTCAGATGCCACAGAGAAAGCTGCGCAATGACATGCATGAATTCATGGGCCTCAGAGGACAGCCCTGGAGGGAGAGAAAAAAATCCCCCTGCACCAAGGCTGAATAACGCACAGTTAGAATAAAGCAGCACATTTAACAACAAATAAAAGATACTACTGACGGCATTAGGTTAACCAATCGCAGCTACTTGTAGCAGAACATGTATGGAGCACCAGAAATGGCAAGAGTAAACCCATTGTAAATGTACGACTGACACAGGACTGCTGAGCTACTGCTGAGGATACTCAGTGCTTTCTGACTGTGAAACGACCAACCCCTCCGACTAGGCAAGCACAAACAGAGCTCCATAGATGCATTTAGCTCGACAGTGTGAAGCCTGAAACGGAGGCTAAGCATAGTTTCACAACGATAAGCTCGGCTGCTGTCGGTCTGTCTGCCACCGACGCTGCTGGAGGGACTGGGGCCAGGCTTACTCGTGTTAATGGAGAAGCACTAAAACACGAATATCCAATGTTAGTAACTTGTATTTGTATTATCACGACGACTAATCAAGAGAAAGCAAAGTGGACAGCTAGCCACCTAGCCTGACACACAGTTAATCCAGACAGAAGACAACAAAGACAGCACGTACCTGGGTCTAAGTCCTTTTTCACACTGTGTCACCGTCCTTTTTGTAACACGGGGTGTTAAATCCTGTGGGAAATAATGACAACCGTTGAAAACGAGCATTTGTCGAATTGTTACTCCCAACTACAACTAGGCAGGCCTACAAAGAAATCGCGATCCGAGGACGTTAGTGGCTGGGATTGTGAAACTGACAACACAGTCCCGAGCTGAGCCGAGAGGCAAAATCGAAGGCAATGGGCCCTGGATGGCTACGAGCTAAGCTAACGAAAAGGCTAGTTCACTTCCCTCAACAAATATCCGATTAAACTCAGCCATTTTGACTCGCAAATGAACCTGGCGGGGTCTTAAAAGGTCGTCCGGTCTCTTGCTTGTGTTTCTGTTTGACAATATAGAAATGTCTCACTATTAGCCCTCGACGAAGTTGCCATTCCTGCCTCTCGATGCATCCACTCTTGTTTACCCAGCAGGTCGTCTGCTCGCTGGCTCCGGATCCAGGAGTCCTTTCTTCCACTGCCGCACTGGGGCGCCAGATCGCGGCCGACCGTCCGCTAACTTTTCGACACTTTACGACAGTTTGACTTAACCCTTTTTACTTTTTGAAGATGTACGGGTAGACGTGAAACAATGTGGACACACTGTGCTCGCCCTGATTCGTGTCGACACAAGAGCTCTGTGTGATTATAGGTACGTCCGCCCATGTACAGATGATAATAGAAATTCACCCATCATTGTTTTGCATGTATGGCTTTACTTAATCCCAAACCAAATCATCTATTCAAAATACTGGCGCGCCCACTAGCGGATATGTGACGTGTAGAGACGAAACTGATTGAACCCAAATACAATTGCAAACATATATTTTGTATCCATATTAATAATCAAGAGGAAATTAAAATCAATCTCAAATTAAATGTGACTGCCAAATGAAACAGTATACATTACATGTATTAAAATGGCCCTTTAATGGCCCATTTACTGAAATGTTTTTTTTTTATCAATGTGCACTGTACCTTATTAAATAAACCATTAAAAAATAAATAATCCACAGGCATTTTCAAATTATTTCAATGGGCTAACCATGTTGGTACAATTCTAAAAGTGCAAGTAGGCCCTTCTTGACGTCATCTGAACTGCTTCAAATGCAACATTATTACATAATAAAAGACAGAATGGGTGTTGTGGACCAAGGTGCAGTCTGAACGGACGAGTTTTCAGTTCAACAAATAATCCCACCAAGGGTCGGTTATATATAAAACACATATAACCCTAAACATTATAGAGGAAGTGAGACGCAATTGTGTGGATAGTGTCGGTTTAAATTTAGGCAGACACAACACATGTTGATGTATCTTAAATGTGGGTAGCCAACAGAATAAGGACAGATTTATAAAGTGCATGATTGATAAAGTACAAATGCAGTGGAACGTGAAACTCTGCAGGTCACTGTACATTTTCATTAGCCCTGATTTGCTCAAGATTGCATTCCACATTGTAAATCACCTACATTTTTTAAATGGTTCTTAAGTGTTTCACTCCTCTGCCAATTGAATTGCAAATTCTTGAACCTCCTGCGTGTGAAGCTTTCGTGAATAGAAGCTACTAAAGTCAACGCTCTCCGTCAAGAATCCAGCTTCCCCTCGATCTATTCTTCACTAAATTAGAAACAACCGTTTATTGCCAAGTATATTTCACATACAAGGAATTTGTCATGGCTAATGCATGGGGAACTAAAACGGCACTCGGTAAAGTGCATACCTTTGCTGCACGCAGACACTTTTTTGGTAACTTTTCTTGACATTGACCTTGACCTTTGACCCGATCATCTCAAAATCTAATCAAATGATAATAATCAACCATCCCACCAAATTTCATGTGATTCAGTTTAATACTTTTCGGTTTAATACTTTTTGAGTTATGCGAATAACACACATACAAATGAATACACAGCGATCCAAACATAACCTTCCACATTCTGCTAAGGTAATACACGCGTGGTTGAATGGATGGAAGACTATTTTGTTTTGTCCCTAAAATACAGTGTGGTATGTTTTCAATGACAGTCAATTCACTGCACCCCCACTCCAGTAGGTGGCGTCGCGGAATTTAACGACGACACAAATAAATACACGAAGAAGAAACTGGGAAAACGCTGTGAGCTCGCGCACGATTCAGTGTATGGGAGGTAAAATGGCGACGGGTGCCATTTCCACAGAGTCAAAGAAAATATCAGATTTAAGAGTTGTTGATCTCAAATCTGAGCTCAAACAAAGGAATTTAGACACTTCTGGCGTGAAGAGCGTTCTTCTCGCAAGATTGAGACAGGTAACTAGAAGAATGAGCGAATGTGTCCGAGAAAAGTTCCGATCTGGGGAATGTGATACAGAGATGCTAAAGCTAACGTTAGCTAGCTAACGCTGTGAACTATTTCCTGCAAATTAAGTTACGTTGAACGCAAACAAGTTAAAATGCCAAGTTTAGCTTTGGAAATACATCACCATACACACACGTTTTTATAGCTATATACCTGTAGACAAGGGGGATGTTACCAAACACTTTTGGAGCTGGAATGCATCCTGAGAGAAAACGATATTGTACGGTTAGCGTTGACGTGAGGGGCCACAACAGACACGCAAGGCCCCTGTAGGCGGTCGGTTCCTCCAAACAATGCCAATTTCCTCAGCTCTATGATGTACATTTAACCATTTGACATACCGTTAATGTTGACTGCGTGAAGCACCGTGCGCATGCGCGTTTAAGTTACTCCCGCAGCTTTGTATTTCGACTTTAAATTGTTAGCGTGATCACGATTAAGTAGTGTTCATTCTGTCTTCTGCAAACATGTTTTTAATATTTATCCAATGACATGTTTTAGTGGAAATGGACTGTCTTGATGAATAGATCATGGGATGTCAAAATTGGCTTCGTTGGAAATTGTGGGGGTTCAAAATAACACACAAATGACCTTACATATTTTGTTATGATTAGCAGAGTGAAGAATATATTAATAATAATACATATTGAAATTGGCCGAACAGTTTAAGTTGAATTGAGATATTCTAACATTCACAAATAAGTTTAAATAGTGTTGTTTGATGCCATGTTGTTGTTGTTGTTGTTGTTATCGTTGTTATCAAATTCCTCGGTTTTGGTTTCGTTTTAATACATTTGAGGTCATAGGTACAACAGCCTGCAACTTGATTATGTAGCCATAGTAACACATCTTTAGGCATATTCACAATCAAAAAAACATCCATAAGAGAACCTCACGTTTCACTTTTACCGTACACGTCAAAGTAGTCAAGCTTTTTGCTGCCAACAAGGCAGAAACGTTACACTGTTGAGTGGTGACTTTTTTTTATTGGTCATCACCTCCATTCACAAGACTTGATGTGAGGAATGAACAAACAAGTGAAACTTTACCAGGGTTAAAAGTAATTTAGTTTCATTAAACGTAATCATATCTAGCTCACTGTTTTAGGGTTATCATGATACCAAAATTATAACGTTGAATCCATACCTGCCATAAATATCCCGATACCTGGGCAATTGTAGAGTTCACATTTTATCTTAATTCATGGAATTTCTTTTCTTCCTTACGGGTCCCTATGTCAGTGGGCTTTCCTTCACTGTCTACGTTGTACCCAAAGTATTTCCAGATTTCACTTTGGACAAAAAGCCGAGGGCGGTCAGCAAAAGCTCCGTCACTTGACACCATGTTGTCTCCCTAGCAACCGCTCGCTGTGAGTGAGCGCTGCCTCTTATGCTGCGTTCACATCAAAAGCAACGCTTTAATCGCGTGAATTTACTCGCCTGACAAGATGTAGTTTATTTGCTTCATTTGTGCCTTAGAGTGGGCGGGGCTTATCTCTGTGGCTTTACTCCCTGGAAACGGTTATCATTTCTGCCATTCACCATGGAGGAAATAACCACTATTTCTGCTTTATACGGTTGTGGACATCCCACGAACATTGTTACATCTGAAGCCCTCGTGTTCGTAACGTCGCCCGTAGGCTCACACTGCTTGGTTAGTTTCACCAGCTACGTCTGAAGGACAGCTGCTTCCAGCAATGCTTTTGGTGTGAACGCAGCATTAGTGTGTGAGCGCTGGGCAGCCCCGCTCTCTTGCAGGCAGCATGACGGGAAGCGGAGCTGCGAGTGCGTTCTGCTCGCGTTTCGATACTAAAAATATACAAAACCGTATCGTTTTGAAGGTACTGGTACAGCGATACCTTTTTAGTATCTACACAGTTTATTCAGTCTTCCTGGCAGATGAGTTTGCAATTGACTAGACAATTGGTGATGTACAAAACCAGCATGAAAAAGGATTTTCTGTCTTTGATAAAAATATTTGAAACGGTTTCTTTTTTTAATCAAATCTTTTCATTTATAGGCTCTTAAGGATGAAGATGGTGACACAGAAAATATCCAAATCCGCTTGACAACTGACGCATCAAATCGGAAAAGTGGGAAAACGAAAGGTAATCTTGCATTTGATTTAATACATGGTATAGGGTGGCAAAAAACACCATTTGTTTTATTTATTCTTTTTCTTACATTTTCTTTTAAGGGAAAAAAGTGGATTCAGATGCAGACACGGCAGGGGAGGAAGACGTGCTCTTCAAGGTGAATGACATGTTGCTTAAATGTTTCTATAGATTCCTGTTGCATAAATGTTTCTCTGTTGCTGTTTTGTAGGGATGAACCGATACCCTTTTATTTTTTAAACACAAAATGGATAAGATTCTTCTAAAACTGAACATGCTCGGATATATTTTACACTAACTGAATGCAATAATATAAATTCAATTCACTGGCTGAAACTTCCTCCATGTGATTCTGTAATCTATTGGGGAAGTGACTTGGCGTGTGTGTGCGTGCGTGTAGAAAAACATTACGTTAGTGTTTGGATAAAAATTAGAACCTTTGGAAAATCTGTTAAGATAGTTATTACAACCTTTTTGGTGCTGTAACTAAATATTTGTGCGCTTACCTGTGTTTTCTTTTCTAGGAGACTGAGGGAAATGAACCTGAAAAAGGTATGTGTAATATGCTGCGTGCTAGTTCCCAATGCTATCATTGGGTCGTTTCTTCTTTACAGCTTACATTTCTGATGACAAGCCTTCCTGGTAGAATGCATAACCAACATCTGGTGGTAATTCATGCTTCTGCTTTAAGTGTGCTTAAAAAAACAAACGGCATCAAGGATATGCTTGGAGACCATTACCTATGGCATTCAATTGCCCACATTCTCCAGTAAAACAATAGGGCATGGTTCACAAACAAGTTGACATTTTATTATGTCCAATGAATTGTAAGAAGCAACAACTCGTAGAACTCGAGGATCTTTGCACTTTCCTGTTGACATTTTAATCAACAAAAGTGGTGGACTGACAAAGGACAAACTCACTTTGCTACCCTCGCCTCGGGAATCGGACACCTTATTACACGTTGCCATGTGAGATGGCCGAGAATGCAGCTGGGTTTTTGATTTGGGTAGCTCAAGGACCACCAGGATCCTCCACTTTGTCAAGATGATGACACCTTGAATCAGGAGGCAACTGAAAGATCAAGAGACTTCATACATTGCAAGCAACAGTCATTCAACTTGACCATATTCCTGCCAGCTGATCGCAAATGTGTGCGGTGGAGAAATGTGACATGCACCATGGCCTGGGACTGGAAGGACCGACCGGCGTGACCAAAGGGACAGACCTTTTCTACAACTGTTGACAAGACGCTTTAAGAAACTGGTTGGTTTTGATGATGAAAAATTACTTTCTCAGAGTGATTTAAAAACCTACTGATGAGATATTGATTATTGAAGACCTATTGGA
The DNA here is from genome assembly GCA_036178185.1 of Liparis tanakae. Taxonomy (NCBI): domain Eukaryota; kingdom Metazoa; phylum Chordata; class Actinopteri; order Perciformes; family Liparidae; genus Liparis; species Liparis tanakae. The sequence goes on along the minus strand of CM070104.1, from coordinate 9,304,089 downwards.
GGACATTTAAATTACTTTACGTGGACTGATCGGCGGGGGATGTCTTGCACAATGGAAGAACCTGAAGGATGAACTGATGATTTGCCATGATATTCCTACCTGGAGAACCGCCTCGCATTGGAGGAAGCGTCTGGAATTCCGTCTGAAGAATGACTCGAGTACTTAACGCGTGTCAAGAAATGAAGATCACTGAATCATCCCCCGTTTTCAGTGAAGAATGTGTGTTCTGTGTCTTCCTGTGGTGTCTACGCCCTTGATGACCATTAACACTGAATGTGCTTTCTATTCTACTTTTTTAGGTCACGCAACATGTCAATGCTAAAAATTGTGTTTTGCCATGTTTATCCTTGTTAAATCCCTCAGATGTAACTGATACAGATGGTACTCGTGAAAAGTCTAAGCCCGCGCCCTGTGAGGACGGCCTTGCTCAGCCTGAGGATGAGACACTGGCTGAGGCTGAACCAGAGTCAGAAGCTGTGGTGGCTGAGGCCGAGCCAGAGCCCGAGGTGGATGCCGAGCCAGAGCCCGAGATGGATGCTGAGCCAGAGCCCGAGATGGATGCTGAGCCAGAGCCCGAGATGGATGCCGAGCCAGAGCCCGAGATGGATGCTGAGTCTGAGGCCGAGGTAGATGCCGAGTCTGAGGCCGAGATAGATGCCGAGTCTGACGCCGACCCAGAGGTGGATGATGATGATGATGATGATGATGGTGATGATGATGCCGACCCAGCGGTAGATGATCATGCCAATCCAGAGGTAGATGATGATGATGATGACGACGACGATGACGCCGACCCAGAGGTGGAAGATGAAGACACCGACCCAGAGATGGATGGGGATGATGAGCCAACGCTGAAGATCAAACTGTCTGAGAGTGATACTGAAACAATGAATTCCTCTAAAGAAGCCGAGGACGATCACCTATCGGTCTCGATCCCAAATGAGGATGCCATCACCCTAGACGTTGATGGTGATGATCTCCTGGAAACAGGTAAACATGTGAAACTTCCAGATCCAGAGGCCGAGAAGGGCACTGATGAGCCAATGGCCTCTGCGGAGACGGTCCCAGATGATGACATGATGGGGGAAGAGACCGTGGGCCACAAAGATGGTAAGAAAGACGACGGCTCCAGGAGTGATCCCACGAAGAAAGACGGCAGAGAGGCCCTGAAGAAAGCTGAAATGGGAGACAAGGATTCTGGGAAGAAAGGCCTCTGCACTACTGGGGCATCAGGTCGAGCAAAGAGGTTTGTCTTTCTATGTCAGTTATTCAAGTCCCGCTCACTAAGAATGCAACATTGTGGGTAGCCTCAAGATTCTTTTGCCATAAGGGAAATGTTCACTGGTGTACCTAACCCTGCCCGTTACTACTGATTTATTTTTCTGAAGTTGGTTACGTTTCGATATTAACCAGGAGCTGAGAAAACGTCTCTTACTTTGTTACTTTGGCTTTTGCAGCAGTTTTAAAGCCATTTCCGGTTTCTACGAAAAGCCTTGTAGAAGAGCTTTAGTACCAGGATGGCAGTTTTCTTTTTTCCTTTTTGGTCAAATGATTCACTGAAGTTGAACAAACCTCCGAAGATTGCATTGGTCCAGGGAATAAATTGGCTGTCAACCTGACCCATCTCACCACTGGACAAGCAATGAAGCCGTTGAGACATTGGTTCAGAGCCACGCCTTGCGCACGGGACGTTTTTTTTCTGAACGGTTCATAATCTGGTGTTTTTGTTCCATTAGATGTTTGCCTGTCACTTTGCAGCCGGTTACATTTACATTCACTCATTTTACATTTGTTACAACATTTGCTTTGTAGCTCTTCAAGAGACAGAGATGGAAAAGCTACAAAAGATGAAAAGGGTAAGCATTATTTCCATGCGTTTTAGAAATATAAAACTCAAACTAATTTCATTCAGCAGGATGCAATCACATTTATACCCAATAAATCCCAAACGTGTTTTGAAAATCGTCTTCATCCGCAGCCGTGTGCAGCAGCGGCAACAGCAGCTGTTCCCGCAACATATGGGTGAGCGGCCTGTCTTCAAACACCAAAGCAGCTGTCCTGAAGAACCTGTTCGGCAAATATGGAAAGGTAATTAATAACGTGTGCGGTTTATTTAGAATCATTTTGTTCTAATTTTGAATACATCTGAAACTTTCACTTTGACCGTATGTGTATTGCCAGAAACATTCTGAAATGTGTTGCCAACAGGTGTTGAGTGCCAAGGTGGTTACAAACGCTCGCAGTCCGGGCTCAAAGTGCTACGGCTTGGTGACGATGTCTTCCAGCACGGAGGTGACCCGGTGCCTCTGCCACCTCGACTGCACAGAGCTGCACGGACAGAAGATCTACGTGGAACGGGTACGTTAGGAAGCAGAGGTTGGGTCACAACTAGGAATGGGTATCGTTTTCTTTCTTCCCGATACTTAAAAACAAAAAAAAGAAACCCAAATCGACGATTGACAATGAGGACATTAAAAACCTCTTTGGCCATCTTCCCTGTAAAAGCCGTTCTGCACTCACGGATCTCAGACTGTCGTGCTCGTAGCAATCCTTATTTATTCATGGGGAAAATGTTTCCCTTCATCAATTTTATTTCACTGCTGCTGTTTTTCAGGCCAAAAATGATCCGTTCAAAAAAGAAGGCTCTAAGATGGATGCTGAGGACAGAGCCGGTTCCACCAAATCAAGTGACAAGCGCGGCTCTACGGTCAACAAGTGGGTGACAGAGAAAACTGAAAAGTTACTTCTTTGTTGTTTGACAGCATATTTATCGTTTGCTTCTTGTTTCTATTTTCAGAGTACAGCCATCTTACAAAAAAGAAGATAAGAAGTTGGATAAACTCTCAGAAAAGGACAAGGAATTTTCCAAAAAACAGGAATTAAGAAGTGGTAAATCTGAGTCTGTTTCATCCAACTCGGGGCCAGACTCTTTGAAGAAAGATGACAGAAAGCATGGAAGTAGGTTGTCCCACATCTTTGCTTTAGAGAGAGAGTGTAAGGGGATTTATATATCCTCTAACTTTGTTTCTTGTTTCTAGGAATGAAGAGTCCAGGCAAGATGGTCATGTTACATCATCCCAAAAGAGACCCTAATTTTGGCAAAATGGGACCTTTTAAAAGGGGAAGGTATTTTGATAAAGTAAGACCACCTAATTTAACTATATTTCAAAGCATATTTTGAATTTACCACCAGAGGATGTTAAATACGTCTCTTATTTCAGCCGGACAACTTTTTTCCCAAGCCCTTCATCAACATGAATATGCAAAGGAGGCCCAAATGGTTGATTCCTCCTGAAGAGGTACACGACTCCTGATCATGTAGCTTAGTGTTGTTTTTTAACATGCGTGACCTTTTTTGAGCATTTCTTTAAAATGTCATTTCTATTTTCCCTCTTCCAGTTAGAGATGATAAGAGTCAAACAGCGACCTTTTATTAACACGGGCGAAGACATCCTGCCTTTTGAGAAGATGAAGGAGCAAAGGATGCTTGAGCGGGTGGCTCGCGTGGACCGCGCTCGCAGAGCCGTGGAGCTGCGCAGGTAGTCTGCTTTACCAAACCGTTTGAAACCAATTCTAATCTTTTTCGTTGTCTTAAAGTTCTAAGAGGAGGGATGTGTTTTGCTTTTAGGCGGCGCGAAATTGCCGAACAAGAGCGCAGGGAGCGCGAGGGCATCCGTCTGTTACGGGAGCGTGAAGAACGGGAGAACCTGCTCCGGGAGCGCCACCGCCTTGAGATGGAGAGACAAAAACTGGAGAGGGAGCGCTTGGAGAGGGAGCGGCTGGAGAGAGAGAGAATCCGCATCGAGCAGGTAGAGAGAGCCATCCATGCGGCCATGGACTTAGTCCGGGGGGGCTGCAGTTTGATAACGGGGACCAGCAAACTGCTCCATCCATCCACATGTCAACGAGTAAATGAGTTTTCTCTAAAAATCTATTCCAATAGAAATAAAAAGTACAATTCACTCGATACTTGTTTAATGGATGAAATAAACTTTGGATGTTATATATTTTTTAAGTGATCCAAATTGTTCTTAGAAAGTCGTTGAAGCCACTCTGACTGCTATTCCTTATGCGTGGGATTGTATAATGCTATTCTGGCTTCTCAGTCATTTTAAATGGTGCCATTGTATGACCTCAGGAGCGACGTAAAGAGGCCGAGCGTATGACACGCGAACGCGAGGAGCAGCGGAGGCATCAAGCGCAGCTCCATTTTGAGCAAGAAAAGAGAAACAACCTCAAAAGGGGACGTGACGTGGAGCATGGGTATGTACAGGACTCTGATATTCTTCCCTCAACACGTTGTTTCCTATGGGGAGAAAGACTTTGTAGTTTGTTCCGTTTATTGCAGCCTCAGATTTGTTTTGCTGCTCTATGGCAGTGATGGAGGTTTCACCAGGAGACATTTAAATCAATGCAGAGACATTATTAAACAAACTCAATGTTGTGCTTAAAGGTTCTCTATACAATCTTCAAAGTACTAAAAAAGCAGCGAACAAAAGTGCCTTGTGAAGATATCTCATGATGTGGCTCCCCCCGTGTAGAGGCAATAGAGATGCTTTGAATGACGTCTGTTGTATTTCATTTTTCAGCCGGAGAGACGATTCTTATTGGAACGGCAACAAGAAGATGCAGTCGGAGTCGGATGTCCGGTTGAACCAGGGCTCAAACTACAACCGGCAGCAGAACCGCTTCTCCAACTTCAGCCCCAGAGAGAGGGGGCGCTTTCCAGACCCCGCCTCCGAGCCGCCCAACACCTACGACAGGTACCAGTGACGGCACGATGGGGGGGGGGGGGGGGGGGGGGGGAGATATTTAGACTTGTTTTTTTTCTACCTAATTCTATTCCGATCAACCTCTGGTGCAAATATACGTTTGTACCGCGTTTCAATAAATTCCCATACGGTGTTCGAGACACAGAAGTCACGGTAACCTTTGACCTTTACCCAACAAAATCTAATCTGTTCATCAAGTTGAAGCTGATTTGGAATTGGTAAAACGTCATTTTTGGCCATGACTTAATAATAATTATGCTAATTATGAACACACAAATGTCCAATAGGATTTAATAATGAAATTTAGACATTTTAGGCGGCCATGTAACGGTAGTTTCTTTGTGGTGTGACTAATCCCACCGCGGTCTCTGGTTGTTCTCAGACGTAACCGGTTTGACGGGGAGCCCGAGGCGAAGAAGAGTCGCCCCGCCCCTCACAGAGAGAGCTCCGGCTTCGAGCGCTACCCTAAGAGCTTTGAAACGGTCCGCCGCACCGAGCCGCCGCCTCCTCCACGCACCGAGCTCCGAGACACTGACCGCAGGGTCCGAGACGAGAGGCGGCCCGCGCCCATGCACGACCGCCCTATGGGGGCCAGAGCCGCGATGCCCGGCATGTCGCACAACCGCTCGCCCAGGGACGGAGGCAATGCGTGGAAGAACGACGGCGGCATGAACTCCAACAAGGGAGACATACGGTAACGAATCTAATGCGGTTTCTTTTGACTGACTTTCTCCTCCCCAATAGTGAAACGCTAATTCATTTAGTTTTAAATCTCTCACCTGCAGGAATGCTGGCTTGACCAGAGGACCCATGCGCACAGAGCGGTCGGGCAGAGACGGTCCGGGCCCGGTGCTGAGAGGAGGCACCTCGGCCAACCGTGGAAGGAGCAGCTTTAACGATCGAGACGGAGGGAGACCCATGGGCATGAGTGAGCAGGTCAGCGGCCGCGAGGGGTCATGGCGCCTGGCCAATCTGTGTAACAAACAGTTTACTGACTAAAAACAATATTTACACCTCCTAGGGATATTACTAAGGCCTTTTAGCTTTTAAATGCTTTATAAACAGGAGGTCTTGATCTTCATGTGAGTAAATATATTTTTGAATCAAATTGTTTACAGGATATTCAACCTCCTTTTCTTTATTGTAGAACTGTAATAAAGTACCCGTGAATATGAGAGATGGGCGCGCGCAGTGAGCAAGGGTTAATAAAGAAAGAAGTTGAAGAATTTAAAGATGTCCTGAACCAAACCGGAATAACAAAAGGGAATACAGGAAGAGGACAGACACCACCTCACACTTGTTTTTGTATCACTCATACTTTTTTACGTTTAACTTCATTCTTTAGGAAGTCAGCTAGTGTAACATTTTTATTAATTAATTTATATATATTTATGTATTTCTTTCATATATGCACACACACACACACGCTTGGAGTTTGTTTGTGTGCGTCTTAAGCTGCAGCTCACGCATGCTTTCAACAATTCATAAAAGCAAAATGCCCCACTTGTGTCTCTGCAGCCGTTCAGCTCCGGCCGCCAGGTCGTGGTGGAGCGCCACCGGGACCAGGGCCCGAGGAAGGAGTGGCACGGCGGCTCCAGCTCGCAGGGCGGCGGCTTCGCTGATAATCGGCGAATGGGGGACAGCCGGGGCGCCATGATGGTTCCTTCCAGGTACGCCGCGCTTACAGGAAGCGATGACATGACGACTAGTATGACCTCTTTTTCCCGTCCGTCTTACATTTGGTCTTCGTCTCCCTTTGTGCAGTCGCTCTTCGTCCGGAATGAACCGGATTGTACAGATCACCAACAACTCCAGCGGCGGCAACGCGGGGTTCAAGCCCTTCAAAGGAACGCAGCGGCAGTTTTAGCTGCATCCGAATTCTGACACTTCAAACCACCTGAAAATGTAAAGACTTTTCTGAACTTATTTTTAGAATATCGGCTGTTTATAGGCGGCACATTTGTAGCCATGAGCTTGATAACACAATTTTATTTTGTATAGAAAAGCGTTGAACTCGACAGTCCTGCTGCTGCCATTGGAAAAACCCTGTGCATATGTTTTACTTACAATTTAGGAAGATATAGTGCAGCCCCGGGCCTTTGTAACACGTTTCCAAGTGATGTTCTGATCCTCTCCTCTGAGTGTTGTGTGTATATTTTCAATAGCGTAGTGTCACACTCGGTAGTCCCGTATAATGTTTAACTTTAGTGTATTAAGGAGTGCATTAAATGTCAGGGATCATTCGCTCATTTGGATTTTTTCTCTGTGAGGAAACATGACAGGAGTATTTTTATTTTTTTTTGAAAAGTCATACTTTGTGGTTGCCCTTGTTTTGTAAAAGGTATTTGGGTTTGCTACAACGTTGTTGAACTGTGAACTTGCCTGCATTAAAAAAAAACGCCACAAGTTGAGTCTCATCCGGGCTCATGTTCCTTTAGCATGTTACTGCAGCTTTCAGTGGTGCGAGTCCCTGAATGGACCCTCGCACTGTTATTGTTATTTCATGTATTCTGCAAGGTTTCTTTTTTTCCAGTCAGTAATTTCAGAAGATAGGATTTTGGGAAGCTGGCTACCAAATTGTGACGAGAGTGGGACGTACGCTCTCAGATTCGGCACAACGCATGAAATCCGCATGTTGACTGAAACTACAAAAGGTTAAAACTTTAGTTCCATGTTGCTTTTTCACCCGTTTGAGTCGTATGTTTTCATTTAATATAAAATGTTCATTTTTCCGTTTCTTCTGCTGGCCCAGCACATGCAGGTCTGCGCTGCATGTCACCTCATTTAACCTGTCGGAAGTGGTCGCTGAAGCTTGATTAAATGAAAGCAAACTGATGAGCAGAATGATACTCGCTGATTGTCGTGGCCTCCTTGTCTCCCCGCAAAGGCAGATTGGGATTCGTTGCCCTCCACGTGTGCGTGAAACATTTCCTGGATTCGGCTCAAACCGAGTAGAGATTACAAATGACACGACAACCGTTGATCTTAGTCTTTTATTATCCTGGTACTTCTAATCAGGTTGAATGTCCCTCGTCTTTAAGGCATTTTTTTGTATATATAATTTATATATATATATACATCACCATTTACATAATGTGACTGATGTGAAAGGCTACATACATTTGGTCATTTATGTAAATCCATGAACATTGAAAACACAAATGAGTCGCCTCCCATATTCAAACACGTCTTTGCCTTTTATGCGTTATGAAACAACCAATGGGCCGTACAGCAGGAACGATGTCCTTGGGGTAGTTCATAATCGTACATGGCCTAACTTGTCAGTTCACACTCTACACACACACTGGGAGCTTGACATCGCATTAAGAACATGTCTCCCTTTTCGATTGCTCAGCTCTGGTTCCCCTCTTCGCAAGCAGCCTTTCCCTTTTATTTGTTAGAGTATTCGGAAAGTGTTTGGAGTTAAATAATGGACTGGTCTGGAAAAATAACCTCCTGAATTAGGGCGGCACGTCCATGTTTGGCTGATTGGGTCGAGCACCAGTGTGTCGGCTACACAAACTTACTTTGTAGAAAAACTGCTTCTGTTTCACTCCAATGGCATCCGTCTACACTTAGTTGTAATTCACAGCTTCCTCGCATCTATGAGGCGTGTGCTGGTACTCAGGCCTGTGTACTGTGTGTGTGTGTGTGTGTGCCACTAACCTGAATATATCAAATTGCAGCAAGTGTTATTGAAGTGGTACTCTTCCAACAAAAGTACCTTAATTGTAAGCCCAAAATGCAAGAGCCCTTTTTGTACTTTTACAAATTTATAGTCAGCTGGTTTAACATACCACTACCATGTTGAGATTATTATTTTGACTTATTTTTCAGATTTTAAAAAGGTACCCAAAGGACAACAGCACTCTTGAACAATTGATGTTCTGTATAAAATGAGGTATGTTCTCTTCTGTTAGTGCATATATTTGTAACAGTGCAAACCAATTACGACTATTTGTTCAACGACCACCTTGTCAAAACACCACTTTTACAGCATTTACCCCACCACCACTTTTACAAGGCAGACAATAAAAACCACAGACACTGAACACAACATCCTTCTGATCGACTGCGTCAGGGCGAGGCCGACACGTCACAACAAAATATCACATTCTGATAGTAATGGAGAGGCATAGCAAGCTAATGCAGTAGTACGTCTGAAATAATACGGAGCATGTGTCACTCTTCACTCACACCAACACACTCATACACACAGCAAGTCAAAATTATCTTCAAACTGCCACAAGTGAAGTTAAATTTTTTTAAATTTCCCCTGGAATGTTTAATCAGCATGTTCATTTTAGGGGCCGAGATATGAGGTGAAACTCAGAAAAGACAATACAAAATAGCACAATGTAGCCAAAGCTTCCCCTCCTGCCTTTATGTTCACCTTGTGACTATATGTGTTATTCACTTAAGCTGCATGGAGACGAGAACACATGCTAAAGGAGTCAATGAAAAGTCTAGATAATTAACCCTGTCTGAGGTTTTTATTGTTTCTATCAGGTAGTCTAGGTTAACACAAAAGGAGCAGCTTTTTAAGAGTGTAAAGTTCAACAATGAGGGTCTTAAGTAAGTGTCCTTCAAACTGTCATAACAGTTGTGTTTGTACATAAGCAGATGTTTAAAGTTGCAACGGGGAAAGTGGCTACAGGCCCAGGAACATAAGACACTGGAAGAAATGTCCCCAAAGGCCCGAGCTTAGCTCTGACATCCGCCTGGAAAATGCACGGATTGTCTCTTCTGGTAACACGGCCGCTTCCTTCTGTCTTCCAAAATATGTTGTAAGTTCACACACACACACACACACACACACACACACACACACACACACACACACACACACACACACACACACACACACACACACACACACACACACACACACACACACACACACACACACACACACACACACACACACACACACACACACACACACACACACACACACACACACACACACACACACACACACACACACACACACACACACACACACACACACACACACACACACACACACACACACACACACACACACACACACACACACACACACACACACCCCACACACACACACACACACACACACACACACTTCCCACAGTCGGAGGCCCGCTGCCTCCGTGTGATCGTCCCGTTGGGTCGGCTCTCAGCACACACGAGGACGAGGCCTTCGAGGACACCGTCTCCCTCGGTCTGCAGCAGAAGGCTCGAGTCAAGGCATCCACTTGGAATGTATAGATAGAAAACGTTCCCTGGAGGCCGTCCCCGTGGGACAATAATGGCACAACACCACTGGCTAAATACATTTTAAGAATGCATCAGTTGAATATGTACATCATGTGTTGTGCACACCACACTGCAATAAAATGGACACGAGTTAGGTGATGCCACATAATTCAGAATATATATATATATATAGTCCAGGACAGTTCAATATGTGAACGTCTATTATGAGGCCTTATTAAGACGTGACGCTGGGAGGAGACGTCTCCTCAACACAGCTCCAGCAGGACATGGGTCGGGTCACTAACTGTGTAATTGGAGTTTAAACTCATTTTGCAGATCTTGGTGTGACAGAATTGGGGGTTTGTGGCAAATAGCAGTTCACCTTCACATATATTATATGTAACTGTCATAGTTCTTTGGGAATAATACATGCACATGACTGAATTCTGCAGTACTTCCTTTAAAAACCTGACTGCAGGGGAACTTCCACATCCAGAACCAAAACAGATGATTATGATAGCACACACGCACATGCACACGCACACGCTCATCAGGAATCTGCAAGAAGAGACTGAGAAAGAAAGGGCCTTGCAGAACTACCATTAACTCTAAACCGGGTGTGACAAATTATGATCCGCCTCAAATATAGTTGTGTCTCACACAGAAACAACTTCAGATTCAGAGAAAAATGTGAACCATTCTTCCCAGTTTGAGCGTCCCCAACAAAGCTTTTTGTGACAGGACTTTCAACATAAAAGACGAACGTGTCGCTGAATGAATGCCGCACCAAAGATGAGTCTATTTCCAAATTAGGATGTGTTCTCATAAACGACGCTCAGTAAACGCAACATGAATACAACACACCAATTATACCTCAAGTGTACCACACACACACACACACACACACACACACACACACACACACACACACACACACACACACACACACACACACACACACACACACACACACACACACACACACACACACACACACACACACACACACACACACACACACACACACACACACACACACACACACACACACACACACACACACACACACAACTCCGGGACGGCAAATCTGACCAGGGCAAGCTGTGATGAGTTTTGTTCCGTAGCTACAATAACTGGCAGCTATCTGGCATTAAATAACCTGGGGGGGGTACATAGTGTTTTTGGAGGACACACAAATAGTGTTAAACTCACACGCAGTATTGTGAGAGAATCTGTTCACAGACTAAATAAAAACTCACCCGACAGCTTTGTTAATCTCGTATACAGATATATAAATAAAAAGGTGAATCTTGGCATCAACTTATAGAAAAAAAAGCTGGTTCTGTCTAAATGCGTTTCTGTAAATATTGATACGTACCAAAAAGCTTTTGAGCTCCAGTAATGACACATAAATGATTTAGTTTCATGGCGAGAGGGAACATTCTGTTACGTCAGATGATGTCTTTTTGCTATAAAATATACAACCCCAAATAATCTTCACCCCGACATCACAAATATGTGCAACTTGTGACGCAGTTTGTCCGACTCTGAACGACACGCTGTGGTTGTCATGGTAGCGTCCCTTCCTCTGAGGAAAGAGGAGAGCAGGCACCAGTGGTTTGGGAACAGCAAATCCTCCGTTAGTCTTTTTGCGTCTCTCCTCAAAAAGTCTCCTTACCTTGTTTGTGGTCAGGTTTGGGGGGGGGGGGTGTCCCCTTTCTCACATATAAGCAAATGCACAAAACACACACACTGTATGTTACAAAATAACACATTTGTCCTTATCCTTCGATTCTTTCTTGGCTTTGCGTTCCCCACTTGAGGACTGTTTTCCCGGGCTGGGTGTGGCTCCAGCAGCTGCTGCCGTCCCGCTGCCAGCTGCGGCTCCTGCACCGCCTGCTTCTGCTCCGCCTGCTCCTGCACCACCTGCTCCTGCACCACCTGCTCCTGCACCGCCTGCACCGTCTGCATTTGCACCTGCATCGCCTGTGTCCGCTTCGTCTCCATCGGCAGGCTCCTGCTGGCCCTGCTGCACAAACAGGACAGTGGGGCAGTCAGGGTACACACACACACACACACACACACACACACACACACACACACACACACACACACACACACACACACACACACACACACACACACACACACACACACACACACACACAGACACCTTTTCCGACTATATCTGGATTAAACACAGATTTGCACTTTAGTAGCACTTGAATGGCTCTTATTATGGTACTTTTGTAGTTTGACTATGTTGAGGAAATGTTACTTTCTGTATTCTTGTTGTTCTTAGTTTGTACTCTAGGTTGAAATGCAATTATTGTAAGTCGCTTTGGATAAAAGCGTCTGCTAAATGACATGTCATGTAATGTAATGTATATATAGAGGAATAAACATGAGGAGGAATAGGATTAGTCGGAGAAAACTAAGAGCTTCTTAAAAAGTGCATCGTCACATTGGTTCCAATTATGCCGTGTAAAGAAACCTTTGAATCGATATTCTGTGGTGCATCTCACGCATGTGCCACATGGAGGAGTAATCCCTGCCCTCAGTCATCCCCTCCAGGGACGATGCTGTGCCTTGACCGTGAGAGGATGCAGCTTCACATGGACATAAGTCTCTGTCAGCCATCTGTCTCCAAAGGCAGCACACCCCCTCCATGCTACATTAAATGCTCCACTTTTGTTCAAAGTCCTACTTCTCCTCCCTCTCTCACTTGCTTGTATCTCCCTCCCACCTGTGCCGCCGCCGCCTGCTCCTGCTCCTGCTCCTGCTCCTGCTCCTGGTAGTACTGGGAGGCTCGTCGGTCCTCCTCTTCCTGGAGCTTCTTTGCCAGCTGTAGGTCACTGATGCCCTCGGGGGGCTGCTCCCACTGCACATCCTGGCTTTGCTGCTCCTGCTGCAGCGACAGCGCCATCAGATAGTCCTGACACACATGAACGTGCACAAAGAGAGAGAACGGCTTGATGATTTATGAGCAAAGCCGTCACTGGGACACGCTGTGCTCCCATTAAGCAACAGCTGAACCACCTCAGCCTGTACTGCAACCAGTCCAGTCCACACGCAGGCATTGGGGCAATCCTCAGCTTCAGTCACATTATTTAATAACTGGGCCGTTTGTCGGTCTTCATTAATTTTCACTCGCTGTGTTATTTTCATTTCATTATTCTTTTTGGAGTAATTAGTTGCAGTGCAATTTACAAAAATACTTTTTGCTGTTGCTATCTATTGTATTATACTCGGTATCTTATAACATGTCGTGTCATTTGTCATTGACAAAAGACCCAATTTCCCAACTGCGGTCAATACAAGTTTTCTCCAATCCAACGGAAGTGATTAGGACTGCAGAACTTTGCCTGAATGGATTTTTTCCCACCTACACCATCTTGGAGATAAGAGCTGGGCCGGAGTAAACCCAGAGCATGGCAGAGAGCGGAGGTGGGCGCCAGACGTGCTTTCCAGGCTATGTGTGTGTGTGTGTGTGTGTGTGTGTGTGTGTGTGTGTGTGTGTGTTTAAAAAGCTATAATCTTTATTGAGCAACTTCCTTTATGCTCCCTCTTCTTTTTTTATACCTGGGCTGAAAGCACAAGTGGTGGTGTTTAAAAGACTGTGGTTTCTTGTAGTTTCTCCGTTCCTCCAGTGTGTCTCCACTGTCTGCACAGTAGCACAGTGGAGACCAGTATGACCTTACTGGTCTGGCATTTTCTGATTCACGGATGGTGTGAAAAGCACATCCTGATAAAAGCGCCATCGTGGTTTTGGAGTGGATCATTGCTGCTTCTGCTCGTCTTGCCTGCATCAGTGCTCAGACCTGGTCTATCTGATCCTGCTGGCCGCAGTACACGGTCTCCGGATTGGATGGGGGCCGCAACCGGAACTCCGAATCGCAAAAGTTGCCGTCTCCGTCGACATTGTGCAGACTTTCCCAGACGACCTTCTCCTCCGTCAGGAAACCTTGGTCTGTAACCAGGTGGTATAGCTGGCCCTAGGAAACAAACACACACACACACACACACACACGTTATTATCAGTGTTGCACGGAGCGCAGGCGTACTGGACTGCCTGGTTCCTACTTTTAGTGCACACACCCACACAATCTATCTTTGGCTGTTTATCCCGTGTGCATCTAAAAGGTGGAGCCGTGTCATTCCAAGAGCACGTGGGCTGCCATGCAGCTTTGTCAGAGGGTTGTAGGAGACACACACACACACACACTTTCTAGTACTATTCAAAATGAGAGTAAGCAGGCTCCATTTCGCCTCCTGCGGATAACAGGAAAGGTCTGTCCACACTGGAGCGATGGGCTGGCTCTGTTAGGGGATGGATGCAAACCTCTAAAAGGGTCATCATCCGTCCAAATCTGTCAGACATAAATATACGGAGCTTTCCTGAGTTTGAAGAACATGTTATAGCAGGTCGGATAGTTATTACTAACATGACAGCAGGGTTCTCAACATGTTATGGCACCTTGCTAAGATTAATATTTGTTTTGTGTCCGAGGTGAAGTTTAGCTGAATAAAAACATCATAATTAACATGGACCTGAATCTCTCAATTACATGATTTGTTTTGTTTTCTGTATATTCTGCAAAAAACAGGAGGAGAATTACAGAAGAAGTAGATGGCAACACATGACAGCAAGTTGCTGTTCATAATCTACTGTGAATAATAATTATAAATGTAAAAACTCAATTAAATATTACAGTTTTTCATTAATATTCACTTCATCAAAGAATAAGTAAGCATCTCAAACATGTCTTACTGAATAGCCTGCAGATGTGAATTTAATTGAAGCAAATTGTTGATGTTTAGCTCACAGACAAAATACAGGGCGGTCTGTTAAAGATGGCAGAATTTCTTTTTTGTGTGTGTGTGTGTGTGTGTGTGTGTGTGTGTGTGTGTGTGTGAATGTGTATATATGTGTGTGTATATGTATGTGTGTATGTATATATATATATATATTTATGTCTGACATTTTCTTGTTTTTTATATTTTTTCAATGTAAGTGACAAAAGAAGATGTCAGAATGAGTTTGGCTGATAAATGAATGATTATTAGCAATAAAACAGAATGTAATGTACCCGTGGTAGAGGCATACACATGGTCCTGTAGGAGTAACAGGCTTCAAGACGCTCGTCACTGACTGAACGGACAGATCATAACACATCATGACTTTTTTCAAGTCGACACACTTTCTAAAGTAAGCACGTGATCCTCGAGCTGACTCAAATGATGCCAACACTATCTGGGCGTTTACCTTGTATTTGATCATGGTGCTGAAGTGGTTGTTCCTGAAGAAGACACACAGCTCTCCCTCCTGTACGGTGGATGTGAGCTCACACAAGCCGTGGTACGTGAGCTGAGTGGCGGTGCTGCTCAGGAACTGCTCCGCCACGATGCCTGTGGCCAGAGAGCGGGACACACACACACACACACACACACACACACACACACACACACACACACACACACACACACACACACACACACACACACACACACACACACACACACACACACACACACACACACACACACACACACACACACACACACACACACACACACACACACACAGGAGAGATTGAACAAGGAAACATGCACCCATGACGAGTGTTACCGCAATGCTTTATCGCATCTTCAATCATGATTGTAGACGTGTAGTTTGAAGAATATACAGACAAAAAAACAAACATGTGTCATTAAGTGATATTATGGCCACGTTAATTGTGATTCTTTTATTTTGATAAGCTTCGCCTTTTAACCTGTGACACAAAAAAAGTTCTGAAGATAATCAAATATTTAGCTAAGCAAGGAGACATAACATGTTGAAAACCCGTCTGTCATGTCTGTAAGAACTATTTGAACCTCCGGCCTCTGCTCCGATAGAAAACCGTCTGCCCAACACTGAGACGCAACCTTTACATATTCCTGGAAAAGAGCTATTGAATACTTAGTATTAAATATTTAAGTATGCTTTAGCGTGGCCACAATCCTCAGAGATGTTTGTAGTTTTCAGAGTATATCATGTGGTCGGTAGCACCAGCCTCAAAACACTCACACAAAGCCCTCAGCAAGAAAAACAAATAGAATAGAGGGGGTGAATCTCCCATATGAATATCATCATCGACTAAAGGCTTTGATGTGTTGACTTGGCAGCAGACCAGCCAACAACTAAACCGGAAGCTCAGTGTCGAATGAGCAAACATTTTTATTGGAGAAGTTAGTGACAGCTGGGAAGACAAATGTGAGCCGTGAAAGTAGGTCATTGAATGCGTGGCCACATGTCCTGGTTTCATTTGAACTAAATATGTTTGCACCGGTCAGTCCAGTAAATGTATCACAAGCAATGAATGTCCCCGAATTCTGGGTACGCTGCACATGGCCGTTACAGTACCAAACGATGCTTGAGACACAAGTTATGGGACAAAGATATTCAAAACTGAACAAATTCAGATTTCTTTTTTTAACTAGAGTGTTATTCTCGTTTTTCTCAGAAGCTGAAACGTGTTAACCATACATTGTTACCCATAATGCATCACTTTGCTTTCTGACCCGCCTGAGAGAGAAATAGAGGGAGAGAGAAGAGGAAGCACTCACCTTCCCCTGCCAGCTCACTGTTGTCTGACTGCTTGCAGGATATGATCTTCTCCACCAGCTGGTTGTAGCTGCAGTTGCCCACCGCCTTGACGATGTCATGCATCTGCAAATAAAAACAACGAAGAATATTCACCGAGCCGTCGTGGTGTTTTACTAAAAGCAAAGAAAGATGTATACAAAATGTCTAAATCGAGAAAACATTCCGGCGACAAGGGGTTCGTATTGAACCACGCCCCCCCAACTATCTTCATTTAAGAAGGTGGCGTACAGGCTGTCAGTTCACATTAACAACTGGATACACGGATTTCAAGTCTGGAACACAAACCAGACGAGGACTAGGACTTTGTTAAAGTAGATGTGACATTAAATTGAATTAAAAAGCTAAACTAATATTAAATGCATGCAATACATTCAAGTTGATACAAAACAGAGAAACTGGAGGGCGAACATGAACCCATGTGGTGTGAAAGTGACCTCAAAGTGCAGCAGTGGGCAGGTCGGACATGTCATCGCTACCCGCAGTGAATTTGAAAGACGTGTCCAGGATAAAGAGGAGGGCAAGACGACTCGTACGCGTCCGGGAGGTCCGTCTCACCTGCGGGTCAACCAGCCAGCCGTGGTAGAGAGGGATGTCGAGCAGATCAAACACAATGCATTCTGGGGTGTACTCGAAGACTCGCACCCCTGTGAACTTCACGTTCACATCCAGACCCGTCTGCAGCTTGTGCAACACGGCCATGGCGTCACTCATGTTCTAGGAAACAAGGGAAACAAGAGAAACAAGGGTTCAGACGTTTGGAAGGAGTACGTGGTACCGATGCAGCCGAGGGAGGCAACAATATGAACTTCAGCTACGCGCAAACAAATCTCCTGAAAAACCCATATCAGCGCTTGCATTGAACACATTCTACAGAACCGAAAAGAATAGAATAGAATAGAAATATACTTTATTAATCCCCAAGGGGAAATTTGTTGACATAGTAGCACCGATAAACTAAACACAATAAAATATAGATATAAGAAAGAAAGTGACTGTGCATAAAGTATAGTATGCAAAGTGAAATATAAAATACAAAATAAAATAAAATATATATGTATATATACAACATATATGTAAATACAGCAATGTAAAATTAAATTAAATATATATAAAATATATATATATATATATAGACAGTATAAAATATATATAAAATATATATATATAGACAGTGACAAAAAAGCTGTGTCCAGTCCAGCTGTTTTCGTGTGCCGTCTTTCTCTGCTACATTATTTCTGGTTGTCTGCATGCAGGCAGCATGGCTGGAGCAATCAGGGATAGATTTTTCTACCATTCAAGAAGCCATTAGCTGCATTTTATTCCTTTACAATACAGAAACTGCTCCCACACACTCACACCTTGAATGGTTGGTTTTCGTCAAATATTTCTTCTTTCTAGTTACTTTAATCATGTGACTAAGTAGACCGTTTTCCTATTTACTGCACTCGCTTGGTTGTGCTCTGTTGACTGTGAATCAATGTACAACCACAAGAAGAGATGGAAGTTGCTGCCAGGAAATCATTTTAAATTACATGTCTGAGTGAGCTCTCAGGCGCATCGATACGAGACCAGGTATAAATATTACGAAGCATGTGCATGTGACAATATAATGCAATCCACTAGCTCTGCAAACCAGCCCACATTGGTTTGATGTTTTACTTTGTTTCTGATGGGGGACAGGAGAGGACTTGACAGGAGACGAGTGGAGAGAGGACATGCAACACAATGCTCAGCTGATGAATATGTTTTTTAATCCATCACTGATTTCTTGATGTTTTTTATTGCAACTTAACTCCTTAAAAAGCCTAAAGCTCTCGAGCAGGACTTGCACAGGGGACTCTGTGACCACATGGTCAGAAACCTAAACCATTAGCTCACCAGGTTGCCCCTAAAATGTTTCATTTGCCGTAGTCAGACCGATGGTTCACTTCCTGGTCCATTTGACTGAGTGTATTGTACTGAAAGTCGTTCTCCAGAAAGCTCATTTGTTAAAATGTTCTCAAGGATTAAACATTAAGTTACAGGGGGATTCAGCAACGTGGCAAACCACTCCAAAGTTCATCCTACAGCGTGTTCTCACTAGCGTGGGCCAGAGTTAATTAAGAAGGTCAGTAGACCTCCGCAAACACAACAATTATAAATTCAGGTTAGATATCGCCTGAACATATTGTTATGTCTCTTTGTCCAGATGATAGGAGTCGACTCACTGGATGAGAGTATGCGATGACATCGCTTTTACTTGAAAGAGTAACGGCCACAGGAGTGTAACCCCCCCCCCCCGTGCGAGGCAGTCGATGGTCTGTGAACATTGAAGTGTAGACAGAGACGCAGCTCATGGGTATGAGCTGCGTCTCATCTCACCAGGGAAGTAATGTTACACGAAGAGCCTGAAGGCATCAAGATGCCTGGGGCAGGTTTACCGTCTAATCCAGATTAATGAATCAGACCCAGAACACAACCTGGAGGAAGAAAAGCTGTTATTGATGTTGCAGAGACTGAGAAACTATTGCTTCACTTCTCTTTGGCTTCCAGGAGTCTGAGACTTTCAGCAGGATTCTTTCAAAATGTGTCGGCAGATCCAACGGCTCTTCACCGGTTTGTTGCTACATGTGGCGGATGGCGATTATTAAAAAAATGTGATTTCCCGACAAGATTAGCCAATTTATAGAAATACTACTTCAGGTTCTCTTTTTTTAAGCAGCTTTTAAGCCCTCGTGAAGAAGAATGACAGCACTAATTGCAGGGCTTTTACAAGCTTAAATACAATAAATCTACCACTCGGTTTCCATGGGTTTGAATGAGGGCCCGACAGCGTCTGGACAGCGAAGACTTGCTCCCATCTGTCCCAGACTGCCCATGCTTGATAACAGTCATGGTCTGAATACGTCTCCAAGCCAATTGTCCCCAAGATTCACATAGCGCCACCTACTGGCACAGGAAGTCAGTATTAAGTGGCATAGGATTTACATAAAGTTGCCTCGCCTCGTTATAGAGCAGTATAAAGCGTGTTGATGAATGTGCACACTGTTGACGTTAAATACACATTGCTGCATCATATGCATGCAAAATCGTATGTCATGTGTACGCATCTACACACCTGTGAACCCAACAAAACAGACACATTCTTGCATTAAGTCTCAGAGAAATGTCCCCCAGCTGGCTTTAACCTCTGCTGCCATTTCAGTCTGGGATCAGGAAAAGTCATGCAGCCTAGAACTCTTCAACACTTTCACAATAAAATCATAATTATTTATATATATATATATATATATATATATATATATATATATATATATATATATATATATAAAAATGGACATTTTGAAACAGGTCTGCACATTAATTCAACTGTTCAATACAAAGATGCCAATAAAACTTTATAAAAGAGTTACATTGTGTATTTCATAAGTGCAAAGAGTTTGGTCTGGTGTAATGTATAACATTGAAGCACAAATCAATGTGTGACACTCCACATTATAATGTATATTATAGGTGACAACACTTCAGATTAATATCATTCAACTACAGTATTGACCAGCTCACTTTGACTCTAATGGTGTGTTAAAAAACAGCACTCTTTTGAATGTGCATCTTTATTTTACATGATGTATTTCAATCATTTCATGTGTGCACTAATTATAAAATGTCACGTGTTTCAAGAGGATTCTAATTCTAATTAGCGATTTACATTTGTATTCCTAGATATCCATTAATCTGTATAATGGCCGTCCAATTTACAAAGGAGTTGAGCAGAGGTGCGAAGCCTTCAGCTGGCCCATGGGAGTGTGTGGAGGACACGTATGAAGAAGTGATCTGATCAGCTCCAACAGCTGATCAGATGATTAGCATTGCATCACTTGCCCTCGTCTGTGTTCGTGTTGGACGCACTTCCACAGTTTAATATGAGGACGGTGCTCTGTCGGGACTTTCTGTATTCTTACATTCTATAAATATAACATATAATCCTGAGTAGATGTAATTCACTGGTAGTTTGACAGAAAATGGCATTACAGTGCCAAGATGAGGGATTGGGTTCCAAAGCGTTCCTTTATTAACACCAGAGTCATAGTTGATAATAGTTGTGAGGCGGTTAAAACATGCAGCCAAGACATAAACAAATGTATCTATAGGAAAAATAAGATTGGAGAATGAGCAGTTCTCCTGTGTTGCATTTTAAGATTCAAATGAAAGCTTTTCTTCTCAGCAATGCACTTGAAAAACTGTTTTGGTGCTGGAATACATAATATCACCGATACTGTGATCAAGTGGGGTGCCATTGCTAAATCAACTTATTTTCAGGGAATGCAACTGTATTTTTCACGAGCGTTTATGTTAATGCGAACTTCAGCCTGTCCGCAGTCATGTGAATATAAAAAGTTATTAAAAATATTAACAGCAGATCTATGAACCTAAAGAGCAACAACAAATCAATCCCTGCAGGACTAAAGTAAACCATTGATTACAAAACGCTGTGACCCGTCAGTGGAAGCTGTAAATAAAGAACAGGTTTACGAGACGGTAATGTCACACAATGTGGGTCATGCCTTCATGAATCCTGGCACACATCAGCAGCTGCACCGCTCTGCATGGCGGCCGGATGCATCATCGTTCTACACACAGGCGCCGACGTGTCAGCACACATAAACACACATACAGTCTATGGAGATCATGCTTGTGCATTGGAGCTAATCTAATAAATAGAATTATTACCTTCGCATTGAAAATGCGGAAGGTTATGTTTTGATCGCCGCGTATTTGTATGCGTGCGTGCCGTGTTATTCACATAAGTCAAAAAGTATTAAACCGAATCGCATGAAAATTGGTGGAATGATTGGTTATAATCCGTGAACCATTTGATTACATTTTGGGATCGATCGGGTTAAAGGTCAAGGTCATGAAAAGGTCAAAATCTTACTTTTACTATAGCACAGTCAATTTTTATCCAATTGGCACACAACTAATACCAAAATGTTAATAATTCAATGCCCGATCTTGTGATATGCGAAGGTATGCGCTCTACCGAGTGCCCGTTCTAGTTAGATTGTGCATATGTACCCAACAGACAGATAACCCTGTGTATAGCTTGATCTCTGATCATATAACAACATTGATCAGTGTCCAACAGCCCTCCCGATGTCAGTTTTAATAATTCCAAACCACTTCTTTGACTCTGACATCACCATTAGCAATCTCTCTTTATGTGGTTGTCTCACTTAATGTCGTTGCTTACTCAATTACGGATAGATTACTATTCAGAAAATCTTCAATTTGATTACCAGGGAGTCCAAAACAGCATCCGTTCATCAGCAGACAGCCAGCGGTTCAGGAGAGATGCGAGAGAAACGCTTTTTGAATACCAAGCTTCACTCAACCCAACAAAAAAAAAGGTTTTGAAGAAAAATGTGTGAAGAAGGCCGTGAACGACATCAAATTAAAACAAAAGAGGCTTCTTTAGTTCTTGAACCATCATCGTGGAGGAATTGCCTTGTAAGAGTGCTCTGCCGAGTAAATATTTAACAATAGCTAAAGCGCGGCCGTGCAACTGCTATTTTAATCCTCATACGCTCCTGTGGCAGATGATGTTTTTCAAGCTGAATTCATGAATAGAAAAACGTCTGTTATGAACTCCTGCAGCTCTTTCCAAAGTCACGGTGGCGTTAGTTGTATTTTATAACGATCCAATAAGCAACGGAAGCACATCTCTTCAAGATATAGTCAAGAAGACACTTTTCATTTGACATGCACATAAACACATTTCCAACTTGCTCTCAGCTGCCAGAGCCCTGCCCACAGACGTCTCCACACACTGGGTCAACCACAGCATCGGGACACGAGGACACCCACATGGTATAGAGCTCTCAGGCCAGTGTCTAGGATTAGACTGCCATAATAACTATGCAACACAACTCTGACCACTCCCTTACTTCAACAGTGCATGCTCAGGCCACCACTCATTTATTTAAGAGGTTGTATTTCAGCCAAACTTATATTTAGAAAGGCCTTTGCAGTGAGATTCTACGGGGAGACTGCACATTATTTCTTCTTTGAATGGGGGACAAGTGTGGCTTCAAATCATTTACAGATGTGCTGGTGCTCTACCGAGCAAGAGGAGGAGAGGCACGGCCTCTTCCACCCTATGAGCAGGCAGTGGAGATGGGAGTAAGCTGGAGCTCCATCTCCAAGGGCCACACACACACACACACACACACACACACACACACACACACACACACACACACACACACACACACACACACACACACACACACACACACACACACACACACACACACACACACACACACACACACACACACACACACACACACACACACACACACACACACGTGTCCGAGTGTTCACATCCATGTGAAACACCATAATCTGACACTCCTGACCCATGTTGTTCCCCGGACACATTTTTAAGCTAAGCTGTCGCTTCATGTGGTTCGTAATCGGGCTTCAACTAACGATTAACATACGATAAACAGAGATAAGCCCCGCCCCCTGGATGCAGGGCTCATCTCCTTTAGCCATCCACCATGGAAGAACTAACCACTAGCTCTGCTTTATACTTGTTGAGGACATCCCACAAAAGTCGGAACATCTAACGCCCTCGTGTTCATAACATAACACACCGACTACGTATGAATGACTTCCGCTTCCAGCGCTACAAGAGCAGCAGCAGCCAGTTAGATTCACCCACAGCGGAGCAGCTCAACGCTGATTGGCTCTCGCAACGCAGCAATTTGCTCTTCCCTCTACCGCCGCTCTACTCAAAACGAACCGATGATGAATATCATTATCGATTCATTCCAACTATTTTAATAATCGATTTGATCGATTCGCTGTTGCAGCCCTAAACTCGATGCTTAGTTCCACATTATGGGACATCCACTGACCTCCTCTCCCGGCGTAAGCACAGAGCTACTGGATGCCCGTCAGAGCGGTGTGCACCTCACTTTGAAAACTGTGGTGAAAATACACCAACGATGACAGTGAAACGGCGGAGATATTTTGAGTGTGTTAATGAGAGAAAGGGACAGCTCATGTTCAACTTGCACAACTCTGGTTTCAACTGGGACAGGGAGTACATCTTAAAGCCCTCCGCTCCTAAGATGTACGGTGAACAGCTTACCACATAAGCAAAAACACATGCCTGTTCAATAATAATACTCCACAGTGATTAGGGGCTCTTACCTGCTCATAGTTTAGCCGCTGAGCCTCCGATATCTCTTTAGGCTTGCTTTCAAGAATATAGTCTCCTGCAGTGAGAAAAGGAGAGAAAAGGAGAGAAAAGTTGACATACGTTGTTGTGTGTTGACTTGACTGATTAACTATGGCTTAGTAAGGTTATTATATGTTTAGTAAGGTTATTATATGTCAGTAAGGTTATTATATGAAGGGTTCTTACACATTTTGACCAATAGATTTCCATGAAGTTTCCATGACTTTTCCATGACTTTTACCAAATGTCCATGACCAAACTGAAATCTCGGTATAAACATGAAAAATTTAGAAAATGTTGCGTATTGATTGCGTACGCCGGCTTATATTTTGATCGTCTTTCTTTAAAAATCACATTCATTATTTCAAATACGGCGTAAATGAACACATGATTATAACAAATTTCCATGACTTTTCCAAAACTTTTATGATTTAGGTTTTTTCCATGACTTTTCCAGGCCTGGAAATAACCATTTTAAAATTCCATGACTTTTCCAGGTTATCCATGACCGTACGAACCCTGTATATGTCACTACATGTAAATTATGTGCAGAGCACTTGTACAGAGTGTATGTCATGTTATGGTATGTTGTATTATGTTTGCTATGTTATGCTATGGTAGTTGTTGTGGTGCCTTGTCCTAAGAATTTCAGTGCCCAGTCTGACCCTGTGTCATTCTGTGCATCTGACAATAAAAGACTTGGAACTTGTTCATTGCTTAAGTTTGATGTAATGGGGTGTTTTTATGAGCCACATTGGGAGGGAGGGTTTCGTACTGGCTAGCTGTCCCCCCCCCGAGAAAAGGCTGTGCAGACCAGGTAGCATCAGTCTGTCACCTGAGAGCTCTGTCGGCTCGGCGGCAGAGAGCACAGCCGGCCAGCTGTCTGGCTCCAGCTCGGTGATCCGCCTGATCAGCGCTACAAACCTGCTGACCGCAACACCGCAAGTCACGTGTAGATTTGTAGTTTGACGTTCTCTTGAATATTATAGTAGCGTGTACACAACTGTTACTGTGTCGTAATGGTGAAAGAGGTCGTGCAAATATATTAGTGTTAAGTCCCTACTTAAAAAAAAAAAAAAAAACTTGTGCAAGTATTTTTTTAAGTTTCACACAGCCTCATACATGTATATGGAACTGGAGAGAGGACTATGCTGCATATACTTGTTCTTAGTATTACTGAAATGAATGCCATCAAACCCTTGCAAATAAACTGTTACATTATTAAGTAAAAAGAGTGCTACAAAAAAAACACGTTCAACAGTATTTTGCAAGTAAATTGAAAGAATGGAATCAATCTTCTTCATGTGGACGCTGGGAGGGGCCATGTGACAGTAAAGGCACCTTTATATCTCTTTTTAGTAAACAATCTTGCTGTATGAACTAAACGCAAAATCATACACTAGTTAGGCTCATATACTATTTGTAGTTGAGTTCTGCAACATGTGAACTTTAGCTTTGCAACGTTGGACTTAACAACAGCCTCAGTGCTGGTTTCAATTTTTAAAAATGTGTCCGACTAGATTTCTATGCGGTCTCCATGGAAGACGATTGTTCTCAAGCTTGGGGGCAGCAAGCTGAGTGGTTTTACAGCTCTGTACTTTGACCTGTGGACTCACTCACCCTGGTTACCGTAACATCTGTATCCGTCTGCCTCTATAGGCGTCCGATCAGCGTCCACAATACACAACCAACTGCTGAGCAACGACCACCACCCACTTTAAAACACCACCAGTAAACTACATCACTAAGCATCACTCTGGGTGGTTTTGTCTCTGTGTGTGTTATGACAAACAGCACAAGGACACAATTTACTGTGTGTGCAATTATTATACACAAGGACAGTCCTCCCAAACAAGTGAATTATAGAGATGAGAGCCCTGCTTGAGCCACAGACAGAAACCAGTTCCACAATCACAGTGATTTCACAGGAAATCATCCTTAAAAGATTTGATGTGGATGACTTCAGTCTACTCATGTCAGTGGATACCGAAGGCCCCAGTGAAGAGACCTCGAAGGAACCCCTGCTGTAATCATTCACTCTACTTTGATAATGTGGAGTCGTTTTAGTTATAAAGGGCAGGACACAGCCAAAGAAAATAGATATCTCTGGCTTCCTTTGCAACAGCAACAAACTTAATCATAGGGGATTCCCCTGTTCTGGTCTCTTCCTCTGTTGACTCTGGAGTATATATCTCAAATTTGCGTGAAACACGAGAATGTTTGCTAGGCTTTTGAAACTCAGTACCAGTTGCTTTATACGCTACTGTATAAGAATCAGCATCATATATCCTCTGAGGTATCACCACTATCATACCTATTTCATTTGCCTCATTTGATCAATGCTGTGGCATCAACTTGCTATAGAGTAGAAACACTCACCAAGATACTCCATCAGTTGCTCAACAGTTATAATTTCCATCATAGGCGGCATCTTAACCTGCAGCGGAGAGACACGGACACCCATTGTTCAATTCATTCAGTACCAATTCAGAAAACACTGCAGCACAAGATAACTAAAACAACAGGAAAAAAGTGAACAATCAACATGCACAAACATGTTGGTATAAAACAATACCTAATGCTAACGTGTCTTGACAGACATTACTTTTCCAACAGGGAGTGATGATGGATAGAGAGACGTTGAACTGATAGATGCAGAGTTGCATGTGTATATAAACAACAAGAACATCTGAAAGGTAAATCAAGTTTTACATGAAATGGGCTTTTCTCCATAGACAAATAACCTTAGGCAAAGGTTAGGAAATGTGCCAATTTGAAGAGTTTCAAGATCATCTCAGACGTTTACCTTCAATGCCAGCAGAAGGACATTCATGATTGCCAGTAGTGGACAGGGGCCGTTCTCGTTTTGGGTGATGATCGGCGTATTCTCCTCCCTCCACTTGATCCACTTGATGTGGTATATGGACTGGCCGGCGGCTCGGTCCTTCGGGCACGACGTCTTGGTGCCATCAGCCCCGTGCTCGCCCTGCAGGGCCAGGGCCAGTCCTCTGTCCTCCAGCCCCTCGCTGTTCAGGTCGGAGCTGGGGCAGGAGTTGAGATTGGAGAAGGACTCGAGTGAATCTATGCTTCGGGACTCTCCGCCGAGGCTGGGATTGGGGTCACACCCACTCGGCAATCCCTCCGACAAGGTGTGATGGCCGGGCAGCACCGGCTTGACGTGTGCCGTGATTGCTTTGTCCGGAAACAGCTGAGTCGGTTTGACAAGTTTTGTCGGTTCACTTTCTTCACGAGCCAGAACCTCAGCATGTGCACGTGCGCCTTCCTTGGCGAGAGGTGCGGGCGGGCTATCGGGTTTGTTGTTGACTAACTTTGAGGCGCCACCCTCGCTATCTCCTGCAGCCAGCACCGAGTCATGCCCCATCCCGTTACTGATCCGATCCCCGGACCCCGACCCGCTCGTCTTGGTGTCGCTGCTCTTATCTTCCCGGGGTGGAAGGACTTCGAGCACTTCCGAAACGCCAGACCTCCCAGCACTGGGAATGACATTAACGCAGCTAGGAGCACTAACATGTGTGGTGCTGTTAATGCAACTAACGTTCACCAAAGTACTGAGAGGAGCCTCACTAGTCTTGCATTTATCGGCTGTTCCTTTCCCTCCACCGACAGCCGTAACGTCGCCCATCGCTCCCGCAATCGTGGCACACAAAGAGCTCCCGTCCGTGTCTCGATGCAGGTTTGCATTTTTTTCCATTTCGATATACAGACTGTCGACAGATATTATTTTTTTTAGTTCAATTGCTGCAGGAGCTTCAGTCCCGAAGACGCCATGGCGACTCTGCGAGTGACGTCATCAGAGTGAATAGCTTTCAGGCTGAGCAAGGGGTGTGGGGGGTGATGCCTTTGGGTGGGCTCGTATTCCTCAGATTGTAAAGTTCATCGTTCTGATTTAATATCTGTAGCCCGGTCCAAGATATTAATCGTAAATAACAGTATCCCATATATGGGTTTTAATGTCTGAGATAACTAGGTTTACATTTTAGCTGCTTCATTGACGAGTATATAGATATATAAAAAAAACATGTATAATATTTTCACATGATAACAAACGAAATATCCGTGTCTGCATTACACATTAATTTAATTGTTTGAAAGTGAATAATGAATAGACAATCTTTTAATTGATTGGCATTTATCACAGACTCCAAAGTACTACTGTTCATATTGGTTACCGTCTGACTGCAAGTACAACATCCCCGGTGTCCTCAGCAAGGCAGCAAGATACATCATTTAAAAAAAGTTAATTACATGGCGTGGTATATACATGGTGGTTTTGAAAATATAAATATAAAACATATTAATATAATTGGGTGTATGTACAAAACGTTGACAAGTGCCTGCTTTTACGATTATTCCTGAATGTAGACTGAACCTGTGGTGGCCTGAATCATCTCGCCTCTCGTTTGTCGATAAAAGATCTCGCGTTATTAGCCGTACGTATTTCTAAAGAGCCTTCAATAACAACACAAATGTATTAACACTCAGTTTCCGTATTGCTTAATTTCTTTGTATAAAGATACTTGGAATTTGCTGTCGGTGAGTTGAGTCGCATTCATTGTTTGAACACCTGAAACCGAAAGTAAGTTTCTGTCTTTATGCAATAAGCCAATCAACCTTCATTTAAATTAATTTAATTGTAAAACCTGTATCCAATTATAAGAGTATAATTCAGTATATTGTAGCTCTACCATTTTCTAACCACCATGTTTTATAAAGTATTCGTCTATCTATACACATGCACTAAACGCTTACAATCGCTAGATGGCAGCAATGACTCGCAATGATGACCTGAGGCTGATCTCTGGTCCGTGGACGTTTGGTTCGTTTGTTTTGTTGTTCCATTCAAAATACGGAAATCACGTTGTTTGAAACCAAAAACGGAAAACCACTTGTTTTCCGTTTCTGTCGTCTGAAACCAAAAATGATATAACGTAAATGCTTGAAATGAAATTCAAAATAAAAGCCAGTGATATATATTCGTATTTACAGTATTCTATGATGCAAACGCATAGCAGGGTAACGTTAAAGTAATATTAATGAATACATATAAATAAATATACCTGGATATGTTAGCGACAGCAGTATGTATATATGTATTTTTTTATTTATTCAGTCAATCAAATACAATACATTATATATAATATACAAAACAGAAGGACTCCAAAGGTATAGGTAGAAGCAAAAATATGCTTGTATGTATTCCCATCCTGAATTATTAACAAACAAATCATAAATTAATATAAAATAAAGAAAAATAACAGACAATAAAAGATATATATATACACACAGATATACATCCACATACATTTTCCATATTTCAATCACACTTATAACTCAAATTGTTTTATAAATGATTCCTTTGAAAACCAAAAAGGAGTTCAACATTATTATATCCATTTTAACGTTATTCCATACTTGGACCCCTACAATAGAAATACATCTTCTTTTAGTCCTATTTTTAGTAACCACAGGCAGTTTAATATTCATGCATATATCATACCTGCAAATTTGTCACCTTTCGGGGAAATTCACCGTTTTGAAATCAAAATAGGTCAGCCATGTGAATCGTGTAGATCCAAAGATTTTTTTTTTTTTTGGGGGGGGGGGGGGGGTAGTTCTGTCCTTCACAATAAGATATCACGCGTCACCAACTATAAACTATGCAATCAAAGCGCCTTAATTTCCATTTAATTAACGCTAACACATGCTGGATGATTTGTTAAACTCTTCTCAAGTCGGTTCACTTGCAAAACACCAGCCGAAGCATGGGATTGAACAATTATGCACACATGTTTTATATAACAATTACTATCATAACACAGTGCAGAGTGATAGTTATATTACAACTAAAAACACAAGTATTCATGTTTGAAAAGCTATATTCGTAAAACAAAAGACAAATTCCATGTGCAAATCCTTGAAATGATGCAAACATTTATCGTCACACTAGACACACGGACGGTGCAGCCGCTCCCATAACGCGTACTACGCGCAGTGTGTAGGGCACCAAGCCCTGAGGGGGGCACCAAACAAATCATCGTAGTTAGAATAATTATAATGCCAATATTAGATTCATGAACTGAGTGTTAAAGAAGCAGTCTGACAGCAAAGCACATCCCGTGATGTTTAGAATCACTTTTAAAATAACATTTCTAAAACGTCTTTGTTGTTGTCTCACAGGTATTGTCGTGAGCTTGATGATGAAGCTCCTCACTCACACAGGAAGCAGCTGTTTGCATCTGCTCACAGGACTGATAAAGTGCCAGACAGCCTTCCCTCGCGTCTGGCGGGGTTGCTGGTTGGTGTGGTTATAATTACTAACGTTAAGAAAAGTCTCCAAGTTTTTTATTTAGGTATCGATTGCTGTGACACAAGAAGCAACTTCCAGGATCTCTTTGAAGAAGACGAGGATGGAGGACCACATGAGAAGGATGAAGGACTACAGGACCAGATGAAGAGCAGCGGTTGCCTTTCTTTTAGTGGGCCGAGTAAGTAATCCCTCACTCAGAATACAGAAGTATCAGTAATACGATCCCATCATTGGAGGCCAGATCCAACACAATAATGTAAAGGTTGTGGTTATATTGAGCTATACTAAATAAATTGAATTGAATGTGGAGCACAACTCTCAAGACGTGCTCTGATGCTAAAGTTAGCTCACACAGAGAGAAGCAAACCACACACAGTAAGATGAGATTGATAGCTATGGAGGACATGTATCAACAAACAACAATCATTGGAGAAATGCAGCTGCCAGGGGGCTTCGCGCAGAACGGCATAATGCATGATGAGAAGGTTAACACCAGCGAGGACGCTCAGAAGATCCAAGCCAGGAGAATTGAGACACTCGAGAAAGACCTTTGCGGGGCAAAGGCCTCGGTCACCGTTCAGACCGAGTTGATGGAGAACACCAAGATCAAGTTTGACAACATTCTGAAGGAGAAATTGAGAAGAACACCAGCCCTGAAGAACACCAGCGACCAGGAGACTCTCAACATCTACCAGCAGAAAACAGAAAAGCTGAAGAAAGACCTGTGGAAGTGGAAGCAGAGAGTTACTTCCCTTCAAGGTAAGGTCCACACAGCCCAGGTTAAAGTCAAAGACCTGCTGGAGACCAACGCTTCTCTCAATGTGGCAGTGAATCGGGTGCCTCTCGGTCTAAAGGCACTGTCCAACACCCAGGTGGGGTTGGAGGAGGAGAACAACTTCCTCAAAACTGAGCTGAAAGAAGCCAAGCTCCAACACAGAAGATATGCAAAGACCATCTGTTTTCCGACTATATCTGGATTAAAACACAGATTTGCACTTTAGTAGCACTTGAATGGCTCTTATTATGGTACTTTTGTAGTTTGACTATGTTGAGGAAATGCTACTTTCTGTATTCTTGTTGTTCTTAGTTTATACTCTAGGTTGAAATGCACTTATTGTAAGTCGCTTTGGATAAAAGCGTCTGCTAAATGACATGTAATGTAATGTAATGTAAAAACCCTGCCATTACATCCATGCAGTCCCAGAATAAACTTCTCTACGACCGTGTGGAGGACCTGGAAAACAGGTCCCGAAGATCCAACCTACGTATTGTGAACGTGCCAGAGGGCAGCGAAACTGGCAGGGAACCGATGCGGTTTATAGCGGACCTGCTAATGGAGACGGCGGGGCGGGAGGTTTCCGCTTCACCTCCGCTGATTGACCTCGCACCGGACTGCGACTAGAACAAGTCTCAACCAAGTCCAGGTCTTTTATTGTGCGTTTTCACAACTATTTGGATAAAGACAAAATATTAACTCCCTCGCTACAATCTCATAAATGCCGGCCGGTCAGTTGACGGGGGCCCCTAACCCATAACAAAAACTCTTTGGATCTACACGATTCACGTGGATGACCGTTTTTCATTTCAAAACGGCAAATTTCACCGAAAGATGACACGTTTGCAGGTATGCATAAAAGAAAAAACTCTTGTGGCTTCCTGAGTAAGGCAACAGGGCAGCAATTTGGATTAAATACAAAAAAGCTATAGACTGTTTAAGAACACTTACACTTCAAAATTGTTGAACCTTTTATAATGCTTTACCCTGCAGCCTTCTTTAACATGACTTTATACATCATCAAGTCATTCTTGAGATTCTGCAACTTGGGGGACAGTTTACCACTTTCTAGAACAGTAAAGTAAAATCTTTTGAATGAATTCAAAAATGGTGGTAAGTATTTTGGGGTAGCTGAGGTGCAGTGCATAAATTAGTCCAAAGATTACCAGCAAGGCATCGCCAAGTCTGACCGTGGCATCACTTTCAATGACGACAGGGTGGCAGTGAACTGGACTTGCGTCAGGGTCACTGATGACGGTCAGGAGGCCCACTGCAACACCATCGAGCTCTGACTTATCAGACCAGGGGTCGCCAACCTTTTTGAGTCCGAGGGCTACTTCAAGGGTACAAAAAATCCGAAGGGCTACTTTTTTTATATGAACTCAAAATATGAACAGCCAAATTAAAAATAATCTAAGTGTTGAGAGACTGAAAACAAGCTAAAGGACATTTACAGGAACATGTTTTACTTAACATCATATCACTTGCCAATACAGTTCCCGTGTAGTGAGGGGAAAGAAAACAGACCATACACAAAAACTGTATGGGTGGACTAAACAAAGATAGGCCCAAAGTCTTTTAGTAGATATTAGTATTTTGAAGAACTGTTTACATAACACGTAGTAGAATCTGTTAGTGACTTAAGGAGACTCACTGTGCAGGTTCTGGAGAATCCAGAAACATCGTCGCACAGATACACAGAAAGGGCATGGAGAAAAGTGCTTGGTGTGGATGTCATTGATTTCCTATTCAGATAAAAACAGGGTTGTACATAATGAAGAATTTACTGAACAAAGCTGATTTTAAAAGTCCAATCAGAACATATGTCCACAAATAACCTGTTCACATCTTTTTTGGAATCAGATAAATGGCAAACACAAAGTGGACTAATGCAAAATTCTAAGTAGTTTTGAGTCATTGAACCTGTTCGAAATTCACCGGTTAAAACCTATGAAGTGTGTAATAATCTTTTTACCTAGTCATCGTGGATTTTAAAGACGTCATCAGAGCATCTGCTGTCTTCACAGTTGTTGATGCCTTCTGTCTGAATGAAGTAATCAGTCGAAGATGGCGGTCATCTTAGCATAGAATGTGTTAAGCAGGTTCTGATTTGTAATCCGCTGGAACTCTGCATACAACTGCATTGAAATAACAGCAGGAGCATACAGCAACAAAAATACTAATTAAAAAAAAATTCAAGTTGAAGAATCTAGCACACAAAGCAGAAAATAGCAGCCAAATTAATAAGAATCACAAGTTTCACTTATAAAGAGAGAGCTGATCCATATTACCTCACTCTATTTTGAGAGCAGGCCAGAGGTCCATGAGTTCTTCACTGGTTGGCAGAACATCACTATGGCAAACTGGACACAAATAGATTTCCTCCATTTTCGTCCGTGCTACTCACATCCAGTGAAACTATCTGCAACACAGTGTGCATTCAATCTGAAAGATTGAGAAATTAGTTTTGTTTATAAATGCACTGTACATGTACATCACTTTTAGGCTTCCTACCCAATTATCTATGATGGCTCTGAGGTGCCCCTCTCCAGAGAGTTCTCTTCAACACACACGGAGCACAGGTCCTTCAGGTTGTCTATTAAAAGATATAACACTTTAGTGGGTTAAAGGAACATGTTCAGTTGGGTTTAGATGTAAGCTTACCAGTCATCCACCAGCCTACTGGCCATTTCGGCTCACAAATCGTTGATGCCAACGTCGTCCACGGCGAAATCAATGCTGCTTCCAGTCAAGAGCAGCTCGGCTTTCTTAAATAAATAGAAGTTTAGCTTTATGGGTTTCCTTTTGAACGTTTTTAAATGCCTAGTAGAGTAAGTCATCTTACTTTGCAAACCAGCACTCCACAGGATGAGGAATCTTGCTGAGGGGGATGCAAGACTGTGTGGCTTGGCCATCTTGATAAATTCAGATTTATATACATGGCCTTTAACAGAAAGAATAGTTAGAATATGTGCAAGATTCTGAGCTTGATATTTAGTTTCAGAAATGGCATTGTTTAAGTGCGCTTACAACCAGAGTCCAATGGTGATTTTTGCAGACAGCTCCAATAAGAGCTCCACTCCTTCAAATCAAGCTGCAAAGTGACATTATAGTTTATAAGAGTGTACAACTGTAACTGACATCTTTTAAACGTCTTTTATTAGTCTTACCTGTCTCAACCCCCTTGATGTGCCATCCCAAATGGCTGTCATCTCAAAAATGTCAATCACTTTCACCTACTTTGAATCCTTACTGGTCACCCATAGCAGGTAAGCATTTATTATCTAAAAAATGTAAAGAGATCAAATTAACATGCATTTTTAAGGGAAACAATCTTAACTAGCTTACAAACACTTACTACACTCTCCAATTCTCTGCCAGGTGCCAGGTTCTGTAAATCTGTGGTAACAATTTGTATGGGTCCAGTTTCGACCAGATAATATGGCCCTTGGTCTGCCATATATCGTGGATAGCTGGAAATGTACAACATTTGTCTTTTAAAAGAGTGTATAGCATTTTAATTCTTAGTCAGATTACTGAAATGAGCTGCATCTGTACCATGGATGAGTTTAGTCTCTTTAGATGCAGCTGCTGGAGGGTCAGAGCTGTCGGATGGATGGTTGGCAGTATGTTGATTGGGGCTGGAGAGGCTGGGTGGTGATCGTTGGGGCGGGGGGTCAGGTATAGGACAGCTGCTGACCTTAGTGAGTCTCGCTGGGATTCGTTGATTCGCTAAAAGCTGTAACCTGGTCGATATTAGCGACCGTCTTACGTTTGTCCTTGGCCAAATGTACTACTTTTTCAGTTATTCCTGTGATGGTAAATGGCCCCAACATATCTGTCTCCATGTCCCCCCCCCCCCCCCCCCCCCCCTCCTCTGCTTTTCTCGAATGTTCTTTTTTAACACCAAGTCCCCAACATTAAAATTGTCCTCCCAACCACTTTCCATTTACGGATCTTGGAGTGACTATTTTTCACATTTCCTCGAACACTTGTGTAAGTGTAAGTCCCCGGTTGGTTGCTTAGCCCTTGAAATAGTCGCTACCTCCTGGCCACATTTTCAACTTTGTCAGTTGTCACCTGAATTAAAAAATATATATAAAGTTAATAAAAACACAACCTAAGTAGTGTTATATTCCAAGCCAGTAATCCAAGTAATCTCAACCTCTTCACTCCAAAATAAAGAGAGCTACTTACCTCGTAGTCTTTTGGCACCTCTGAGGGATACCTGGCCTCTGCCAAACATTAAATAATATGGACTGTGCTGTGTGGTTAATAGTTTTTTGGTCCGCAGGTCAAAAATCGTCGCCTAAGGAAACTCATCCTATTTTCTGGGTTTCGTTCTGGACAGTTTGCAGAGAGACCTGAAAGATTTCACATAACAGCAGATATCTCATGTCAACAATTTATTTTATTGATGGTGAATTTCAATTTCTGAGAATGCATCTTACCTTGTTATGGTGCCATTAAGCTTCTCCACTAAACCATTAGTTTGTGGATGGTATGGTGAACAGAAGCTTCTATCGATTCCAAGGGTTTCACCGAGTCTCGCATTCACCTTAAATTGCATTTAGCAGAACACAAGTCGGCATTTACAGTATTGCTTGATAACAGGTAACGTAATGCTGTGCCCTGGTCTGTAAGCAGTCTCTGAGGTGCACCAAATTTGTATACAAAATCATTAATACAATTGGTCACCAACCCTGCCAATTTATTCTTCAAAGGGTAGGCTTCTGGCCACTTTGTGAAATAATCAACCATCACACAGATGTATTGATTTCCACCCTTTGTTACAGTCAGCTTCATGAGATCCATGCCAACCAGCTAAAATGTCTCTGTAACCTAAAAGAGTCGAACAATAATTAGTAGGGATGCACCGATCTGATCGGCGCCGATCGATATCGGCCGATATTGCCATTATCGGTTTTGATCGGCGTTCTCAAAACGGCCGATCAAACCGATCACTCAAACCGATCGATCAGATGACGTCACATCTGCGAGAAATACTATCAGAGATGTTTCAATCTCCGCGCGCCGCAACAGAGACGATGCGCCGGCGAGTGCAGAGTGAGAGGTCCCCGCGGGGATCCTCCCGCACCGAGCGGCACCCCGTCCCCCGAGTTGAATCTCTGGGTCAACTCACCGACACTCGCATGTCTGAGCCCCTACAGACTGATGTTCACGGTACACGCATTCGATCTGGAGCGCGCGAGTTACGATAACTTTATCAAAACCCTCGCGCGCTCCAGATCGAATGCTAACTGTTAGCGGAAGGATTTACATGACACAACATCCGGTTTTGCAAAGTTAGCGGAAAGAGTCACGTGAAACAACATCCGTTTTTCAAAATAAGATGTCGACAAATAATACACTAACATCTGTAATTTCTTTAATATGTGAGGTGCTTTAGATGTGTATTTCCTCATAGTCCTAGGCAATAATGCTACACAATAAATAGAATGCTCCAATCGACATTGTGATCGGTATTATGGGATCGGCAGATACTATTTCAGTGATCGGTGATCGGTGATCGGTATTATCGGTGATCGGCTGACACTGATTTCAGTGATCGGTGATCGGTGATCGGCCCAAAAAACCTGATCGGTGCATCTCTAATAATTAGACATCTGTATGAAGTAACTGCTATGAAAGCACATTTAGCTGCATGGGACATTGATTTGGACAATACTCTCACCTTTATTGGGTTGTATTGGGCTTTCTCTTTTAGATTGTCTCTTTTCGCCTGGTACTCCGGACACTGAGCAACCTGTGTAGGCAAAAGATATTCAAGTTAAATGTATGTAGGACTTTGGTCTAGTACAAACAGTAAGCTTAAGTTTAGGAGATTTATTTGAGGGTTTATTTACAAATATGTTATTCTAGTTTTGACAGACTTTTTTATAGACTTTGTAAAAAGAAGGAGATACATTGCAGGTCACTTCCTACCTATTTGCGGATATCTGCTTCCATGCCTGGCCAATAGTAGCGGCTGATAACAGCATGATGGGTTTTTTCGACTCTAGTGTGACCCAATGTTACTGCAGTGCATTTTTATGAAAATCTCATTTGCTTCTGCTAATGTTAGGACGACCTTTGCCAAATTTTCTTGGTTCTTGGTTCTTTTTTCCTCCTCCTGCAAATGTAATTTGCCGCAGACGCATTCGAACTTGATCTGTTTGAAAAAAATGTTATCCTATTAATAACAACAAAATAACTTAATCATTGATAGTGTATAGTATCACTACTTACCCTTGAGCACAAATGTAGAGGCTCTTCTCCTGATGGTATACCTCTGCCGTTTGGTGAGGCCTTCAGGTAAGAAATTAGTTGTTAAAATACATAATTTCCTTCACGATATTTGCATCCATTTTATGACTTTCTGCTTGCTTTCTATTTCTATTTTTTCCTCACTACTTCCAACATTCATGCAACTTTTGTTCAACATTATATAGGCCCCCATAAATGATTGCCAATTTAATTGGGAAACGGCCTTTGCCCATTTGTAACTATAAATTCAATGTGGAACAGATGATCAACATTCATATTGTGGGTCAATGGAACTCAATTATAAAAGGTATGTCTTTCAATCAGAGAATCGGTGGTTCAATCATCTCCTCCACTAGCCCTAGTCAGTGTGTAATGCTATGAATGTGACTATTTATTTCCCATATCAAACTCAAGTGAACTCAACTGTTTGCCTTCTGTGTGTTCTTGGCTGGTTGGAACAGCCGCTTATTGGTTGATCTGGTTGCCGTGGGGCGACGGTTGACTTGTGTTATTTATGTATTTGTTTATAAAAGTACAACACCTCACTTGATATGCCGATCGTGGCGGAGGGGTAGTGTCTCTGACTGCTGATTATTTTTCCACACGAAAATGAGTTTGAATCCTGTAAATTGCCTTTTTTTCTTTTCGTTTTTTTTTCTAACTGTACTACAGAGTTCTTTAGCGTGATGCGTTTGCAGGAAACAAGCTCCAAAGTCGATCATGTGTTATTTGTACCAATTGTATTTCAAAGGAAGAGCAATTTGGTAACTTCCTGTTTTGACACAAACAGCAAGGCACGTTTCAACTCAAGTGGTCTCTTTCTCTCAAAAGACTCGACAGCGGTATGTTCAGACCAGACACTAAACGAGAAGGTTTCCCCTTGAATTGTAAAACAGGGCGGCATTCGTGAGAACAGCTCCGTGTTTCTTGGAATTCTTAACATCTGCCGTAACTACGACAACCGCAGACGCATTCGACCGAATATCGAAAGTTAACAGGGTCGCCGGTTGAACCGCAACACCAGCAAGCTTAATGCAGAAAAAACGGGCGCTACGTTCGTTGGCCGCCATTTTCTCAGTCGAACAAGCTAGTTTATTGGAAAACCTCGCGCTCCTCGGCTGGTCCGAGATGCACGGTCAAGTAACGTGAGCTATCGCTAATCTGCGTGCGTAAACTAGAGTACTTTGACACACGAGCAGAGTACGTTAGTCTACGTTAGCCGCCACCTGCGTCTATTGAGTTCAAACATCGAGACGGACACAGGCAGAGAAGACGTTAGGATTGTCATGTGCATAGTCAGGACAATTATTTAAATTACGGTTAACTTTTTAGAGGTTTAGCAACTGTCTTGATTGTAACGTAATACATTACATAACGCTATATCAACGTATATATACAATACTTATGATTTAACTCACCTTGAAAACAGTCTGAGTTGACAGTGACATCCGAGCCTGGTCACGGGACGGGTCCGCGACTAGAGGAAAGTCAACTTTGCCCGCGAAATCCCCATAATGCACTTCGATAACGGCCACGAGCACGCGATGACGATCTACACGACTAATTCAGTTGAATGTGAATTTCCAGGTCAACGTTTTTGTCGTTGAGATGTTGTCAGAATTTAAAACGAGCGTCCCTAGAATCTACAGAAGACTTACAAGTGATACCTGCAGCTGCTCAACGCTTAAGTAAAATGTATAGGCTACATTCAACTGCCAATAAAAATACAAAACATTCATAAAATAAATATATGTTGTCATCCACTAATGTCTAATGCATTTCCGACCATTTCCCCAATCAAATTGTTACTTTTTTAATAGGCTATGATTGCAATTTATTTGTTATGATCTATTTTAATTATTTGGTGAAGCACTGAGATTGTATTGTATTTTTAAAGCTTCTCTATTTAAAACAATAGAAATAACAGGACTTTATCATTCAAACCATGGAATAACTTAATTATATTAAGTTGGAAATGTTTTAAGTTATGCTTATTTATACACAAAATAGTTCCATTTAATAAAACAAATATTAGTTATAATTACTTAAAAAGAAGAACATGTTACACCAACTTGACATAATTAAATTAGTAGAACTTTTTCTAAAACTTTGAGTATACACTACTTAATACAGAAACCAGAAGAGTCTACCAGGAAGAGGACTGATAAAATGCCAGACAGCCTTCCCTCGCGTTTGGCGGGGTTGCTGGTTGCCGTGGTTGTAATTACTAACGTTAAGAAAAGTCTCCATTTTTTATTTAGGTATTGATTGCTGTGACACAAGAAGCAACTTCCAGGATCTCCTTGACGACGACGAAAAAGATGACAGGACCAGATGCAGAGCGGCAGTTGCCTTTCTTTTAGTAATCCCTCACTCGGACTACAGAAGTATCAGTAATACGATCCCATCATTGGAGGCAAGATCCAATACAACAATGTAAAGTTTGTGAAGTTCAGTTCAAACGTATTCATCTCTGGTGTTTGTGTCTCACAGGGCAGGACTCTTCTGTCTCACTCCTGGGACAGCTGAGGGTGGACGTCAACCAACCCGTCCTCCTCAAGAAACCACTGAACCAGTCTCAGCACCCAGACACAGAGAGTGCCAGACTCAGTGAACTACAATCAGGAGTCAGGACCCCTCTGCCTGTCCACCCAAACCCCCGACACCGCCCGCCCTGTCTGCAGCCAGGAGGATGAGGAGCGCCCTGTTCCCACCGGCACAGAGGACCTAGTTTGTCTCAGTCTGCTTCTTCTGTGCTGGTGGCTTCGGGAAGCTCCTCACACACACAGGATGCTCCTCACGCACACACACACACACACACACACACACACACACACACACACACACACACACACACCGGAAGCTCCTCGTTCACACAGGAAGCAGCTGTTTTCATCTGTTTACAAATCCAGAAGGAGACGGACAATTCGGGCTGAACGAGACATAATTATTACAAAAGCTTTATAAAGTAGTTAATTTGTTACATAGACTGTGCACAGTATTGAGTTATCTCCTGAAGAGTTGAATAAAGTTAGAAGAATGTTAGTTTTTATATTTCTCTTTTGGGTTGTTGGGTCATAATATTCTTTTTTGCCTCTTAATGGTAAATAATATTATATGAGATACAACACGCAAAAGAAGAGCATAAATAAAGGAGGCGAGGAACCCAACGGGGAGGCAAGAGTTCCACTTCAAGTGTGAGTGAGCCTGTGCTTGACCTAATAACAAATGCTAAATTCCAGTTACTCTTTTGCTAGTGCAGGTTCTCATTTGCTGAGTCAGGATGCGAGCAGCTATCGTGTATCGTTGATTTTATATAACTGTTCATTTACTAATTCTTAATTCATTTTTTTATTTTTCATTAGATTTAGTTTAGTTTAGTTTTAGTTTAGTTTAGTGTATCCTCAATTAAGAGGTTGTTGGTC
The DNA here is from genome assembly GCA_036178185.1 of Liparis tanakae. Taxonomy (NCBI): domain Eukaryota; kingdom Metazoa; phylum Chordata; class Actinopteri; order Perciformes; family Liparidae; genus Liparis; species Liparis tanakae. The sequence goes on along the minus strand of CM070104.1, from coordinate 9,263,407 downwards.
GGGGAGGGAGTTTGTCAATAAGAATGATACTGTTGACTTGAATGCTTGAGGGGGGGGGGGGAGAAACATGCTAAATGTATCACAATTGCACTGTTTCTTTGTGTACTTGCCTTAAAATAATATATATATATATATATATATATATATATATATATATATATATATATATATATATATATATTCTTTAAAAGTGTAAAAGTGTGAGTGAGAGAAAGTCAGAAACTTAATTGGAAAAATTCACCGAGCGAAAACGTGCAATCGGCATTTCACCTTTTTTCTCAAGAGGTTGCGAGTGTACACGCGCTCAGTATTCTGTGTATTTGTACACACGTATATGTTCATGGCGCTCTCACCAGACTTGTACAGCACAAAGTCTTCATAGGCGGCCAAGGCTCCCTCTACTGGCCCATTGTTGTATATCTCACTCTGACAGCACCAAATTGCATAGTAGTTCAATCATCTTCAGTTGAAATGCGTCCATGAAAATAACCTATTTTAGGATTATGTTACCTAGCCACAAATGTTTGATTTGAGAATTCACTGAATGTGTGTATTTAATACAAAATAATTTAATAGTTTAATTAAAACATATTTTAGTACTATTTAATCTAGATTACATTTTGTAATATACAAATAGACGATTTTCTTCCAAGTAATACTTGTACGCAGGCCACCAGGGCATCAGTCACACACATGGAAATAAAGCACCTGACCAGCTGTGGGTGCAGAAAGAGAAAGAGAACCATAACCACTAACTCTAACTTTAAGATTCCCTAATGTCAAACCATAACATAACCTAAACATAACCATTATTAACTGCAAGCCATTTGCACTGTTCATTATATTCGTTTACATATATTTGTTTGCGATGAAACATTTTGTAAGAACTTAGATCATAGTTTAGCACAAGATGACAACATATATATCCTTCATTGTATTTTGAGTGTGTTCAAAGGGTGAAGGAAAACAACTTAATGAATCTTTGTGGCCAAACCAGGAAATGGATGGAATGTAACAAATAACCTGGCTATATTCATATGTTTATATTTATACACTGTATTTGTAAAAAGGTGTAGCTTTCTCTTGATTATCAACTATCTAATAGTGTGTACCCAATATATCCTTACCACTATGAAAAGTATGAAAACACTTGGTGAACCCGGAAGTCATGATTTGCGGAGGTAACACAACGGGCAGACTTATTAAAATGCCTGAACAACAGTTTGGAGCAGGCCGGTGGTTGCCACATATTGTCACTGAACGGTAGTTTACACGTGATCTGTAGTTGTGTTTAGAGTCCCTCGACCTATATACCGCAGTAATACATGAACGGGTGTGTCTGGGATCTTTTGGCAAACCCCGCCGGAAGGGAGGGGGCCTGTCTGTCGGCCTATCTGTCTGACGTCGGGCTGCGGGAGACCGATGTTTGTGATGTGATCGAGCCAACTAGGAAGGGCGACTATACCTTTAAGTGAAAGAAAGCGAAACAAGGAGCAATCAGCGGGATCGCTGGGTCGGGTAGCTAGTGGACTGGACGCACAGGACATTTCGATATGATATTTGTCAAACTAATTCTCATGTTTTGCTGCCTACGAGACATAACAGGTACGTTTACCATTGATTCTCACGGAAGAGAAAGTGTTCCGTGGTCGCGCTGGAGCTAATCGGATCAGGCACTTGCACTCTACCGATGTAACTCGCTAGCTAGCTGGCTAATGTTGACGGTAAACGGGTGTGTTTGTAGCCGCCGTTTACTCGCGAGGGCTCGTGCCGTGTGGTCGTCACGTAACCGAGTTACATCCCGTTTAACGGAAGGTGGTATCGGCTGAGAACGGGTTGACAGTCCGGTGGGTGGGACTGACAATACAGCGCTAACGTCGACAGACGGGTCCAATGGCGAGGAAGTAGCGAGGTTAAAACACTCCTAAGTTACAGTTACTGTCGTTAGAATGAGTAAAAACCACTGCCAGTTCAACGGTAGGTTTAGCTACAGTGATAAATATATACACGCTGGCTTTTGACGTTTGACAGCGATTATCACGTTACCAGAAGTAACTGTGAGTCTATTTTGTTCCCACTATTGACCTTTAACGACCCAAACTGAGAACATTGAGTTGGTCCACGGGTGTTGTTCTCATCAGCTGAATATACTTTTCTTATTCTTAGCAGGGATAAGTGACAAGCTATACTCAATGTATGTTACTTGGTGCTAGGCTTGTCACCTTACGATAATTAAATATAGTTCCTAGGACATTCTCTGATAATATTTCATCAGTGTCACAAATCATCTTATTGAGGACTGTTTTGAAGCAAGCAAAAGCGTCCTGTAATGTTGGTTGCTAAAATATAAATACAAGTAATTATCTCCACCCTGATAATACAACAGAATGCTTAGAGCTGAGGAATTATTTCCAATTTTCATACAAAACAATACATTTAAAGGACCACACACAAAAAAGCTGAAAGGGCCATTGGGGTACATTTTATTCATGCTTTTAGTTTATCACTTGTTGTACGTGCTGTGCTGCCTTGTACCACTGGTATACGTTTACCACTGGTACAAGGCAGAAGTTAGTCTGGCTTAATGAAAGCTTTATTACATTCCATAAAAAAATATGATGGTGTTCAGAAGACAATACTTGCATGGTAACTTTGTCTTCCAGGAAAATGCTGATTCTATTTTTGGATCATTTGTCACATAGTGTAATTCTTTGACTTGTGTGTAGAAAAGCCTAGATTTGTATTAGATATATGTCACAGCGCTTATCTTTTTGTCTGTTCATATACATTAACTTTGTGTGTTTTTAACCTTCTATGATTAAGGCAGAGAGCTGCAAAATATGTTGTTCATTCTGACTGGCTTATTAGCAACCATTGCCAGTTCTTCTACAGCAGCGCTAGTTTAATTATAGCATTTAGGTCAGAAAGCCTTTCAAGTTTCTCTATTTTGTTTTACCATACATCTTCCGTTGATTTGAGCATAAACATACTGGTGCTTCAGTTGCATCATGGGACTGTATAGATAAAAACAATGAGAGCAACATTATGCTTGACGGATAGGAAAGACCTGATCTGAACCTAAATTGCTGCAATAAACCTAGCCATTTGCTTCATGCTAGTAAAACATCCTATTGCCCTGAAATGTATGAAATATGACAGGCATGATGGAAATTGTATGTGTGCTTAAATGTGGATCGTGAATGTTTTCTGAGGAAGTCAGTGTTTCAGATTAACCTGGGTGTCTCACTTTTGACACGGCGGCTGTAACTTGGCCTACTTACGGTGATGGTACGTAGCAGAGCATTTATTTTGGTGCATTAACTTTCATAATGATAATCTTCGTCAGAATCGATGCATGCAGGTTACAAACAACCCTCTTACTGTTGTTTTCAAGTACATGGTGATGCACAAGTTGAGGACATTGAGACATTTGTACTGCGGGGGTGTCTGATGTTTGTTAGCCTGCCTGCCATCACCCAGCACGCTGTTACCACCTCCCCTGTTCCTGTCAGCAGTTTACTGTCTGGCAAGGATTGCTCTTGAGGCTCTTGAGGCTGAAACGGAGTGCACTGAAATCACGATGACATAGCCTTTACAGTAAAGCTGTCTGCCAGTTGATTTCTCAGCTTTTGTTGCTGTCTGACTAGAAATTTCAGCTGCTTCTTCTTATTCGGGTCTATTTATTTCAGCCCAAATGAAATAGGATTGTTCAGTCATGTCATCATGCATTGAATACATTTAACAACACTTTAAAGCAATGACATAGCTTGCAACTAAACAGATCAAATATAATTTACCACATATTATGTAATCTTGTTTGAAACGATTGCCAATTGAAATGCTTTTCAATTTAAAATATTATTTTTACAAATATTTAATTAATTCATTATGGTGATTTTTGTTTTGTTTTGTTTCAATTCTTTATCCCTCCATCCCCTAAAAGTGTCTTTCTTATTCATTTGTTGTTGCTATGAATCCAATTGCTTTGTATCGTTGTGTTTTTTTTTATTCAGCTTTAAAAATATATATATATTTTAATTTTATTATCTTATATCTTTATAACTTATTTCTATGAAATTATGCAAAACTGTAATGAATTAAATGGTTTCACTAAGAATAGAAGTTAAGTTAGAAAATGAATTGTAAACCCGATGCAAAATGTCCTGACTAAAATAATGTAAATTGAATGTGGTTTATTGGTTGTGTTAAGTTGAGGGGAATTGGGGAAAGCTTTTCAAATTGAATGCTGTGTTTCACTCGGGAATGTTGTTAAACCAGTTCAGAGTTTAAAAAAAAAATCCCGCCACCTTCAGTTAAAACTCCAGTTTCTCTGAATTTCACTCGGCACATCTGGTTAATTTACTAATATTATTCCTAATGACACATCTTGTTGTTTTCCAGGGTTAGCCTTCGTATTCAAATATGTGGCAACTAGAATGGGCACTCGGTAGAGCGCATACCTTCGCATATCACAAGATTGAATTATGAACAATTTGGCACTAGTTTCACGCAAATCGGATGCCAATTAACCGAGATATCGCAAATTTACGTTTTTCACCTTTTTGTGACCTTGACCTTTGACCCAATCACTCCCAAAAACTAATCGATTGTTCCTTGGGTCATGACCAATCATCCCACCAAGTTTCATAAGAATCGGCTGAGTTTTGTCTGATTTAGACGAATAACAAACGGACGGACGGACGGACATATTCACAAATAAATACACGCCGGCCAAAACATTACCGTCTGCATTTTCAATGCGAAGGTAATTATCTCCGGATGTTTCAAACCTTTTTGTAATTGTAATTTTACATTGTCTCTTTTTTTAAATTTTTTAACACAACTGTTTAAGAGCTGCCGGTCGCTGGTATCTTAGTTATTCTAATTTTTTTTTTTTTTTTACATATTCAGGATTAGATGTTTACTTGGAACACAGAGTAAACTGGTTACTCTGATGCCTGAAGAGATGATCATAATCCAGGTTTCTGATCTGCTTCTTTCGAGGTGTGTCTTTCCAATTATGTATCTGAAACCAGGATGGTTCATGTACAAATAACAGTTTGCCTCAGTAGACCTGATTATAACCAGGATGCTTGTGTGCTTTTAAAATGATGCCGTAGTTGCTACACTTCTTTTTAATGATTTTTCTGCTTATTTTTTACATTTTGATGATCAGCAATATCCCCAAAATCTCAGACTTACAGCTTAGTTATTATGCAGGCCTCCGTCTGTTCATAAATCACCTTTGGCTGTCACATTATTACATATCGATGGAGTTGTCACGTCCTAGTGAGAAGGCAGATCTGGGCAATCTGAGCCGACACTGTTTTTTTGGGTACAAAATCAACACATTTCCTGATTAATTATAGTGTTGTTTTCTCACCCCACAAACCCATCTTGTTGGTTCAGTCTTGTTTGCTCTCTTTATTTTTAGCTTTAACAATTGGCTAAAGAAGCGGCTGATGCTTAGAATCTTTTTATGCTGCATTCATGGACAAGTTGCTGCTAGCCCTTTACAGCCACTCCCTGTTTGAGGAGCTGTGACTCCCGCCACATGGTAGTCTTACTGTAATGAACAACATATTGTTTGGATACAAGCAATATGAAGCACCATATCCCTTTGGCCTGTGGGAGTCTGTTAATAATGTGTATTCTTCTTCTATTTGTAGTACACTAGCTTGAGCTCAGCTGTGTGTCAGTCCCAGCATGTTAACCTCTTCTACTTCTTGCATACGCTGGCGTGCTCGGCCGACTCTACACTCCATCAGAGGCTGTCGCGGACTTTTAGGACGAGAATGACTAGTATTATATGAAAAACCACAACAAAGGAATCCACTGGAACCAACCATTTCATGCTAGCTTGTCAGGAAGGTGGATTAATAAGTTAGGACCCTAAAGTTTGGCATTACTATATTCACAGGGGTCCGTTTATATTATATGTACTATATATAGGGTGACCAGACGTCCGGTTTTCCCCGGACATGTCCTCTTTTTGAGACCCAAAAAGAGCATCCGGCAGGGTTTCCAAAAACGTCCGGGATTTTGCTTAATCGGATATTTGCGTTACTCTGGGTCTTTCTCAAACTAGTTTTTACCCCTTCCAAATGGTATCTTCCGTACGTTCCACCTGAACAGTGATTGGTCGACTGATCTCAGTGTTGCCAGATACACGAAATCCCTCTTTTAGGCATGTATATCACAAAACAGGCAGAATAAGAGAGATGTTAATTCCCCCCCCCCCCCCGCGCTGCTCATGAGAGCCCTTTCCTATTTCAGGGGGGACATCATGAAGGGGTTATTTCCCGAAGTATCCTCTTTTTCACAAACTCAAATCTGGTCACCCTACTATATACATGTGTTATTCTTTTCTATTGTAATAGTAGTTTCTTCTCATTGGGTTCCCTGAATAGTCTTGGAATTGCATATTGGAAAGCCGGATTTATATATTCATATATGGTGATGCTATTCTCCATAGTAAACATTTCAATGTTGTGAAAACATAATCACAGTCTCGTGACATATTATGGCACTCCAAGCTATTTAACAATATTGGGTTTCTGAACAGTTTCCCAAACATTAGCTGTAATTGTAACCCAATCCAACACTATTTTTTTAAATCAATTACTGTCAAGTGAAAACATTGTTGAACCTTGTACCAAATCAGTGTAACAAATTGCGAGACATAATTGAGCAACTTTACACATAGTGCATCTCAAATTATTCATCAGGCTTTAGATGACACAACACCACTTCTGAGCTCACATTGCTGATCTTTCATCTCCCTGAATGATCCCCCGTCTCCATTCAAACCAAGAAAAAACGTTTAATGGTAGAAAGGTGTGGAAATTAAGAGGTTAAATAGAGCCTGTGCTAATTATTTTGAAAGGCTGCTTTTGTAACTGCTAACCGAGCATTTATAACTCCAACATGTCCGACTGATATTTAGTAAGTAGCCTTCTGTGTTGTCTTAGGAATGTATATAAGCATTTGAATAGCCTGCAGCCAATCCAGTCACTGTTCTTGCACAATGACATGCAGTAGTACGGAAACCGAACCCCAGTCACCTGACGGGCATCATGTGCTCCTCAGTTGCGCTTCAAACCAACTTTCTTTGTCTTTGTCAAAAGAACAAAGAAATAGTCAGTTTGAAAGCTGGCAGGATTACCTCTCTGGGGTCACATCAATAAGCCCAACAAGCCTGTTCAGCATGTCGAGTGGCTGACAGCTTCAGTGGTAGCTGGCTACTATGATACAGATTTCTCCTGGTTGTATCAAACTGTTTTTATGAAAGAAGACATGGGAACATTTCACACAGTGGGACAGGCGCAGGTAAATGATAAGATTAATGATGGCTGAGTGACATCTAAATGCTTCAGATTCGGGGTTCTGATATTGAACATGCTGGCTCCCTGTCATGGTTCACAGGGAAACTTGAATCGAACGGAGCCTTCAATAATGTTATGAACAAACGCTGTGCTCAAAAGAGATTTGCAGTCGAGGATCTTATTGCATGCGCTCTATGTCTGATAACGAAATGTGTTCGCCCTTTTTCTGTTAGTCCATTAGTTGTAAATCAAAAGTATCAAAACATGAAGTAATGAGTTTAACTTTCTCTTCAATTTGTTTTGTGAAAACAAACGCGTTATACGCTTCAATATCTGTCTCTACTGTGTCAGTCAAATTCAGTATGACATGGATAAACGCTCAGAGTAATAACGTAACCAGACATTACCGTAAAATAATAAAGCAGAAATGTTTTCTCTTGCAGAAAATGTGTTGTTCAATGTTGATGCGTTATTGAACTCTCTTTCAGGTCAGTTTGAGAAACCCTTGGACAAATATATTCGCCATTATGAGGGTTTATCATATGACACAGAAGTCCTGCACAACAGTCACCAGAGAGCCAAGAGGGCGCTCTCTTCCCAAGACATGACTGTGCACCTGGACATCCACGCACATGGAAGGTCAGTTAAATTACTACTATTCATGCTCTCCTTCTATCTTTCACTTAACTTAACCTCATACTATGCTGCGTGCACTTTTTGTTGTTGTTGTGATTATTATTATTTGTCCTACTTTTATGCAGTTTTGAACATATGCTGTCATCGTTTTATTAAATGGACCTACAAACACATATTGTTTTACGCTTATATTTTAATATTACGTCCCTTTCGTTAAATAGAATATTTTAATATCTTAGTGTCTTTTTTTTCATGATATTTATTTTGACCGTGACCTGGGCTGGGCTTATTGTGTTCCCCATGCCATCTCCACATTATTGTGTATTTGCAAAAAAACGTGTACGACAATGCATTGAAATGTGGAAATGAAGTTGCAAATCTTTGTTCAGTTCCCCCAGTGCCGTAAGATGTGACATGTTGTGTTATTTATGAATCTGTTCTCCCGTCAGAAACGTTTTAATTGTGCCGCTGACCCTGTGTTAACCTTTATATGACGTATAACGCAGAAACCTGAACTTGGTTATACCATTTCCTTATTGAGCCACCTGGTCATAGAAAGAGCTGCAGCGGAAGACGATACATTTCACCATCATACTGGGCAGTTGCATCAAAACTGAAAACTAGAGCTTGAAAGTGTCCATGTAGAGAAAGTACCAGCTGTTTTCTTTACCTTAGATCAGACATGCTTCAGAGTTTAATTAATCTTATTTCAGGGGATCAGCGTGGATCTTGTGTTGAGTGGGTTTTGGACCAGAGATCAAAGATACCCATCTCTTTGGAGCAGGCTTCTCTTAGCACATTGTGCTTTTTAAAATTAAATCTCTGTCAAAAAATAGAAAAAGAAAGACTACACATATTATTTCAATTAATCAAATTAAGTACAGTGGTGCCATCCCTGTTTTTAGAAACAGATTATTTCAGTTAATAACAGTTGGAATTTTCTCAGACAACTGAAACATGGAGTCATGCCTGCCTTCCCCTCACTAGACATCAGGAGAGGAATGCATGGTAACGGACGCCATGGAGCATGTGGACGAGCTGCCTTGCTGTAGCTAACTAACGACAACAGCAGTTTGTTTCCCTCAGCCTTTAATGTGTACATATCAGCTCTTTAGTATCCATTCCTCACACACAGTGCACTCCTGGGGCTACTCCTACTTGTGCAAAACAGGTTTCAATTTGTCACTTTGAAACCTGTCTCACTCTCATTTATTTGCTTTCCCTTTTACTCTTTTTAAAATGTTACAATAATTTAATTCAGCAGCACTTGTTTTTTCAGCAGGTTCCTCCTCCTTTCCTCTTCACCTAGCCAGTGTGTTGTCAACAGATCCCTTTCCTGTGTTTGTGTGCTCTTTCCTGTCTTTGCTGGCCAGGGAGAAACAGCTGGTGCTGCCTCTATCGGTAAAGTGACCACAGCGTAATACAGCGCGGCTGAGTGCACTGTAGTGTCCAAAGAGGACATTACCACTATTTTGGAGAGGAAGTTGAATTAGAGATGGTTTGCAGTATGATGCAGTTTCAGACTCTTGGCTGCCTGGAGCTGCACTATATTTACGTTCTGTGAACAAACTCTCATGGATGCTTTTAAGCAGCGGAGGAAAGAGTAGTAGTACTGGTGCACCAGATATGTTTAATATAGAGCACTCAACCTCAGGTTACTGAACAGTTAAAGAGTAGATTTAATTCAGTTTATTTGTCTCAAACTGCTTTACAATTTGTACATAAAGACATCCCTGTCCCAAAACCAGATGATGAGAGATTTATGCGTATTTAATAATCCCTTTGGCTGGACATTTATGACAAATATTTAGAATTTGTATTAATGTATGTTCATGTCCACAAGGAAGGAAACAAGGTTTAGCTTCACATTATGGACAATATCATCAATGTTTGCACAAGCTTATGCAAGCCAAGATCATGGTCTTGAAGCAAATATCCCCTATCTGATGCTTAAAGTATTCCATTTTTAGGTTTTGTTTTAACTCTGGTGTTACGGTTGTCGTTTGTTGTCTTGACTGACATCATATATTTCACATTTGCATTTGTGTTTTCCATAATTGTGATAAAGTTAGTTTAAGTTGGACAGAACCAAGCCAGTGGTCATAAAGCTACTATCTTTCTCTTTATATTGTCAATACATACATCAGGTTTATCAGTGTGTGTGCAGCATGTGCAAACACAGACACACACTCTCCCCTCTGGGAAAACCCAAGGCAGGACTGTGTGGCACTATAGGGGTTTGTTGTAACAAGAGAAAAGCTTTTTTGTGTCCCACTCGCATGAGTATTTGTAGCTGGATCAGTGGCTGGAACAAGGCAGGGCAGACGGCTGTCTCTGTGGAGGACTCTCTTCAAAGAGAGGTGACACAAAAATAGTAGAGTATCGACAATGCTGGGGGAAGTGACACAATAGATGCTTCAGTTTAGTGTCCGACCTTCCAAAAATAAGGTTCTAATAAGGTGAAATATATTTCCCCTTGGAAATACATCCAGATATTAATGATTTGTGACAAGATATTTTGAAGGTGAATTATCACTCGCATTGGGAGTAATCACACATTTTACTTATTAGCTGCTCTCTAATTGTGATCATAGTTCATAGCTGTTCAAACGGAGCCAATTAAAATCAAAAAGTTCAGTAATCGACCAAAGCACCCACATAGATGTACAGTTATAAATTACTGTCCATTTGGATATTGTCCTCTTCGTACAGGCACCCCATCTCTGTAGACGTGGCTTGAGGGCGCTCCTTTCCTTTAGGCCGGCCGGCTGCTTGCTGAGCAAAGTGTGTGACTGTCAGATGCTGATGTTCAGCTTTTGGGATATGTCTGAATAATTGATCAGTCAGCTGCTTCTGTGTGAAGAAGCTCTGGCTTGACCCAAAGCCTTCCCTCTTCCTGTCTGCTGCCAGACATGTTTATTAGCCTGCAGGTCTTTTGTCTGGAACATGATGCAGTGGTTTCTTCACCACTTCTTCTTTCTTCTTTTTTTAGTTGGTAAAAGCACCAACTATTGGATGTCATTTTTAACTGTTCAGTGAATTCTTGGTGGGAATTTATTAATGACATTTCCTTTCTGAAATCATCCTAATTTTAATCCCCTCTCTCATATTTATTCAGAATTGCTTAGTTATTTCGTACATAATTGTTTCCCCTGAAATTGTGTCTCACAATTCAATAGGTCTTTCATTCCCTCTGATCCATAGAGAACGCCTGAGCTGCATTATGATTTATTTATTTATGTATTGTGTAGTTGACTGCAGCTTGCTGTGTAGCTGGGATTATGACTATAGTTATGGGATGATGTGGCTTTGGCTGTGGTAGCCATTGTGATTGTGTTGTGCTTTGGCTGTTGTTACTATTATGGCTGTGACACATTCATTTATGAGTGTAGTTACATTAACTAGTCATATCCACGGCATCATATATTAAACAACAACTGCGACCGTAGTCTGAACAATAACCATTTCCACAGCTCCAGCCACCATCGCCAGGCACAAGAGGGTGCGTAGTGTTTGAGAGGAGTAATGAGCATTAAATGCATAATGTAGAGCGTCACCTCATCTCTCCCCTCTGTAGTATCTGCAGAGCGTTCTCCCTGAACTGACAGCGTATGACTTGCATCCATTCCATATGCATCAGGGGAAATAAAATACATATGCGAGGGAATGCAAACCTTTTTTACATATTTTAATATTTTATATTCTTTATTATTTTATATATGTATATTGAAAACGACGCAATACAGAAGTAGTTCAGAAAAAAGGGTGACCTTTTGGGTGCTCTGAACGTGTATTCTTCCTGAATGAAAAACAAAAGTGCATAATGAGAATGTAAATGTATTTATTGGTAATAGACCCTTGAACACAAAATAAAGAAGCTCAAGCCCCTTAGTGGGTCAGGGGATATGCAATGTGTGCATATTGTAGTTTAGTTCAAAAGGTTGGACATAGACTGGGGGTCTGAAACTGAGTCGGGGGTGTTGGGTTTTCACCCTATAGTTTCATATTATAGTGGTCCATTCATAATGGACTCTGGGCAACAACCTGCCATGTTGGTGTAAGACAGGCTTGGTGTTAAGGTTTGAGTCATTCCCTAAATATCTGGGTATTCTTTGGTTGAAGTAGCTTTATATACAAGAAGAACCACATTTCAAGTGTGCAATAGTAATTCATAGAAAAACTTGTAGCTGTTTTGATATTACAGGACCTCTTTTTGTCCTCAGTTATTTGGAAGTTGTCACGGAGGAGGATCTGAATAATCCAATGTTAAACGTTGCACAATGTAGTTTGAAAGTAACTAGATTAATTCTATAATTTATTGACGGGTTCTTGCTGAGGGATGACTCTCTCTCCAAGATATTATGTAAAAATGCTGGAATGCGCAGTAACTAGCAATAAACATCCAAAATGCTTTTGCTGATCCCCGATAGTGCAGATTACATTTCTGACTGAATAATCTATTTATGGATTCATCTGTGTCTGACCAGCGTGCAATGATGTTATCATGGGAAGACCAAGCTTTTGTTCGACCATGAAGTCATGAGGTCATACTGATTGTTTTAGGGGCCACTGATAAGGTAGAGAGGCCAAGAACTATAATTAGTGTATTGATTTCATTATTTCCAGAAACAAACGTTGGGTTGTTTCACACAACTATTTTGTGTTGGTAGATGAAGGGAACAACTTAATGGAAAATATTAGAGGCGACTCTGATTGGTTAATACTTGACAATTCGATCTAAGGGACCCTGATCTGACTGACACTTTGGCACAGTTGATTTTTCATAGTGACCGGAACATGCGGTAATGAAACAGGTTAATTTTACATCCAAAAATAACATCAGTAGTCCTAAACATTTTTTAACTAAAATATCAACTGGGGGAGCTGCATAGAAACTGCTCTTTTCTACTTGCGTCTCTCCCGTTGCCTTTTTACTTCCCGGCCTTTAACTTTTCTGTCGTTTCCCTTTCCTCTTTTAATTGCTAGGGAATAGGGAAAATGGAGTTGGGAGCGAGCAGGATAATACATTATTTATCTTTGTCCATCAAGGTGGGATGTGTTTAATTAATGACTTTACCAATCCTATTGCACTATGTACATTTTTTGTGTATAATAAATCACCAGTAAAAAACAAAAGGGGTGCTGATGAAATGACAACAGTGGTGAAGGGAAAACTGAATGCTGGGTCAGTTCAATGTGCCATCCTGGTCGGGGGTATCCTGGACTGTGTCTGACCTCCTCCACATTATCTGCTATCTCTCAATTATGTTCTGTTCCACTCCTCCCCACATCCACCGTCTGTCTCTTATCCTCAGTTTAATTACTCTATTAATGTTGTCATGTACTTTTTCTCCTCCTGAAAACATCTACCTCTGCCATTATATAAAAATATGATTATTCAATATACTCATGCTAATGCGACGGTGGTGTAGTTTGTTTATAGCAGTGGTGGGCCGTCAGTAGACCACTAGAATGATAAGTTCATCTACATTTTCCATACGTTCTTTTTTGTCCCTTTGCAAATTGTGTTGATGCAAGAAGTTCTAAACAGATCCACCCATAAAGGGCTCAGTAGGACTTGTGAGCATGATTTGTGGTTTGGAAGAAGCTCTCCCCTGGAGACCTTGTGATTCCTGAAGAGTCCTGGTGAAGAGCCTCTGGAATGCTCCCTGCATTGCCTCGGGTTGCTGTGAAGCTCGTGGCTCATGTGCACCTCATGTGATGCTTTCTTTCCTTTTGAAATGGCTTTGTGTTAAGGAGAGGATTAATTAAAAAAACGGTAGCATGGCTGAGCACAAATGTTTATGTGCTTTCCCTCATGATATAACTCTACTTCTGACTCAGTGAGCAACAACCAGCACAGTAACATGGTAATTCTCGGTAAAACATGTGTAAATTATGCAGCTTTCTCTTCTCAATTCCCTGTTATATCAAAGTATAAATAATGATATTGACAGTAGCAGGGTTGTCGGTGTGTATCGTGTTACCCACATGTCACAGTACAACTTTGCATTTGGGTTTTAATTGCTATGCTCATTACATATTTTCTCCTCTTCTTCTTCTCTTCAGACATTTTAACTTGCGGATGAAGAGGGATGCAACTCTATTTTCCCCAGATCTCATCATTGAGGTTTCGGGAGAGGAGGTTCCCATTGATACATCCCATATTTACAGTGGAGAAGTCTTTGGTAAGTCCAGCTGTTTTCACAAAGCTCATCCTAAGGCCAAGCACAGTTTCTTTTAAGCAAATGTTTCCAAATCAATTACTGTTATTTTCAATTAATTTGAAGCCCTGTATCATAATTTCCTTTACAATATATTGAATCGTAATGCCTGTTTTAAGATGTTGTATTGCTGGATTCTTGCCAATACACATTCTGCACCATTTCTTGTTATTTAGCCCAAAAGTTGTGTACATTTATTAAATAAATGTAACTAATCATAGCCATTTTTTGTAAATGCTTACAATACAAGAGTTGTTGTCCTCCATGCACATACCACTGTCTTATTGGTCAAATTGTATGCTGACCAGATTCCTTTTCTTAATCTTCTTGAATATATAGATACGTTTAATTGTGTATTTTATATAGAAGGATTGTTAAATGTGATCTTTAGTTTCATTACAGTCAAATAATCTGTTGTGTGTGACTCTGCTCCTCATCTGTTGTGCTTCAGGTGAAAAGGGCACACTGACCCATGGCTCTGTGGTCGATGGGCGCTTCGAGGGCTTCATTAAAACCCAACAAGGGACGTACTATGTCGAACCCTCCGAGAGGTACATAAAGGACAAGAATGTGCCATTCCACTCCGTCATCTATCATGAGGACGACATCAGTAAGTATTTTACTTTGCTCTTGCAGTGGCACTTCCCTTCCAGATAATATTTACACTGTCTGCCTTTTGATATGCCAGGGCATTTTGCTTTTTAACAGGAGTATTTTTGTAATGCCTCCTGTGTATTTCTATTTTATAACAATATTGAGCAACATTTATATTTTGTACTGTGAGAAATTAAATAGTGAATAAGTTGCTGTGGTGCTTGTGGTTTTCAGAAGGGGGATTATGGGTCAGCAGTTCGTAGATTATCCTCACAAGCTTGAAGAGGGTGTTATGTTTGATAGACTGGTGGTACTGGTAGGATTGGGTCTGGGTTCTGGGCCATGGACAAGGTGTCCAGTATTTATATTAAATGCCGTATTGGAGCAGGACAGACAAAAAGAGATCTCTTGCTAATGTTAGACGACAACCAAACGATAACTGCTCGGGAAACTGCAGCTGATAGGAAACTTTGAAAAGAGTCGATTTCAGACAGACAAGGTGTGGTTGTGTTGGGTAAACAACATGTCGAGTAGAAACACAATCCAGTGACCAGAGACTCATGATTCTAGCAGGTTGAAGGTCTTATAAGAACCCCGCCCTGGCTTTGGGCTTTGGCCTGTGTGAGCATGCGCTTGTAAGTATGCGCATGCTCACATGCGCATGTGAGCATGCGCATGCAGGCTTGTTCCAGAGAGATGATTATCAGGACAAACCTGAATAAACATAAACACACACACACACACATTTACAAAGGCACAAGGGGGTTTCTTTTTAACTCCATGAGACAATTCAAGCAAACTCATTTCAATTGAATTTCCAAATCAAAGGAACAATTTTTGACATCTAGATTTCTAATGAAGCAACAAACAGCTGGTTGCTATGTTACGCTAGTGGAGTCATTTCCACATGAGCAGAGAATGAAGTGTCTCTCCTTCTGTTGTGTTTTTATTCCCAAGCCTTTCCTTGCTCTGTTGACACAGTCGTCCTCTGTACTGCTGTCATGCAGCGTTTACAGCTCATAATGACCTCCCAAAAGACGGCGTCCTTGCACAAGCGTAGCATCCATCCTCCGTCTCTCCTCTGCTGTTAGCTACCAGAACTTTTGCCTTATTTTTGCACGGAAAAATAGACCGTTCACCTCGATTTTCTATCCTTGTGAAATAAAATTAAATCACTGCTGAAAACTGCATTCATTAGTATAAAAAGCATATTCTCCGATCCTCTGCTTTAGAGATCATTCCGGTATTTAACATGGTTAAAATGCACCCTGATCTAACTATCACACTATACTGGTAACAGCTAATCACTGTATGGGCAGTTTAAGCTGTACTCAAATATTCCTCTCAGAGCATAAAACTACAGTTTTAGATTTGAATCACGTCTGTCTGCCATCAGTAATATCTTTATTTTTTTAATGCTGGTATTGGAGTGAAAAAGAGTCAGGACCGTCCTCACTTCTGATTCTCGCCTATTCTTCCAATTCTTTTTCACTTCCGTCCGAATTGCAAGGGCCTGAGGATTAACCGTTGAATGAGATGGCATTCACCTGGAAGGCAAAGAGGGCCGTCTCTGAACACACGTAGTCAGAGGTTGAATCTGTTGCTTCGGTGCGTCACCGTTCAGTCTAACCAGCACAGGGCTGTTCTCTTTACTGAATGACTCGGATCATGGGAATGGGATTACAAACTGCTCAGAGGCTATTGACTATCTACAGTTTTGATAAAACTAACGCCATCAGAGCAGAGACCATATTGATTTAGCCCCCCCAAAATATTGCATTATAAAAACATTTTAACCCATTTTGTAGCGTCTTAAAATGATTCCTCCTCAGCCGGTTCCCTGTTGTTGACTATAGTTCAAGTAATGTTGGGCTGCCGACACTCACTAGGCTTTAACGACATAATAATATCAGTGCGTAACAGTTGACCATCAGCTTTTTTCTTTTGCTATTAGCGACAACTCTTGCTCAACTTTGAGGATTTGAATACATCGGATGTAACGGCTGCTTAGCTGAAACAATGTGTGGTTATAGTGCTCGTTTTTTCAGTATGTAATAGTTTCCCATTAGATAAGCCCAAAATAAACATCTATTCTTCGTCATCATTCTCTTTGTTCATAGCTCTTTTATCTGGAATAGCTGTTTCAGTGAGGTCGGGACTATGATTCATACGTTACTTAATGTTGGATTATCATTTGAGGGAGGCAAGTGGTGAACTGAGTTGTGACTATTAGCAGAGGTGGTGATTATGTATCGTGAGACTCATCCCATCTTCTTTGTGTGATCCATTAAAGACAGCTGCTGAAGCCAGATGGCCATGCGGCACAGATTCATATGTTGTTTGAAAAATGCTTTCATTTCGTACACGGTGTGCCGTCTGATATGACCACATCGGTGATTGTAAAAAAAAAAAAAAATGCTGTAATAATTCCCTGATTAGTCTATTAGTGTTACATGATAGTGTTGTTTGGCATCCCAAGTGTTTAATCCCCCAAAATGGAAATTCGATTAATATCGTACATCATAAACGCCCTCTCATTTACCCTTTACTTTTAATTGCAGTGTGCGTAGAAGCTCGGAGGGCACTCTGGTACAGAGCGGTGGTACATTGGAAAGAGGCTGGTTTGAACAGAGAATCAATGTTTCCAATTAGTAGAGGCTGTGTGTTTCCTTTTACTGCTCCGTGAGGAAGGAGAGAGAGGGATGACGTTAACTCGTCAGTCAGGATTTGTAGAGAGTGAAGCCATATCGCTCCAGCTTTTTATTTTATTTTCATGCAGCTACTCTTTAACACCCGACTCACCCCGATTCACCTTCTCCAGCCCACCACAACAACACGGTTCGAAAAGAGATCCACGAGGGCAGTATAATCCCTTCACAACCATTCTCTTAATTCCTCCCTATCTGACAGATTATCCTCATAAGTATGGCTCAGAGGGCGGCTGCGCTGACCACTCAGTGCTGGAGAGGATGAGCAGGTACCAGGCAACCGCAGTAGAAGACCCAGTGAAAGTAAGCAACCGGCATCATAACAAAGCCCCTCCCCCCCTCCGTCCAGCTCATAATTAAACGGCCTGTGGGATTAAAAAGATCTTCTCTCATATCCAGTCTACCTTACACCAACTGTATAGTCATGTGTATATATTTTAGAACAGCTGTACACACTTTAAATCCAAACTATTATTTGAATGTTGACGCCATGCTAAACATCGATAGAAATTTCTCTGCTAGACATTTCTCTGATCCAGCACTCTTCCTATCAGACACTGGGTCTCGTTGAACCTTTTAAATATGGCAATGCGTCCCCACGCCATCTTCCTTCCGTTTGATCCTGTTTTTGTTTTTTTGGGTACAGGATGTGAACAGTGTGTCGAGGGAGGAGGAGAGCTCCCATGGTCCTGTTATTCTGAGGAGAAAGAGGGCAGCGGCGAAAGAGAAAAACACTTGCCAGCTCTTCATCCAGACTGACCACCTCTTCTTCAAATACTATGGCACCAGAGAGGCTGTCATTGCCCAGGTATGCACGCCGCGTGTACACAGGACTTTGGCTGGAACCTATAAACTCAATCACAGATCTATATTTCATTTTGAAATGGCAGCCACAGCTTAGTGTCTTCACTGCAGTAACAATAACAGCCATCATGTGTTGTTTCTTGGGTTTTCTACAAATCTAATTGACCACTTTCTTCACAGATATCCAGCCATGTAAAGGCCATTGACTCGATTTACCAGGCCACTGACTTCCTGGGCATTCGAAACATCAGCTTCATGGTTAAAAGGATCAGGGTGAGTTGAAGATTCAGTTTGTATAACAACTGACCTGGAAGGAATCAAGCCGCTCACATGAGTGGAGAACTTAACGTTGTCTTCTTAGCAGTGGACATTGTGGCATTGACTTTAAACCTTTTTTTGTAAGGCCTTGCCGTTTCTATAAGTTGTAGCTGCTATCCTGCCAGTATTGGGGACTCTCTCTTCTCTCACTCCTCTTGTGTGATCGTTCAATTCTCCTTTATTTAGATAAACACCACCAACGATGAAAAAGACCCGACTAACCCCTTCCGCTTTGCCAACATCGGAGTGGAGAAGTTTTTGGAGCTGAACTCTGAGCAGAACCACGATGACTACTGCCTCGCCTACGTCTTCTCTGACAGGGACTTTGATGATGGGGTGCTTGGCTTGGCTTGGGTTGGGGCTCCTTCAGGTTGGTACACTACCACACACACACACACACACACACACACACACACACACACACACACACACACACACACACACAGCGACTCACTTTAGCTCATCAAGTTGAACAGCATTCTTCCAATTTGCTACCTGGATATTTAGCTTGATCCAATTTCATTTTTTATTTTGTTAACGTTTGATGAGTTTAGTTTAAGTTCTTAGAGCTCAGCAGCTTTAGCATAATGCTGTAGTCAGCACAATATGCAGTGGGTGGTCTGCTGGTTGGATTCATTTTAATTTGCATTATTGTGAAATGGATCTTGTCCTCACAATGTGACTGTAACATTTATAACCGTAGCTCTTCACTAAGTGGCTTCCAGAGCTGTTTGTATGGCAACACAAACATTATGGTCTTCTGATCGATCCTCAAGGTTACAATGTGTCAGTTAGTATGCAAGTTTAACTGAAACCAGAATCCAAATGAGAATGATACATAATATATTATCTAATAGGAATAATATGTTTTGCATTAATGGATGCCAGAGGGAATACAGCCTCCTTCGTCATGATTCATCATGTGTTCTTCCCATTACGTTTGCGTGATAGCTTAAGGAATTTCAAAACTCTCCAACATTATCTTACTTAGTCTTTCTACTTTTCGTGAGGTACGAATGACAGTTACGGCCATCTTGGATCCCATTGGTTAGCGGTCGGATGACAATCTGACCTCTGAGGGTAGTTGCCAATAATTCTACATTAATATTCAGTTTATTCTTGCCACCTGTGAAACAACCAGGTTCTAGACGTCTCTCAACTCAAACTCTTTTCTTGCATGGCTGGCCAGTGGATGTACAGATAACGTACATCTGGGCCAAGACTTCCTCTACCGCGCTCTGGTCATTGTTTTCGGTCCAATTAGCAACTTGAGATGCAAGAATGGCGTTTGAGTTGAGAGGCGACGTCTAGAACCTAGTTGTTTCACAAGTAGAAGTTTAAACTGAATATTAATGCAGATGAAGTTAATTCAAAGCTAAATCGTTGCGAGCCGACACCAGTGGGTCCCAGGGTTGCTTTTCGGATGATTTTTTTCCTATTTTACTGTCCACACCGACTGTTAACCTGCATTCAACCAAAGCCAAACTTGTCTACACCTATAGTGGTTTCTCCTTTCTTCTTCTTTGAATAAGTTCAGATAGCACATCTCAACTTGAAGAATACAGAAACAGACACAGACAATCAATACGGGCAAATTGGCACTGCTGTAAGCTGAAAGAATCGATTGAGGATCAGAGACGGAGAGTGAAATGGGCTGCAGCGCGCTGCGGGGAGATTATTTCAACAAAGGGGAGTCGTCAGGAATGCTGGTCAAGCACAACTAAAGTGTATCTTATCTGATATGAACAGCTGTTACGTGTCTTCATTGGAGGAGTTGCACAAGTACACACACATGTGCGGTAAACGCATAATGTGCGGCCATATTTGTGTACACTTCCACATAATGGACACATTGTTTATTGCTTTAAGTGCTTTGGTTTCTTGGCTTTGTTTCTGTGCAGCTCGGAGCTGACGGTGCCTCCTTATGACTTGGTTTATGCGTTATGGGAAGAACAACAGCAATGCCGACATGCTTACTGTGACAGTGTGACTGCAGTTAAATTCTTATTTGGCATTATCTATTGTTATCGTTACACAATTAATTAACATACTAATGCATGCAGCCATTTCAAGCCCTTTCTGACCAATTTAAATAACTAATCCAATCCTTCACGAATGCTCTCAAACAATGTTTTAAACGTTGGTACCGTAATAATGAAATCATCTTACATCACAGGTAATATGCTATTGTAATACTGTAGACCAGCAGTTATAATTAAACAATATAAATATCTATCTGGCAAGTTATATTTGCTCCCTTTTTTCTTTTTTGATGATCCGATTCGTGCCTGACCTCCGTTACGCTCCACTGAAGTGTAAACCGTCATCAATTTGAAATGATAGCCAAACAGAACCTTTTTCGATGACCATCAGCGATGCTGCCAATCTTACTAGCGTTCTCTTGTCAATTTAAACACGGTTGGTTAATTTTCCCCATTCTCCTTCCACAGGAAGCTCTGGGGGCATCTGTGAGAAGAGCAAACTCTACTCTGATGGGAAGAAGAAGTCTCTGAACACGGGTATCATCACTGTGCAGAACTACGCCTCCCACGTCCCTCCCAAGGTGTCCCACATTACTTTTGCTCATGAGGTTGGGCACAACTTTGGCTCCCCTGTAAGTACTATCATTTTAAAACACTGGCCTTCTATTAGTGCACTTCGTTCTCTTTTCAAGCGGTGCAATATACTATATGCATCTCTCTTAAATCTCTCCTGCCTATTGTTTTCCAGCATGACTCTGGGATCGAATGCACCCCTGGAGAATCTAAGCTGCAGGACAAAAAGGAGCAGGGCAACTACATCATGTACGCAAGAGCCACTTCGGGGGACAAGCTCAACAACAACAAGTTCTCTATCTGCAGCGTCCGAAATATTAGCGCTGTCCTAACGAAGAAGAGAAATGACTGTTTTGTCGGTAAATTGTCTTTTCTGAACATATATCTGTTCCTCGCTGCGCGTGTGAGCGAGCTTCTGTCTCCATGCTGCTGTGTCCGTGTGTTCAGAGTCCGGCCAGCCTATCTGTGGTAATGGACTGGTGGAAGAAGGAGAAGAGTGTGACTGCGGCTACAGTGACCAGTGTAAAGACCCCTGCTGCTTTAACGCCAATGAAGGGGAGGGCAAAAAGTGCAAGCTCCAACCTGGCAAAACCTGCAGGTCAGACGGGATTATCATGCTGTGTAGAGAATTTTTTAGCACAAATATAACTGTTAATAGCGTTTGTTTGACTCCATACATATATATGTATTTATTGTTCTGCAGTCCCAGCCAAGGCCCATGTTGCACACCAGGGTGTGTTTACAAGAACACGAATGACGATTGCAGAGACGAGTCCGAGTGCGCCCACGACGGCCGGTGTAACGGAGCCACGGCTCAATGTCCGACCTCAGAACCGAAGGCAAACTTCACGTCTTGCCATGCCGAAACACAAGTCTGCATGAATGGGGTATGTTGGTATTAAGAACCTCCTTTCTGTTTGTGTCTGCGATGAACTGTTCGTAAGCTTGTGTTTGTAGTTTATGAAAACTTTTTAAATGATTTGTCCCTCCCTTGCTTGTTTGGAACAGGTATGCTCCGGTTCCATTTGTGAGAAGTATGGTCTGGAGGTGTGCACCTGTGCCAGCAAGGACGACAAGGATGATGCAGCCGAGCTGTGTCACGTGTGCTGTATGGACAAGAGTGAGTGACACAAAGGGCAAAACCGTTCCTGGATCAAATTCTAAATTAGTAATTAATCACTAATATCAAGCAAGAATGGTGGGATGACATCGTTGGCAATAGTTGTGTTGTCTTCAGGCTAAAGAGCTGAGTTATGGTCCGCATCCAAAACGTCTCTCCCCCCCTCCCCCTCTGCCCCCAGTGAATCCCAGCACCTGCAGCAGTACAGGCTCGGAGAAATGGACCCAATTCTTCAACATGAAGACGACAACGCTGCAGCCCGGCTCCCCCTGCAACGACTTTAAGGGCTACTGCGACGTGTTCATGAGGTGTCGTCTGGTGGACGCCGACGGGCCTCTGGCGAGGCTGAAGAAAGCCATCTTCAATGCAGAGCTCTACGAAAATATCGCAGAGTGGATTGTGGTGAGCATCCCAAGACGGCGATAAAGACCCGTCGGCGCAATAACGCACGTACAGACGGACACTTTCTAGGATGTTTCTCGCCTGTGTTTGGATATCTTTTAATATATCCTCTGGTGCGCAGGCTCACTGGTGGGCGGTGCTGTTGATGGGCATTGCTCTCATTATGCTCATGGCTGGCTTCATCAAAATCTGCAGCGTCCACACCCCCAGCAGCAACCCCAAACTGCCACCACCAAAGCCACTGCCAGGTACAGTACATCACATGTTTATATGATGTATGTTCACATGCACCCTCTTTAGATACATAGGTGAGTGCAGCTTTAGGAGACAGATGTTACAAGTTGAAGGACTTATTCTTGTAGTTTCGGTGTGTAGGCGGTCTTGAAATGTGACTATTTGATAATCAGTTTTAAGATGTACATGTTACTGCTATGTTTGCCTCATCTTCTTTCCATGCCTACTCCAAACTATTCATACATTCTGGCATATTTATTGAATGTGTTTATGTAACTCTGTAACGCTGTTCATTCTGGTCACATGACATCTATTGCACCTGTCCTCTCCTATTGCTCTCCTCAAAGTTTCTTCCCTTTCCCCCCCCCTATAAAAGTGTTTTTCTATTTCTTGGGAGTTTCTCCTGATCCGATGTGAGGTCCTGGGACCGGGATGTCGTATATGTACGGACTGCAGAGCCCTCTGAGGCAAATTCGTCATTTGTGATATTCGGCTATATACAATAAACTGAATTGAATTGAATCTTCTGCTACGGGAACCTTTCTGATGTGTTTATGTCCTGTAGGCACGCTGCGGAGGAAAAGGCAGCAGCAGCAGGCAAACCAGCAGGCCCAAGGCCAGCGCCACCAACGCCAGCACAGAGAGAACTATCAAATGGGACAGCTGAGACGCTGAGACTGCTCTGCTCTTTGCCTCGTTTCTTGCTTGTGCCTACAATATGAGCACTTCAGTCCAAAGAGTCACCTTTACCACCTATTGCAAAATTCAAAGAACTTGCAACTGGATCAATTTCACTGGACAAAGCCCGACTGTTTGGTTGGGCTTAGCAAACTCATTCACTTTTTATAGGAAGTAAATAAATACCTTTTTCCAAGGAACAACAGGAGGAGAAATTCACTGATCTCTGTTATGTGGTCTTAATCTTTGAATGCTTTTTTTGTTTGTTTTTTACCAGAACAGCTTTGTACTCCACGGTCCTTAATCTGTGCCACCTTTGTTCTTTTCCTGTTCTTCCTCTCAGTGGCGCCATCATCAGCACGATGGCAGAACTGCAACTCATCTTGGTATTTACTAAAAACAGCATTGAGATATTCAATTTTTCCTCCTTCAATGTAATAACATTACTAATTAAAGCACCATAAAAAAGTTTTTTATTTTTAAAGCACAACTATTCCTTTAGTGTGCAATTGTACAGATGTTGCAGTAGTTTTCTTTTCTGTGTTTCAAATTAAATAGATTTTCTTAAAGATTATTTTACTGTTTTAATTCACATTCTCAGGATTAATACAACAACAGCAAACAGGTGTATTAAGTGGAAAAGATGACTGCATGTGTATTTCAGGGTACAGCCCCTCATGGCTGAGGCCTGGACAGAAGGGTTCATGTTGGCGGCAGGTTCTATGAAAATAATTTAGATACATGAGTTTAACGAAATGATCTCATGTCCTCTGTGATCAGATGAAGGGGCGATGGATTATCTGGATGTGCATATGTATTATATGGTTTTGCAGCTGCGTTTACATAAATGTATCGTCTTTGTACTGAAGAGTATGTCTTTACATTCAGAGCGATGATGCAGCCAAACCGGAGAATGTGGTCAAACTTAACTCTGAGGTCAAAAAAGCCTGCGTACATAAGAAGTTATTACAGAAAAGAAGTGTCCCGTTGGAGTTGTCCTGCCCACATGTTCGCTTGTTGTGTTCTGTCCACTTTAAAACCACTTAAGAACAGTTGGATCCTCTCAACCTCTGTATCCAGATGAGGATCCTTTCTGGTATAAATGTGATTTAGCTTTTATTGATTTCACTTGCAGTGCAGATTATTTGTATATGTGGAGGAATTGAATCAATTGGGGAAAACTGGAGCTTCTGATTTTCTAATTGCTTTGTTGCTGCTGCTAACGGACATTTACCGGAGCGAACAGTCAGTATTGGTCAGCCAACCAGCGCTATTCTGGCCTCTCTTTTCCTACTGATCGGGGTTTTCTCATAGAACTTTGTCTCCCTTGTTACACCCTCTTGGTTTGTGTAATTGCAGTAAAATGTGCCTACTCAGAGAAGTTGGACTGAAGTTGTTGTCCTAGTGGCAGTTCACCCGAGCCCTGTTTGATATAAATCAACTCTAATGTGGCGTAACTTGAGTTTACAGTCGTCTCCAACTTGGGTCAACTTCACTGACGGATAGATGAGGGCAGAAGAAACCAGTTGAGTTACCCACAGACTATACAATGATGTGCATCTATAGTTACTTAAAATGATTTTAGGAGGGAACAACTTGGTGGAGCAAAGTATTTTTTTGGGGTTTAATTTTTGCAAAAGAGTTGTAAGGACCACAGCGTCGGCTCATCCTGTGTTCTTTGCCAGATGGGAGGATGTTGTGTTATTGATCAGATGTATTCTATGCAGAGTATCACAGAGCTCCACCGCTAACACGTTAACCTCCTTACAGAGAAATGCCTTCAATGTTTCCCCTAAATGGGCACATAGAATATTCTGTTGTCTTTTCAGAACAAACTGGTTACTTCCGTCTATGTGCTGCAGCAACGTTTGTGAACACACTCGAATACATCCCTCCGTTGCTTCTTTTACCGATTTCGTTTGTCTCACTGGTGCTACTGGCAGTGCTTTCTCTGGATCGGAGCTTAAACTAGAGGTGTGTGTGTGTGTGTGTGTGTGTGTGTGTGTGTGTGTGTGTGTGTGTGTGTGTGTGTGTGTGTGTGTGTGTGTGTGTGTGTGTGTGTGTGTGTGTGTGTGTGTGTGTGTGTGTGTGTGTGTGTGTGTGTGTGTGTGTGTGTGTGTGTGTGTGTGTGTGTGTGTGTGTGTGTGTGTGTGTGTTTAATTTTATTGACATGAGATATGGACAATACTAGGTGTTGGGGTATAATACTCTGGGATTCTTTTTCTTTCTGTTTCACATATGTCGCTGTGATGTTGAGAAAATGTGCACTGAAGTGTAAGTGGTGTAAACGAATAATCAAAAATGGTATAGATCCAGTACTACTGTCTGATTTTAATGTCTATTGTGTCTTATACAGTGTCTTTGCTTTTAGTTTTTCTTTACTTTTGTTGATCTGTTTCCCATTCTGCTTACTTTGAAAATTGTACTTAATTTGCAAAGTTATTGTGCAAAAAAATGTAATTTCTTTTGAATTACTTGAAATGCATTAATAAACAAGAGTTGATCAAATGTTTGTTTTCTCTGTGTTGCATAACAGCCACAGGTAGTGTTATGATTGTTCAACCGGTTGTACTTTGTTTTAAGCCACATCTTATTACACCATAAAAGTTAGACACTCATGGCAGCGTCGAGCTGCTGGACATCCCAGAATGCTCCCACATGAGCTTCAGTGTTGTGTTTAAACCTATAATGGTATTGATCAAAACAAATGAAGGTTTTAAAAAAAGGAGATTGATTGTTTTACATACACACAAAGAAAAAAAATCATATACATCTTTTAGGAATTAACATCAAAAGGTCATTGAATGTCCGACAGTGTTTACTGTCTGGTTAATATTTGAATTTCAACTCTTCATAACCTTGAAAGACATTGTATGAAGGCAAACATGTAAATATGGGTTTGTTACTCTAAGTACAGTGTGCAATGCTTAGCTTATTCATAATTTCACACACATTTGTCAAACAATCATTTATAAATTATTCCCAAAATCTGCACAGCCTCACTTTGAGGAGTTTATGGACGTTCGTGCAACTGTGAACTCCTAATCCATCCATCAGAGATCTTGAGTCTGTTCCACGGATGAAGAGCCTAGTTGTGCTTTCGTCTGTGCTGCTTTGGCGTGTTATCTTTACAGCGCACAAACACTTCATCTTGTGCCACTTCAACACGTTGTCCATCATTGGTCAGGGCGCAGAAGGATGTCCTATAAAACAGAACCAAAGGAGTTGACAAGGTAAACAGAGTGTGAACAGTGAAAGGAGCGGAGTGTGTGAAACAAGCCACTAGGGGGCAGTAACAGTCTGAAGGTGTAGATGTAGACGTTTGTTCTGCTGTCAATGGGACTCTGCAACGTGTGATAGTACTTGCAAAAAACTAAATATTCTTTATCGAATAGGGTTAAGTGTATTGTATTTAATTAGTAGGATAAACAACTTGGCATTTTTTACTTTAATAGTCCCTGTTTTGTGACTGCTACCTTAAATATATACATTTGATACAGTTTAGATATACTTTTTAAATGTTATGGTCTATAATCTCAAAGTAGTATTATAGTTCTTTTCTCTCCACTACATTAATATGACAGCTAGATGTACTTTATTTTTTAATTTCTAATTTCCATACAAAAAGTATTATAAAATAAAGTCAAATGTGATACAAAACTATATGAAACAGCATCCTCTTTAAATACTTACTAACTGTAAAAGCATGTTTGGAAGGCTGGCTGTAATGTTGTATTTATAAGTCACATGACTAATTGACAGATTGTATACAAATAAACTAGAAACCACTTCAGATACCGGCCTGAATAGGACAAATAGACAACAGAGCTGTCTTGAATTGTGCTGGACCTTTGCTCTGTGGGCAGCTGATATATTTAACAACCAATAGTATATTTAATAGCTACATTTTTTGCCATCTACGGCGTTAAAATTCTGCTTACATCTTAAAGTAATAAAATACTGGGAAGATCTATAACATTCAGAAGTATTTTTACTTTTTCTTTTGTAAACTTGTATACTTTTTTGTTGATAATACTTCTAAACTTGTAACCTTTTTAATGCAGTAAATGCTGTAATGTACTTTATCTTGACTGCGTTTGGTCAGTATTGATACTTTAGAACCACGACTGCGTTGCTAGCTGCAGCTGTACCTCTCCTGCGTGTCGCCTCCTTTGACGCTGATCTTGCCCAGAGTCAGCAGTCGCTTCCTCTCCTGGCCGCCCCAGGGAATGATGTTCTGCATCCGGTTCCACATGTTCTTCCACAGAGCCGATCCTTCCCAGTGCAAGTTAAGCAACATCAGATCCCCCAAGTCTCTGTCCAGGGTGATCAGGAAGGTGTGCGTCTTATTCCCTGAAGTGGTTCCAGTGCTGTAAGAGTTTAAAAAGAAAACCACAAATACAAGCGGTCAAAGTAAGATTCCTACATCAGGGAACATCTTGTTACAGATAACATTTCTTTAATACAAACAAAACAAAGTGACGGGCACCAATTAAAGCAGGCCAGCGGAGGATATTCCTCTTCCTACACTGGTTTGCCCGAGGCTCTTTGATACACACAACATGAAGGATAACACAGTTGGAGAATAGTGTCTTGAGTAAATTATTCACTCCATCATCCCCGTTTATAGTTCACTTTCATGCAGCAGCTCCAGTTGTTTCCATGTGTGTCAGCTGCCCTCTTTCTTTCCGAGGTTGAGAGCACAGCTGCATATTGCATGTGTCAAACACAGAGTCCACCGAGCATATGTGGTGTACTGGGAGCATGATGGGAGCCGGTACTCACATCATGATGGGGACGTCCCCACTCTCCTCCTTTGTTCCAGTGAGAGAGATGATAAGAGAGGGCTCGATCCCCTCCATCTGGTTCACCAACTGAATCCTAAACTGGTAATGATAGACTGACGAGGAGGAAGAAGAAGAAGAAGAATGGAAGATGGACGATATAAGGAAGAAGAAATAAGGAAGAAGATATAAGGAAGATACAAGGAAGAAGAAGAAGAAGAAGAAGAAGAAGAAGAAGAAGAAGAAGAATATATAAGGAAGAAAAATAATAAAGATGGAAGATATAAGGAAGAAGAAGAATAAAGATGGAAAATATAAGGAAAAAGAAGACATTAGGAAGATATAAGGAAGAAGAAGAATAAAGATCAACGATAAAAGGAAGAAGAAGACATTATTAAGATATAAGGAAGAAGAAGAAGAAGAAGAAGAAGAAGAAGAAGAAAGATGGAAGATGGAAGATATAAGGAAGAAGATATAAGGAAGAAGTAGAAGAAGATATAAAGAAGAAGAAGAAGATATAAGGAAGAAGAAGAAGCCATAATGACATCATGACTAGAGATAACTGTATCTTGGGTTGACATGGCGATGAGATGACGCCCACATACGTTTGTAAGGCATCTGCGAGCGTGTGTTGAGGAAGAACTTGCGGCTGGCGCCAGTCCGGACCTTCTGGATGTCGTAGCCCAGTGTGTTGCAGCGATGCTTCCGACAGGTCAGACAGACGCCCTTGTCAAAGGCCCTTTTGTCCCTGCACCTGTAAGCCGTGCTCAGTTTGTCTTTGTTCATCAGCGAGTCGATGAAGAGGTGGACGGACCGCTCATGAGCACATTTCACTGTCTGCTCGAAGCCTATGGGAGGGAATAAAGATATGGGGGACATTTATAACGTGTTTTTTTTAAAACAACTTTGATCTGAATTTCCACCCAACATATTCTCCTGTGATTGAGAGGCTGTGGGGTAATGTATCATAGGGTCTGATCATTATTATTAGTGAATTGGCTTAATCATCACCGAAGCCTGACATCTCTCTGACTGTCCTCCTGTCACGTCTCCTGGAGCGTCTCATTATGTGTGGCACTGATCTGCTCCGCGGGCCTTTCCTCTAGAGTAAACTCTGGTAGCCTGGAGGCAGCTCAGCTCAGAGGGATGGACAGAGCAGAGGAAGGCACATGTTGCTAATTAACTTGTGAGGATGACAGATGCTTTAATGTGGCTCTCACGACCGTATTATGCAGATGTGTTATTGATTGAGGAGCACCATAAATCCCACGGCCACTGGTGTTGGACTGGTGGGAATTAAACTCATCCGCCTGAGCACAGATTGAGAAACCGTCAACAAGAAAAAGATGAATTGGTGCCCAGGATATTCCTCCTCCACAACCACTGTTTTGAGGTGTCAACACCAATTAAGAAAACATCTTCTCATGATCGGGCAGAGGAAGAGGCAAAGCAGTAATTAGAGTAACTCAAAAACAATCATCCAGAGTGACTGTCTCCTTGAGAAGGAACTGGAATGGCCTTCAATCGGGATTTTTTTTAAGGCACCTTATTCTATTCCAAGTATTTCACTCTTTTTTCTAAAGCCAGAACTGTAATAGTGGAAAACAATAATGATTAGTTAATCGCGTCATGGTTGCCAAATGTTGAATTCTGACGTTTCTGGAAAGTGGAACTCTCTCACGCCACCATCAGGATACAAACATCCACAGTCATCTACTAAAGATATTGCAAAAACTAATGGCACTGACTTCATATCATCACCATGTGGCCTAATATTTCAATTTGTACGCAAGAAATGTAAAACATTAATAAATAAACATTAATGAACATTTCTGAGCACATGGATGATACGCCTTTCTCCAGCCTCACATGACATTTGGAGCCTCATACTGCAATAAAACGAGCACTAAGTTCTTTCCGTTGAACGCTTTGGTATTTTCGGGTGTATTAAACATTACAGCGTCTATACGGGCCACTGGCAGAACTTTATATTGTCCGATCCCCAGTGGACCGTCTTTTATCATTTCTAAAGTGTTGGAGTCTGTTCTTTATCGTACCGAGGAGCCCGTACTCGTAGACGTGGCCGTAAACACTTTGCAGATCACATCCAGGTTGGAACTCCCCTCCGTTGGGGTAGAAGTCATAATGTGCCACGGCCTGCTTGATGCCCACGCTGAGGCCCAAATGGTTCTGGGTGAAGGTGTGGATAGCGTCCACAAATTCAGCATCGTCAGGAGACAGTCTGTCTGTCGGAGACATGCCTTCAAAGAGTGGCCCCGCTGGATCGAGACCTGAGCAGATACAAGACGCAATCAAGAAACGTTTAGTTACATCATATAATATGCATTATATTTGTTTTGGCTAGTGAATTTAGAAAAACCCAATTATTACACTAACATTGTAAAAATAAAGAATCACCTGTAATCCTTCCAATCTTCTCCGAACCTTCCAGATAGCTTCCAGCAAATCCACAGATGTGAGCCCCGAGGCTGTAGCCAATCAGATGAACCTTCTTAACTGGGTACCGGTACTGTGCCTGGGGGATGGGGGGTTATGAAGAGATCTGACAACTTCAATATGACACCTGCATGGTGTTTTAAGCTGCCTGTTCAGTAAAAATGAGAACAATGGTTCAGACTTCACTTTCTTATTATGATACATGGCGAAAAGGTGGCATTCTGAGTTTAAACCTCAACAATGGTATCTACTGTGAAAATAAAGTGGAGATGTCCCCTGACCTGAAGGGACTGCAGCAGGTGAGCGATGTCTTTTCCAACAGTGCGGGTGCTCTGTGCGGCCGTGGGGTAGTGCGTGTGAGCCAGGAGCAACCAGTCGGTAATCACCACGTTGATGTCCTTTAGATTTGTCTTCAGGGATGTGGCTAACCTGAACACCCAGTTCTCCATCATCCCATCGAGCTTTGGAAAAACAAGACACGGTATAACTCTTTATTATAATGGTTCAAACCGTATCCACTTCAACCAACTGCATCAGTAAAGAAAAGTACACTATTGATGTCTCTGGCTGCATTTCAGGAGGTTCTGGACGCCACCTGAATGTTTGGTGATCTCAGCTCATCTCAGGGATTTGTTTGTCACACTTTACATCTGAAACAACGCCAGCAACAAGTCCTCCACACAGGCCCGAGCTCCATGTTTTGTATGCAGTGGTTTAAGCCAGTGAAGTGGAAGAAAAGTTGACCTTACCGACCACCCGTGAGTGATGATGATGATGGGATTACTGCTGTTGAAGCCACAGGAGGTGAGCGTGTGCAGCTGCAGAGGATCCAGTGTGCAGTTGTCCTCACCTTCTAAAAACATCCTGAAGACCGAGCTGCTGACGTACGGCTCGCTCAGCCTCGGGACTACCCCCTGCTCTCCGTCCACTGCACCTCGGGAATCAAGCGGCAGAAGAGTCATCTGTTTG
Organism: Liparis tanakae; assembly: GCA_036178185.1. Taxonomy (NCBI): domain Eukaryota; kingdom Metazoa; phylum Chordata; class Actinopteri; order Perciformes; family Liparidae; genus Liparis; species Liparis tanakae. The sequence continues at coordinate 9,231,599 of CM070104.1, read as the reverse complement.
TTCTGGGTAACTCGGCCTATCAGAACACGCCGAGGTGCTGGATGTGTTTACTTTGAGATGAATGATTGAAAATGCACCTTGTCGCTCCGCTTAGAGAGCAGAAGACACGTTTGAATGAATGCCTCGAAACGATAATAAGTAAACAGGAAGCCACTTGAGGCCCTTTTGGGCTGCAGGCAGACCGACTCCCTTTCAGAAGCGCTTTGCTTTGTTTCCAGATCCCGCAGACCTCTTTGACAGATGCTCACAGATAAAACTTCCCAAGACGTCACATTAATAAGTGAAGCCAGACTCATTTCGGAATTTCTTAAATAAACTCCTCCTGCCTTAACATGTTTAAAACCACTGTCCACACACTTTAAAGATAATTTTGCAATTTCATTTCCTTTATGATTCATCATTGATTCTTGTCAAGCATATTTATTATTCTAACATTTCAATGTTTATAATGCCAGAAACCCAGGTGCCTAAATGCTCCATGATACATCTGATGAGCTCTGGTTGCTCATACGATAAAAACATTTCCACAGTCAGAGAACTTATCCATCCATAATCCACCCTCTGCTCATTAAACCCACATTTTCCATGGTGTACCTCTTCACTGTTATGACTGCTCATCCAATTAAAAACAGTGGGACTCATTTTTAAGAGAGCACCAGAGTGTACTTTACAAATCTCCGACCATAATTAGTTTAATATGGTTTATGCAATAATGTTGAAGGATAAAAATAAAAATAAATTACTGCAGCAATGTTTGCATGCACTGTGCTCTGACTGATACTTTATGTGGCCCATTTTTTTATTTAGTGATTATTTGGCAATTATTATTAGCAAACTCAACATTGAACACAGTTGAAGTAGATATAGTTAAAAAAGCCCACATTTAAGACACTTTGGATTAAACAGCGAATGCCCGCAGCAATATTTACCAACTATTTGATTATTGTATCTCTTTTATAATTTCAGAAACAGCCACTGTAATTCTGCTCCAAACATTATTGGTGTTAATATTCAAAATATATTTAATACAAATCAACAATATGTGTCGTAAAATGTAATTTCCTTTTCGGTTTGAGTTGTTTAAAATAAAAATGTAATTAAAAGTTCTGGCTGACCTTCAATAAGAATTATTAACAAAACACAAACAATGTTTTTTATAATCTTACAAGAACAAGATATGAATAAAATAGGAGATAACATCTCGACACACAGCTCGATGCTGTTCAGTACATTTGATATTTTTTGTTTGTTGAGAAAATACAATACAATACACTTTGGATAATTGCGTTTATGGTATTGGTTAGGTTGTGAAACATTGATTTCTTATTGTAAACACTTTATTCAGCATCACATGGTTTTCACAAAAAGAATATGCATTCTTTTTTATGGTAGTTTACTTAAATTTCAATGAACTTCTGGGGAAATTTGTGAGGAAGAATATATATTTTCTAAACTGCGGTTTGGTGACCCGTGTTCTGAAACTGTCCCCAGGAGCTCGATATTAATTACATAATTTATTATATAATAATAATATATTAACTGACAATATAATGTATGAATGGGAGTGGTCCACTTATATTTCGGGTGTCCATACATAAAGGAACTCGAGCCAATGCAGCACATTCCTGTTATCACATTTTCTGGGATCATTTAAACACATGTTACTCACCTGCTTTGCTTCCTCTCATGTTCTTCCCCTCATTGAGATGAAACGTTAGCAGCCAACAAAACAGGATTCTGACCACAGACATGGTGCCGCACACACACTTTGCTTATTCCCTCAAACCAACACACAACAGGTGATGCTTAAATTCTTTAGAAGGTAAAGCGCAGGTTATGTAAGATCCTTTTTTTTTAGAAGAAGTGTAAATACTGTCAGAGTTGGAAACACATTGTGCTCTACTGTACAGCACGAGAGGGCACCGCAGGAGTAATGGTTATGGATAAGGGGACATGTGGTCCTATCCTGATTGGCCGAGGGCTGGGCCGTGTGATTGAACACATTGCGAAAGAGCGAAGGGATGTAGGGGGTGGGGGTCTGGCACCATATGCACTGATAGTGACTGAGAGTTAAGAGCCCCAGACTCTTTACTCAGACCCACCTCATGTCCCACCTTTAAGTGAGAGAAATGTCCTTTTTCATAATGACCCGTTCCACGCCAACGTTTAGTCTACAGACACACATTTGGGACGAGATGTGGAAATGTTCCTGTGTTTGAACAGGTGAGGAGTAGCACTTCCTGCCCCGCTGTACTCAGGCTAACGTGATTGTGTTCAGAAGTTATCTCTGTGTTTATTTTTCATGATCCAACGAAATCAATGATTATCAAGAGGAGATTTCAGCATGCTTTAGGAGATTATTGATCAAATCAGGCCAATTCCATTTCTGTGTGTAATGTCTTCCAGATAAGAGAGTGAAATGTCACACATTCATCTCCAAATGAATGCCATGTGGCCCAGAGTATGCTGGGTGTTTAAGGTTTCCTGCATCATTCCATATCATACCTCCTATTTTGGCGTCTCTATCTATTTCTCTTTGTTTTTATATTATTCTGCCGACATAGAAAATTCACATTTTAACTGCTTAAAGAACTAATATACTTTCCAGTATTGCTACATTTTTTAAATAAAACAGAAATTGCTATTTGACGTCTGACTGAATGTCCCATGAACAGTATTCTCAAATTAATTAATTATTATATTAATAATTGATGCTTTTTAAATCAATATCAATATAACAGTTTGTGAGACTTTTTTGAAATGCAAATGGCTGCATGTGGTGTGCTCAAGGTGTGCTCAATGTGCGACTGAATGAACAACGTCCTTTTGTGTTGTTATACAAGCTTCTATGATGAAGGTCATATTAATTATACAGCGCTGTTCGATGCATTTACAGCAACAACGTTCTTTAAACCATAGAGGCTTTTGAATTACCATATTTGTCATTATTAGACGTATTTATGGAATATGCCAGAAAATAACTGTCCTATATCAGGAGTCACACACACATACACACCGTGTTTGTATTGTACAACCTGTTGCCCTGTAAACGCTTTCTTTGAAGAGCAGAAGCAAAAGAGTGAACGTCACATCTGTGGGGAACAGTTTGGGAGAGCAAACATGAATAACCTTTGCTTTTCCAAGTACTGTGTGTGTGTCTGTGTGTGTGTGTGTCTGTGTGTTTGCCAATCCCTTCTTTTTTTGAACAAATATACACAAATACAACAGTTTATCCTGATAAGAAAAAAATACAATACTACAAGAAGTACTAAAAAGAACGAGCGTTCATATTTTTTTAGATTAGTGAAGAACACAAAGGAATACTGTCATATGAGCAGAGGGCTTGCGTGCAGCAGCTTATGTAACGCTGTTATATTAAATTCAAACAGAGGATGCACTCTGGGGAAGAGCTCTGAAATCATTTAACCGCAAAAACACTCTTCATCCATTCTTCATGAAGTTATATAAGCTTTTCCAGTTGACTTCTTTTATATTTTAATACTGTAATGTCTACTCATATTGATGATTGTGTATATTTACTTGTGTGTTTGAGTGCTCTGGACTAAAGTAATGACTGAAGGTTGCATTTATTGAATACATGCCAGGTCTAAAACAACCTGAAAAACCAACATAAGTTTAAGCAAACAAATCATTTAAACAATCTTTATTCAACATGAAATACACTGAATAAGAGAAACAGCTAATTCAGATGGATGAAGGCAATGCATGTTGGGAAACTACCTTATAAAAAGCAAATATGCAACAACAAAAGACATATAAAAAGATCAACATGTTACTTCCTGACAAGCTACCATTCTGGAGACTGATGCAGTGACATCAAAGTGTAAGAATATATATATATATATATATATATATATATATATATATATATATATATATATATATATACATAAATGTATATATTTATTTTCTAGAGAGAGAGATTCAGTGAAACAAACACCTTCAACTAAGTTTCAAACATAATGTAATTATTTTAATTCACAGTGTAAAGGGAACTCCCCATGAATGTTAAGATTGTTCTGGCGAAAGCAGAAACAAATCTAATTTATTCCATCTCGCAGAAAGAAAATCAATGTTTGATGTGCCTTTGGTCATATTATTCTGTTTCACAAAAATAAAACAAACACATTAAGACATTAATTCAGTAATTGTCAAGTATATGTGTTGTGAAATGGCATTCAGTGAAGTGCAATGTAATCCCACCATCAGTGTCAGAGTATATAATATAATTAGTGTAAGCGCTTTATATCAGCACAGGTCTACATGTATCCTGTCTTTTTATTCTAAAAAAGATCTGAAATTGCCATTGCTGTGCTCACGCAATATGTATGCCAACAACACAGTTCATGAGAGTCCATTTTACATCTCCACGTATTATGGTTCCCTTCTTGTGCTCAAAGGTTTTAATGTAAACAGTTTACAGTCGGTGTTTGCATGTTGTCCCAATACAACACGCCCACGGACACAATTCACCACGGATTTCAGAATCATTAGCAAAAGCGTGCAGATCTTTACGTGTCGAAGTCATGTCTGTTATGTTAAGTTACGGCTTGTCAATATCAAGGTTGTCTGTAAAGAGTAAATCTGTAATCCAGCAGTTTAAATCAAGTAAAGTGTGTGTGCTGCATCATTATGGAGAAGACTGAATATCAAAGCAATGTCTGGAAAATCATTTAAGGCTGGATTTACATAAACATGTAATAAAAACTACAACGCTGTAAGCAAGATGAAGCAATCAATGACAGTTTCTTTACGCACATAAAGTCAAACAGAATAAGGAAGTCTGTCTATAAAACACATCATTAGCTAAAAGTAATATAGATTAAATCATTTCTCAGTGTATAAGTGCTACATATATTAAATGTCCATGTTTGTTAGGTAGACAGGAGTAAAAAATAAAAACACTGTACAGGAACTTGGCAAATACTTCTAATGAGAGGAGATGTTCCTAGTTAGGAAATAGGAGACATGGGGAATACTATACATGTGTGCAATGCAGGGGGAAATCTCCATAATAGGAACATCTTGATGTCTAAAGAGATTATGATTATCAAGCTTCCTTAATATTTTTGATCTATGAAAGAGCCTCAGGCAGATAAAATCAGTCTATAAATAGACCATAGCGTTTACAAAAAGAGACTTTAAAGGCTTCGTAAAACAGTCGTGCATATTGTATAAATGAATATGAAGTCGTGACATCAAATGCATGCTTTGTGTTAATATGAACTGCAAATGTTCTCAGATTTTTCACTATATCAAATGGTATAAAACTGTTTCATCAAGATGAACATTTGTTGCTTTGTTCTTCATTCTAACTCATAGTTATCATTTCATATTTGTCCTGGACGTTGTTCTCCTCCTGTTTTTCGGGCTCCTGATGGTGCAACTCAATGAGGAGAAAGTAAACGCATGCTCCGACTGCTCCGCCCACCATGGGCCCGGCCACAGGGATCCACCACCAGCAGCCTCCGGCTCTGCAGAGAGGATCCATACGTAGCAATGTGACACACTGCAATTACCAATGTACTTATTATTATTAAGCAAGATGATTTCATACGCATGCAGGATTTGAAATACAGGAATAAGAACCATGTGAGCACTGCATACGCTTGCCCTAATATTGAATACACATTGTTTGATTGATGCGGTTTGCTGCTTTAATTCTAATTTATGTGATTTATTTAATGGTTTGATGTTTGTTTTTAAATGTCTCCTGATTTATTTAGTTTTTTATATCTATTTAAGTCTGCGTATTTATGTGGTCAAACAAAAAATAATAACAAATTGACTGACTTTTTTTTGTGACATTTATTATGTCATACTATGTTATGATATTAATTTGTTAGGACAATTTTGTCACATTTGTATTATGGTGTTTTTATTATATTTCCTATGGCTGACAAAATTATGAAATGTGTGTTTTTTTTGTTACAGATAACTATACTATGACTTTGTTCATAACTTGATTATGGCGTAGATATTTACTTTTTATCTAAAGCTCACTAATTAACATGCTTTATATTTACCGTTTTGACGTGAGAGTACATGCCGTACACTTTTAAAAGAGACAAAGTACACTGCCTCTCCAATTTGAATGCGTATGTTGGTATCAACAGAGGTGAGTTATATCCAGTTATCCCAGATTACAGTAACGACTTAAGGAGCTATGTGTGTCAGACAAACTCTGGACGACCTCAGACAGGTCCAGAGGAAGATCAGAGCCCTCGGTCATTGCGGCCGTTCGGGGCCTTCACTGCGAGACAGGGGGCTTCGTTCCCGACCTGATGCACACGCCTGAAACTAAACAAGCGCCTGAGCGGGTCATCTCTCTCTTCTGTAGGCACTCAGGAAGTCGACTAGAGAAGGGTGGTGGATAGATTATAGACTACTAATCTATGGTCACGGCCAGGAGACAGTGGGTCACATTGACGCCATGTGGACGATGCATGAAGCCAAGTGCCAGCCTCCAATGGATTTGACTGCATTAGTAGTCGCTGTATTTATATCATAAATGTAAAAGATTATGCCAGGTTTAGCATAAAGTGCATAATATGAACATGATAGCATCGAGGGCTTACATGTACATTAAATACATCTTGGTATATATTTATAAAACTGTATACTAGTGATAGTGACACCTGTGACATGGAGACAGAGGAACACTGTACCTGTCTCATAGCAAGCCTTGAGGCTGCCTTTAATTCTTCTTTATATGGTCAAATAATTCAGATCCATGAAAAACACTCCACTTTGATATTGCTTTTATGTAATGGGATATTTATCCAAGTTACATGCATTACTAAGTTTGATGGCCACATATTAATCACTCTTAATGCATGTGAGCGATGGCGTGCACGGACACTTTTAAGCGCAGGGCTTAAAAATTTAAGAACGAGCAGGGTTGGTCACAAACAGCATGAATGTCGATATGTCAGCACGTTGTAAAGAAGCTTTGATTCACTGGTCAAAAAGTCAACGATGGAAGTGACTGTTATCAAAAGGGGATTTCTGAGACCCATCATCAAGCCAAAAAAGGTTGCTATTGGTAAAGTTGTACACCTGTAGAAGCCTAAACGAAGATCTGGAGGCTCTTAGCCTGCAACATCTCACTGGCAGAGTTCATCGCTTTGGGAGAAAGCTCGTCTGTGGATTCACTTTGCCAACAAAGCTACTTATTTAGGGTTAGCCAACTAAAGTGCTTGACTAGTAAGTACGTTTGTTATCACTTGCTCTGAACAGCTCATCCGACCATCAGGGGCACTGACCACGCAGCGGGAGTGGGTGAGTTGGGAGCGCTTACTGGTTGACCAAACGTGTGACTTTCACTGCTGCCAGTGTTGTGTGAAACCAAGTCAGTGTTGACATATTGCACCTCACTGTTGTTTCTAATCTGGTGGACTTAAGCAATGCCATGCCAGTAGAATCTTTCCTCAACCTAACCAAGTTGTCCTGTTCACTAAACATTTCAGGCTTCCACAGACATTCGAGAGGTCATACGTCCTTTTATTGATCCCAGTGGGGACATTGTTCTCTGGATTTGACCCATCTTTAGTTGTTAAGGAGCAGTGGGCTGCAGTGAAGCAGCCGGGGAGCAACTGGGGGTTCAGTGTCTTGCTCATGGACACTTTGACATGCAGCTAATGGGGAGAGCGGGGATCGAACCCAATACATTACAACCACTCTTCCCACTGAGCTACAGCCGACCTGTAGATTTGTGAAATGTTCCAGGAGGTATCCTTGTAGGATCACAGATTAAAAAGTCTGCTGTTGTGAACATTTTAGTTGATATACATGTAGCACAGCTTTGTTCACATTCTATTCTTGACAAAGTCCAAAGTGAACTTGAGACAGAGATGCACATTATGCCCTCTCCAGTTTGCACCATGCACACAGTATCTGAAATTTACTTTTTGGCATTAAAATTCTTCTGTTGTCATGTGATCGCTTTTTGTTTTATTAAATTGCGATCCCACTTCAAAACTGAAGTGATCGTGCATATCTAGTTGTCTCTCAATGAAACATGACATCTAAAACTGTATTATAAAACTATATAACTTGTTGTTTAAAAAAAGAGGAATCTTAATAAATACCTCGGGTTTGATTGAATTGAATCAGTATGTTTTTACAATAAGGAGAGAACAAAAGGAAGAAAGAGAGGAGTTCGGGAACTGAGGAATATAGAATAGTGTCATTTGAGTAATGAAACATTGAATATTTCATGTGTGCATGCATTCTCTTCACGTGAATCCCAGAGCCCTTTTTCTAAATGCATAAAAATACATGAAATATTTATTCAGATATTCAAGAGAGCCGAGATGGAGCTACCCATGCTGCTCGTTATGTGGGATAGAAAAGAGACGTTGTTCAACCCAGTCTCTTACGTAACACATCTACTACGTCTCAGGCAGTGGTGACGGTGTGATCAGCCGTAAATAATGGAGCCCTACTTCTTTCAGGCAGGCGACAGAAATGCCTTTCATCTTTCTGATAATAGCTCCAACATTGGCCTCCTGGATAGTAAATACTTTTAAATGCTTTCTGTCATATTTTAATTTGGAAAATGCTCTTCAAGTACCTGAATACGTCCATTCCCCATCCAGCTACAGCCGTGAAGAACCGCGGGCCGAGGTCTCGCGCCGGGTTGATTGGATAGCCGCAGTTCAGACCCATGGACACTCCGATGGCCATGATGACCAGGCCGATGCAGAGCGGCTCCATGCCCTTGGGAGCGCCGATGTTCTTCTTGTCCGTGATGGCCAGGATGCACAGGATCAGTGCAGCAGTTGCAATTACCTTGAAAACAAAAAGCGTCAGACAATTAGCACACATAAGTCACAAGAGGACAATATTTCAAAATGACGTGTGCAATTTTAGAACATAGAGTTAAAAGAATATAAAAAAATGATTCTTCTCAGTGTTGTTGTTGTTGTTGTCTTTGAGTTTCTACCTCAGTGACCTCTGCCCTATGTTATGTTGTATAAGCTTATTAAGGGGCTTCCCCTTCCCCCTGTGTTCGGCAGCTTTACCACACAGCCCCATATGGCTCTATATTTCACACGACTGACATATTATCTAAACATTTTCATTTGACTTTATTTCACAGATTCTAATTTGAGCTTTTAAAGTCACATAATCTGTGCTCAAAATGCCCATTTATCAAATGTCACCATGTTTCTGATGGTGTAGCTTACGTCAGTCATGCATGTTAAAAATGGTTTAATTCAGGGCTTTATTTAAATATATGCAGTTAAAAACATAATACTTTTTTTATCTAAAACACAAGAGAAAAATACTGATCTGACCTTAATACACAAACTAACATTTGTATCTCGCCTTGTGCACATCTAGAACAGATGGGAGCTATTCTCAGCATCGGAGCCGAGTTGTTCATACATCAGCAAACAATCCCCATGTCCATTTATGCTCTGGATGCATCTCTGTCTGCTCTAGTGGGTTCCATTTACACTGTTGGGAAATGTCATTGAACACCATACAAATAAAGGATTGGACTAAACCATTAAAATCCTTTTCTTATATGTTATCAGGCGGTTTGTATAAACTGGTTAAAGTGTTGCTAGCCACGTGTCTATCAGAGTATTTTCCAGGGGAGATAGATAACGAGTCTTCAGCCCCACCTGATCAACAAACCCATTCAGGACCGAGAGATGTTTTGCTGGATAAGATGCAAATATGTTGGCAGTGGCATTTGGACCAGTAACAGCAAATTCTCCATTGGTATATCCCATCAAAGCATCTGTGGAAAAGAAAATACAACAAAGATAAGCAACTGTTAACATAGATACAAGCTCCTCCAATATGTGTGTTATATTTCTCACAAAACATAAAAACTGTATTTAGGTAAATAGTGGAATTGCAGGAGCATAATGTCTCCACTCTTATATCAAAGTTCTCACGAGAAGCAGGATAATAGCTGGATAACCTCTCTTCAGTCAATGTTTCACACTTGATAGGGTTCTTGGTTTCCTCTGTAATGCTATCTGGATAACCTAGTAATCCTTTCTGACACAGTGCATGTACACATACCATAATACAACCCATAGACAGCACAGGATCCAGCAAAAGCCCCCAGGAACTGTGCCGCCACATACACGGGGAACTTCTTCAGAGGAAGCTTCCCCAGGATCACCATGGCCAGGGAGACGGCCGGGTTCACGTGGGCTCCTGGAACCACGCAGGAAGAAATGGACTAAATACAGTAGCCAGAACAATACATGACAGTGACAAAGGGTACCAATAATGTTATAATTGTTATAATATAATATTGTGTTTGTAGCTTTTATGTTCACTGTATCCACCTATACATCAGAACAAATTCCAGGTAGATGTAAACCTACTTGGCAATAAATATTATTTATTCTGATTCTGATAATTCTCTATCTCTCTCTCTCAATATATATATATATATATATATATATATATATATATGATGAATATATATATATATATATAATATATAATATAATAACATTAATATATACTATAATCTTTTATCTTTTTGCTTGAGAAATGACTAAATGGCGTACTCTCAGGTTAAACGATTGGACTGCTGTAACACTGTCGGATTGACTATGAGAAACCTTTTTGGAGCAGAACTAGATATATTGTCTTTTATATTTTATCAATTTATTTATTCTTGTCAAAACTTGGTCCCTACATTTCCCACAATGCAACTCTACTTCCAACAGTTCGGTAAGAGATTCAGGTTTGTTATTTCAGTCGCAGCTTATTTAGCTTTTAGATGGTGAACTCACTTATTTCTATCTCCCCACCCATAATATATTTGTAATTTTTAAACTTGTAATAATCGGATCCAACGACGCTGACTCAAGTGACATTACCGGAGGTCATTTATCAGATTTCACGTAGTTAAATCAACACACAATGCAGTCGTATTCCCCGAGACTTTGGACCTTTCCGTGTAAAATCTCTTTAAATAATAACTGATTATTAAAATAAAAGTTGATTAATTTCTGTCAGATGACTTATTGATTACATTGCTAATTATTTTAGCTCTTAATCAACTATCAAACATCTACGACTAAGCTGAGGAGGACAACTTAGCAAAGCGTCTTAGAAGTCTCTTGCGTCTTCTCTTACCAGATAAAGTAAATTAAGTTCAGTGGATTAGAACAAAAGCTGTCTGACCGTTTAGTGCCTGTGGTCAAACCCTCGAGAGCTCATTCATTTAAAACGTTCAGGATATTCTCAAACAAAGAGCCCCGGGTTTGTGTGCCATCACAGTGGGCCTGTTTCCCTATATTCTATATTGTCTTCAAGAGGCGTGTTTGAACACATTCCAGTCAAATGTTACTGGGCTGTGATGACAGTGTGAGGTCGTTTATTTAACACTCTGGGATCTTGGCTTTGACCCCACCATGGTAACACCACTGGGGGTATCAGCCATGCGCCCATTGTTAATCTCCCCATCCTGTTCACAAACTCTGACCAACACAAGCAGCCAGACCGGCCTGTCGGAATTACATCTGACATAATCTGCCTGAATCTGCTTAAGGCACACGTATAGACCGCAGGTCATTAGAGTGACCATGATGTGTCACACTTACGGTACACTGTCATCTAAAATCTGAGACTACAAAGTGAAAACAATTGTGTTTTTTGTCTCCTATGGGGCCGTCCTGCCAGGGAAGCCTGGTAAGCCAGGCTTGTCACACCTGACCCCCCTCTCTCCAGAGACCCATGCCCCAGTAAAGCTCATTAGTCCAATACCTATGATCATCTTCAGAGATGTCGTTGGACAGAAGCTTCCCACTGAGCTGTGGACCCCGGGGCTGAATGGCCCAGTCATGCAGCAAAAGCTCTCCATATATTAACCTCCCTGTCCTCAGGCTTTTCTGCTTTTCCTCTGAAGCTTCACAACTCTTCTCATTAAACGTGTAGCTCCAGTGACACTGTAAACAGCCATCATAAAATAAAGATGAAAATACGGTTTCACTCTGCTTTTTTCCTTTCTGAATCAAATAAAAATTTCTCACTGAATTATCTTTACATTTTTTAAATACACAATATAGTTTCCCCACATAACACATGACACATTTATGCCATCCTGAGACTGTCATGGATACAACGCATTTTTAAGATTTTAAAGGAATAATTCTATATTTTTTCTGAAACACGCTTATTTGCTTTTTAACAAAATCCCCCTGGACTTCTGAACTTCCCTTAATAACATGTTATATCCATTTTGTTGAAAGTTAAACAAAAAAAGGGTTATATTCTCCGTCTGCTCAGAGACAATAATTAATCTGAAAATACTTATAAAACCGTAAATTGTTGTTTTTACACCAAACAAACAGCACATTGTTCATTGAGGAGCTTTACAGGTGGGGTAGCTGTTTCCCTGTTCCAGTCGTTATGCTAAGCTAAGCTAACTGTCTAATGGCTGTTACTTCATAATTTATTGAGAGATTTGAGAAAAGTCTATTTTACACTTTATATAACTGCATTTTACACTTTCACTTTCCAACAGTGATATAAATGACAACATAAAAAGTCTATAAGCCGAACGCAACACTATTATACCCTTTATTGTTAATTGATTGACACTCACCATTTTGGCTAAGCAAGCCAATGAGAAGCACTGACATTTCACAACTATCAGTCCCTATCTGGCTGGCAACGCACAAAGGGCTCTTCTTGCTGTAATCCTGGAGGAATGTACCCCAAAAGGTCTCATTTGGACATTAGGACACAATATCTCCAGAGCTTAAGCACACCGATACCGCTCTCACACGGGAAATCCTCCCATTAGAGAAAGTAAAAATACACTATGAGTAAGTCTTGACTTCCAGACCAGAAACAAGAAGAGTATTGAATGTACTCCTATATGTAACACATAACAAAAGTGTATGGTCTTTATAAACCATTACTTCATCCCGATCAGAGGGCAGTTATATCAATCATAATTGTGCTGTAAGAGCAATAAGTCAAACACATGTGACCAAAGATCACATCTACATGAGCTCTGTTACCAGTCTGTGTTTGTAGCTTTCTCCAGGACAATATATCAAATAACGATGGATTTTGCACAAATAATTGACTAAAATACTTACAGGTATTTCTGAAACAATTAGTCAACAATCGAAAATATATATTTTTTATTTGCCAAACATCTTTTCAATGCAGCTTATTGATTTGGACTGTAAACTGAATATCATTGAAATCAATATACATACTGTATATATATATATATATATATATATATATATATATATATATATATATATATATATATATATATATTATAATTTTTTTCTTCATTTGGGGCTTTTGGAAACTTTCATTTTCATTCCATTTATTGAAAGATGAATTGATTAATCTTCAGAATAATTAATAGTGGAAATAATCACTAGCTTCAAGAGCTGTGAATGATTTAGGATTGTCCTGAAAGTGATCCGTGCATGTGTCCAGTGTGGGCTACTATTACCTGACACTCCTCCGGCCACGTAGACGGCCATCATGACTCCCAGAGTGAAACCAATGTGGATGGTCAAGGGCTCCCCGAGAGCCCCTTTGCTCAGCACCGTCTGGGCCACTGAACCACATCCAAAGAGCTGGGACACAAAACACACACACAAAGGGTGGAGGTAGAAAGACTCATTGTTTTTAATTATTCCAATTATAACCGTCATTAACACTAGACCTCTTGTCCACCAACAGCCTCAGACTTCCACAAAGAATTTGGCCTTCTTGGAGCCTGGAAAAAAAAATAATGAATCCCCCATTTATAGGTCAAAGGCAGAAGTAATTCAGACAAAAACAAAGTGTTGGGAGGAGAGCAGTTGTCCAAAAGGGAGCTGCATCAATGGCATCAGGCAGTAATGTGGACTCAGAGAGGTGACAGGTGGAGCTCAGAGGTGACAGGTGGAGGCGAAGACAGACCATAATAACTGAAAAGCTGGCAACTGTTTCAAGAAAACAAACATTATATTCGGTACTGCAGATAATTTGATACACCTAATTTAGTCCCATGTTTATTTATTTATTTACCATAACCTAATAACTGAGACACAATGACACATTACAGTTATAATGAATCATCTTTTATGTTACTTTGCTCTTCTGTAGGAGATGTGAGGAAGAAAAACAGTCCCACATCAGTCACATCTTGTTATGATTGTCAGGAGCAAATTACAGCTGCAGCACTTCAAAGAGAGTGTCTGTTATTCCCATAATATACTATCTGTTAATAGAGACATATGAGAGACAGCAGCCGGAGTCCCCGGAGACCCAGTTTGACACCCTATTAGCATACTGGTTCAAAGCCTTAAAGCGGCTGTTTAAGCTGCATGACAGGTGCAGAGGGAGGTACTCACTATCAGGATAAATATCCCAAGAAATTCCGCCAGGAACTCCTTAAAGATGTCCCGCCTCAGGCCAAATCTCTCCTTTATCTTGCTCTTGCTCTCATTTTCCATTTTTTTAAATGTGTTGTTGCTGTTGTTGCCGCGGTCCTTGATGTCTTCCTCCGATCGGAACAAACAGCTAACAACTAGAGGGAGCGTGTGTGTGATTGTCGGCGCTGTTGCCGCCTCCCACTCCGTGCGCTCGGGCCGCGCCGGCTGAGCGGCACGCTAAGCTTTCTGCGTCAGTTCCCCTCTCTAACCACCAGGGGTCTACTTTCTATTAGAGGAGTAAAGGCTGCAGATTATTTGCCCTGCCACCCACAGCAGCAGATGAAAGTACACACCCGTGTTTGAATTACATTTGTATACATTTGAAAGTCTTTAAAGATATTTTTTACACTAATATTATAAGATTGGTGTGCATCTTTAAAATGCTTTTATTCTTAAGGGAATAAAGTGCGTTGACAAGAAAACTAAATATAAGAAGATTATTCCAAAAATATATATTTACCTCACAGTCTGATGTCTCACATGAAATGTGAATAAATTAATTAACTCGTATATGAATTGAAGGCGTGAAAGTCTGAAATGCACCCATAACTCACCATTATCATACTTTCGCCATTTGATTAATGTTAAGCTTTTAGGAGTTAAATCCTTCCTTTATTATTAATAAACTGCTTAGTAATTATCCTACTTATAGCTGTTTTAATATTTTCCATTCAGAGGTTCAACACTTACTGATTTAGCAAGATTTGAAGTTTTAAAATATAAAATTTGTTCACTGGAAATTGAAAACAAATTTGAAAAACTTTCCGGCCAATGAAAAGTTATTTTTTAGAACGTCTTTATATTTCCAACATCATTTTATTGGGATTTAATTTAATACATCTTAAGTCGACACCGTTTTATATAGGCACAAATAATGGTCTCAATTGAGATTATAAATATACTTGTTAGTTTTAGCTGATATCATATCGTGTTCTCCTTTTTGGTATTAAAACATAAACAAATAAAAAAGTTAAAAAACAAACAATTAATTTGCCATTATGAATCGACCGCCATGTGTCTGTTTACATGTTCCAGAACAATGTTTAAATGACGGTGGTAAAAAGTGTGTATATTTATATTTCAGAGTTGATGAGCAAGTGTCAGTGTCTGCCTTTGGGCTTTTGATCCACAAGTATAGTTTTTAAATAATGGCCACGGATTGAAGCTACAAACAAGGTATGTGTGTGCGTGTGTATGCGCGTGTGTGTATGTATGTATGTATGTATGTATGTATGTATGTATGTATGTATGTATGTATGTATGTATGTATGTATGTATGTATGTATGTATGTGTGTGTGTGTGTGTGTGTGTGTGTGTGTGTGATCATTCCGACAGAAAACAACTAAACTAAGAGGTCCCTCACTTCGCATCTGCGTATTTCGGCTCTATTATTTATAGATTTTTGGCAGATAAAAACAACAAAAAGACGAAATAACAATTCTTTCTAAAAAAATAAATAAATAACAATAACTCTAGATACAGATATTTAACTACCATATCCCAGAGCTCGTTGCTTTGTTGGCACTTTTTCTTGTTGTCATATCAGAAAGTCACTCACCCTCTTCAAGCATCTATGGTCACATTTAATATATCTTTTTCTTTCCTCATCCCTTGTTGTTAAACATGACCATCCCATATAGCTTATTAAACCGCTCTTTGTAAACACAGTTAAACTTTGAATATGTGATGTGTGACGTGTCCGAGGCCCGCTCCATCCAACAGAGGGAGCTCCATGAATACATTTGAACCGCCGCCTCCAGAGTTTGTCACCCCGCTATGTCTTATCTTCCGTTCACTGTGCTCTGTGAAAAGGTGAGGCGACAGGCTGAGGATGGGATGTTTTGAAGGCATTAATCAATGTCACTGTTTCAGACACGTCCTCTTTGATGTGAAACAGACACGTTGAGAGTGTCGCCCATGCTGTGAAAAAAGGGTGATGTGCTGATGGAGAAACAGCATCCTCCGGGAATTTGCAAATGATGGGCCTGCATCTGTCTCCACACTCCTTTGTCCTGTCAAGAGGCTCCGATTATGAAACCCTGAACGCGAAGGCCCTTCCGCTGATGGAGTGTATCGACCATCCTTAGCTTCTTTAAAAAAAACGATATTGTTATTCCATGGACCAGATATATTTCTCTAAATCACACATCGACATCTGATTTGCCCTATAACTCTCAACGTGTGCGGGAATCGAGATTTGCTTTTTAATTCCTTTAGTCTTCTAAGAGAAGATCGACCCAACTAATTGGTGCATGGATGTTTATTGGGAGGGTTAAAGGAGGCGCTGTAAGGAATTATCACCTGTAGGACAAATCTCTGCCTACAACACCCCAGCAAGTAGCAACAATCCTCCTAGTCAGCATTTACATAACATCTTAGACCATGGGGAGGTTGTGTTAGGCAAATAAAGACCACGGGGTGATACCAAGCCGAGGAAAGTAGTTTGACACCTCTATGTCACTTAGGAAATGGTTAATGATGATGTCAGAATGTGACTTAATATGAGTTCATATGAGCATGTATGCGGATAACTTGTTTGTTAGGTCTCAACTATGATGCCCGCATGGGCGAGAAATCCTTATAGTGCGCAGAAAAATGGAAATTTGAACATCTAGAACTGCATGACAACTGATGAAGGTCGTGTGATATCACAACACGTCCAGAACAGCGACTACATAGACGTTGTGAGATTGTTTTTGACGGATAAATATGAAGGCTTCAGTAGACTATTATGTTGCAGTATAAGTTGTAACTAAAGCTGTTTTACTCAAGGGGCCCAATTATATAACAAATAGGGCCGACGTCATTTATGGCCTCATTAT
Organism: Liparis tanakae; assembly: GCA_036178185.1. Classification (NCBI taxonomy): domain Eukaryota; kingdom Metazoa; phylum Chordata; class Actinopteri; order Perciformes; family Liparidae; genus Liparis; species Liparis tanakae. The sequence goes on along the minus strand of CM070104.1, from coordinate 9,214,320 downwards.
TTAGTTCAGATATAATACCTCAATGCTCAAGTCAAAACTCTTTTATTATTTTATGGCGCAGTGTTTTTTTGTGTGAGCGTAAAACTATGAATTACTTTTGTGGGCTGCTGGTTGGTGAAAGGAGTGCACTGGGAGTGTTATGTGGGTGGGGTTCATGGAAGTGTTTCTCCTCCTCAACACGCATGGCTGAGGTCGTTTATGTAAATGCATGAATTTAATTTTCAAAAGGACAGCCCTTTTCTTTGCCCAATGAAAATGAAGTGCGGCTGACACCTGGCTATAAACCCAGGAAGAAACCCAAAGTCCTAATCAGATATCTGTTGAAAACCCCCGAGAGGCGCAGCAGGCAAGACGAGTGGAGAGACAGCCGCGATGACTTCCAGTACCACCGAGATCCCCGGAGAGGTGAACAGCGACCCCGCAGCTCTCATGGCATCCCTCCAGCTGATGCCCTCCCCGGTGCCCAACCCGGAGATCAAGTACACCAAGGTCGGTTTCTCTCCGCGCTCTGGCCGCCGAACCATTCGCGTTGTGCGCAACGCGCTCACATTGCGCTCGTGGACGTGTGATCTGTTTGTTGAAGTAAACTTTGTGTGTGTGTGTCTGCGTCAGCCCGGGGAGCTCACGCAGAGACCGGGGCTGAAACAAATTTCGCTTCACTCAACTTTATTCCTGCAACTGACGAGTTTTAAAGTCTCTTCGTCTGCGTCCACGTGTTCAGCGTATCTCTGAATTAAATACTCAATAACTTCTGGACGGGACAATTTAAATACGTTGATAATGGGGTTTAATATTCTCACGTTACTTGATCAAAAAGTTGATTTTTACAATTTAAAATGTGACCCATCAATAAATGACCATAAAGACTAAATTGATTTCGGATACACATTGGCACGTTATAATAGTTACAAAGTAACAGCTTTTAGGAGCACGGTAACGTTGTAATAAGACATGTCATAGTTGGAGCTGGTTTAAAAGTGAAAGTGTCATAAAGTTTATATAACACTGAGCCACGAGGACAATTATATTTTACGATATCATATATGTTTTTATTTTATTTTACATTGCACCTGAAGACAGACCAACGTCATCCCATGTTACAGCATGACACGTAATGCAATTATTTTTTCAATTCATGTTGAAATAAATTAATTTTAAAAAGGGATATGTAAAAATTGCAATATTGCAAAATCAGAGCCATATCTTTCAATTTATTAATCACGATTAAAATATTTCACTTCAATAACTTTGTGGTATCCGGTGTGTCCTAAAGTTCTTCATTTAATTTGTCTCTGATTTCTCACAATGATTTGGTTTCAGTGGCAAAAGCTGAGTGGGCAAACAAAACAACCCAAATTCTTTCTGCCCGGTCTTTACTTTCAAATACTCTATGCACATGTTAGTCAAGCCTGTTAATATTAATTATCACGTCGGGAGTAATTTAAGACATAATCTCATTAATAAGGGCAATTTTCTTTAGTGACTAACTGTTTAATTAAAAATACATGGCAAAGAAAAAAATGTGGTACTAGTTTTTTGGATCGTCAGAAGTGTGTGGGTGGGAGAAAAAAGATGCAGGAACAGCTGGAGAAAAGAGCTGGAGTCAAACAAAGAACTCTATTTGAGTCACGAAGCAAATCATGTTGCAGATAAAAAAAACTGCTTTCAGAGAGATTTTGATTAGAACATCTGGTGAGAATATAAGTCCTATTCAGTGGTTAATTTTTCCACATTGTGTTACAATAATAAAAACATAGCAGTACATCTCTTACATAACTGAATCAATCATTAATCAGTAAATCAGTCTTTAAAGCCTTCGCTCTTTGAATGCGAGTCTTGACCCACCGCGAGTCATTAGCCAATACACACATGTTGGAAATGGTTCTCATGTGTTTGATACCATCTCTGCAATTTCTTGATAGTTTCTTCTTCTTCTTTTCATCGGCACATTCCTATGCACACATTCCACGCTTTGAAGTAAATTTAAGTAATCACTTAAAGATCCTCTGAGATTCTTGTAATATTTTACTGTGTGCTATACTGAAATACTATTTAAGCTGCACAGCAAGTGTTTTGTGATTACTTTGATTAAATTGCACATCTCATAGAGGTCAGATGCCCGATAGCGCCGGGTAAGTTCAGCCACTGCTATAATTGCTCTTTGGTAACACATACCTCAGTGTTTTAAGTGCAAAGGGCACGCTGCTGCTGCACCGTGAGGATGCATGTGGTAGAGGCTGGAAGCTTTCCGTTCCCTCTCAGTGCAGAGCGTTGCTTAACGACTGGCACAAAACGCTGTACAGGAGGACATTTAGGGAGCAACTTGGTGAATTAACCCCTTGGAATTTGGATCATCCAGTCCCTGTTGGTTTGGTGGATATAGGGGGCAGAAGGGCCCTGATTTATGGGAACCCCTGGCGTGGGCTCCCCCCACACCCTGTTCCTGTTCTCCACCCCACTGACTGCACGGGAAACACGCAGCGCTGTTCACCGGCCTGCAGGACGTGTGGATGGAGCTGCAAGCTTCCAAACACATTTATACATTTAACTTTCTCTCCAACATGAAGGCTCTATTAAGCTTCATAAAAGTTGCATAAAAATACCTTTGTTGTTTTGTAATGAAAGTATTACATGTGAGCCACCCTGGAGATAGAGATACGACTGATACGGTATCACTGCTTCACAGGTCTGCTTCTATAACATGAGCATGTGATACTGCAGTCAAGGTTTGCCCCTTGTACTTTTCACGAGTCATGAACTTCTCACCGCCAGCGACACGCTGATAGTATCAGCAAAGATATATTCCTTACTGTGTGCATTTATACAAGATTGGAGTTCTGTTATGTCTATTGATATCCAAGTATGCGACAATGTTAGTTTTCATACAGCCTCTCTCTCTAGTTGCTTAAAGCTTGAGGAGTAAAGCTCTCCCTCCGTTGTCCCGTCCCCTACCCCCACATTTCAACAGCTGGGTTACAAGACAGAAACAGTTTAAAGGTTGATAGGCCCACGAAGGAAGCCATAAATAAGAGAGCCATGATAGCTATTTATTGATGTTTTCCCACTTGTGGTAGAAGTAGAGATGGGATACTGTTTATTAATAATTAAAGCAAATAGAGAAACTTTTCCTGCTTTTTTTGAAGTGTGTGATACTTCTGGTCCTTGTGGTTTTTCACACTGTTTGCTGATGATGAGTTGTTAAACCGTTTAGTGGGACACACTTTACAAGGGTGGTAATAACTCTTTTGCTTTTACTTTGAAGGAGCAGTCTGTAAAGTGTTGTGTGTTGTGAAAATGCAAGTCAGCTCATTGTTTTACCCTTCACAAAAGTTAATGTTTTAACATGATTGCACTTTAGTCAACCAATAACAATGTATGTCAAACGTGGTTTGTAGGTCCAGTTTGCTTTGACTGTAACATCCTTCTTTCATTTATAGGGTAGTAACAGAAAATAGTTCTACAAATAGAAAACTAACAAAGACCAGATTGAGGGATCCCAATCATTGGCCTTGTACCTTGTCTCAACTACAGTCCGTCTCTCTTAAACTAATCAATAGTTACACATTGTCTCTGCTGCTTTGCTCAGGGTGACATCAGTGCACTTTCACCATAGGAACCTTTGCAGAACCTGTCTGCCGAACACCCGAGTATTTGTAAAGCAGTCTATGCCGAGACAAGCACTCAATTTGGATGAATAAGAGGCTCCATCAATCTGTCACTGATTGAGATAGCACAGATGGAGGCTCGGGGCTCCCCGATGCTCGGTGCTGTCCACCAGGGTATAAATTATGACCGCGTCTCACTGTGTGGGTTAGTGGCCCTGCCTCGCCAGAGCCTGACCTGCAGTTCTGGAGTTTTTCACTTCAAAACCACCATCTCGCTGCAATCAAGATCAAACAGAGCCCGAGTTAGGGGATACTGTGCAACAAAATGATTTATCACAACGAGCACAGTGAGAGCTCTCCCCACTCTTCTCTGCCTTTGCTTACACAATATCCCCGTTCTCACACACATGGCCACATACTCTCCAAAACACATCTCTTTGATTGTGACAGGGTAAGTGTGCACTGCCATTAATATGTCCATTGGTGTGAAATGCCCACTTGTGCAGCGAGTGTAAATTATCATCTTAGCAGACACGTCAACATCGTGTCCCCTGTCTCTTAATCACTGCTTAAGGAAGAGCAGTGACAGCGAGGTTACCCTCTTAACTTCCCATACCTTCAGTCGGCGGCCCTCTTGACAAGCAACGTGTAAATCCTTACGGTGTCACTGTGGAAAACACTTGGCTTCATAAATCTGGTGTAGGATTGGCTCTTTTTCCGTCAAGCACGAGACACGGTGGAGACGGAAGTGCTTTTCTAGGTGTTTATTTGTCTGTGAAAAAGCGTCACATTTCTTCAAAATTACTTCCTCTCTGTCCACGGATCCCACGAGTGAAACTACTGTTCTTTTAACGTATCCTTGACCTGAGATTTAGAGGATTGGTTAAGTACACAGGAAACCCATCACAGCTCAGATGTTTCATGAGGAAAAAAAGTCTAGTAGGAGAGGTCCGTTTTATTGTTGTTTTATGTATGTTGTTTTCTTTTGCTCTAGTCAGATATGTAAAAATGGAGGTTTGGGAGTTTGTAGATTGTATAAATTAATTACAGACTTTAAACATACATTTAATCGATATATATATCTGATCAAAAACTAACCTTTTTTCAGTTTTTTTAAATATTCAAGAAATTAGCATCATATGAGCCTTGAATACTGAGCACTCCTGTGACGTGACGAGTCAGACTGAACCACTTTAACCCCTCGCCCGCACACAATGGTGAGACAGAGACGTTTGCCAGTCAGTGACAGCGAGGCCGCCCTCGCCAAACCCAGGAGCGCAGGGTGGCATTGTCCGTGGGTGTGTGAATGAAAAACACGAAGGCTCCATGGTGCACGGCATGTGGAGAGGAGTAGGAGAAAAAACACCAGCTGGTCTCCACTTTCACATGCTCTCCACTAACTGGTACCAGTATTAATTCTAAGATTTTTGAAACGCATCCAGAGAGGAAATAGAGTTCCTGTGATATGAAATTTCCTGTGCAGACGAGTGTTGCAGGTGCGTGGGAAGCTATAACGCGTCTGGCTGTGGAATTTTGGCGTGTTGTGTACAAACACACACATAATATATAAACCCATACATTAAAACCCCTTCTTACTAATTCCCCCCCACCTCTCAACCTCGGCCCTCTAAAAATTAAAGTAGTAACACAACCTATCCCTCTATCCGAAGAAGCATTGACCCAAACAGATGTTTTGTTGGCTGCAGAAAGTGTTTTGGCATTTCTCACATCCTATTACAGTTCACTCCCAAAAAGAAAATTATCACAAAAAAATCCCAGCAAAGTTTTGTTATACGAAAAAGGTCAAAGACATTAACATTTTACTTTGTACAAAAAACAAACGAATCTTCATTATTATTATTTTTGGGGTGAACAAAACCTTTTGTAACGGATGACGATGATTAAAACTCTAGCATTAAACGGTCAAATTAACAAACAAACACAAAAAACTTTGAAATATGTTTGTGTGTATCAGGTCTAATCTTTGCATTATCCCCGTGGCCAGGCTCTCCTCGTTGACGTGATTGACAGCTTTTGCAGAAAAGCCTGGGAGTTGCTAAATGTTTGCAGCTGCCCTGTGGCCCATGCAGAACGTCTTGACCTATATGCTTACTGCTCAGCTTTAATCCACATCAGGTCTCCTCGTTATGCGTCAGGCATCACAGATCACAGCTTTTTGTCTCTTCTAATGCGATTTTTACCCACTGAAGCGGCACAAAGTTTGTTACACCTTTTTAATTTTGAAGTTGTGCATCGCAAGAGTAGAACATCTGAATATATTTTCAAATATCTCTTAGTACTTACGGGCAGCGCATATTTGTATGAACATGAAACCAACATGTTAAGGGGTGGTAATGACCCTATAGAGAATGGGGAAGAAAAAGACGATTAGTCACTTGAAAACGTGCACCCTTGAACTTGCTTTTTCATTGTTGTGTTCTTTGCTACTCGCACAAATGATCCTAAAAGCAATTTTAAGAAACCTCGACAGTTGATTTACAACTCGGCCCTGTCATCTCAATCAAGTCTCTCAATGGAACGAGACAAAAGTCTAACACCAGTCCGAGTCCAGAGAGAGGACCGAGCCAAACGGCGGCTGACATTTGTCCTTTTCTAGCCGTGATTTAGGTGGCGGCCCGCTCCCCTGTTCTCGTGCTTCATCCTTTCTCCTTTAGCAGTGTCTTGTGAGAGGGGTTACGCCATGCATAAAGCTACCCACGGTCTGCATTCTTGCTCGGACTGTTGAGGCTGTCAGGGGGCTCCTCTGATTTAGGGCGCCCCACTTCAGTGGCCCCTATAAATTTAAAAACTAATTCAGTGCTCTACAGGACTTTCTGTTTTTGTAGCTGGCCCTCTGCTCCTTATCGTTACTGACAATTTTATGAAGTGCTCTTAATGAGCGTCAGATTAAAGGTGGCCTCTGATGGAAGGCGCCTGAGAACCTTGGGCTGGTAGAGGGAAGCCTCTCCGGCCTTGTCTATCTCTATGTGTGTGTGTGTGTGTGTGTGTGTGTGTTAAGGTGTGTGGGGGATGGTGTGTGTGACCAGTACAAAGGAAACGTAGAGGAATGAGTGTGTGACGTATGGTTCTGTGGAGTGGTACACACAGATACTGAACACCTTAAACGTCTGCATGTGAGTTATTCATACACAGAGAGAGCGCATTATGAGCCTGTGAGCCGTGGGAATGAGGAGGAGGAGGAGGGAGGCAGAGAGATGTGTTTGCTGCGACTCCAACAGTTCTCAGACTCCCTGGCATTTTATACCAACCCGAAAGTAAACATGGGTAACAGTTTACAGCCAATTAAATAGTGCTTAAAACCCAGCGTTTATGGAGGTAAACATGTTGGAGGGTTTAGGGAGGCTAAGGCCGGTGGATACTTGAACTCTGCTCTCAGGTTTGCTCTCAGTGCATCTGAACTCCTCCAAAGTAGAAGGACGGTAAGAGCATATGTATACACAAAGGGATATGTGCCAGCAGATGTTCTCCCTACACTCTATCTATCAGGCAGACTGACAGCCATTAAAAACAGTGTGAGAGTAGTCCGTCTAATGGATCTAAACATGTCGGAGAAGAAGGAGCTTTTTCTTATGACCTAGCTTACGTAAGATATATTTGCAGATTTCAAATCACACCTTGCTTCTTTCGGCCCACCTTTCATCAGCTCATGAAGGGGTCGCTTGTACTTTATGTGACATAATCCTCAGCGTTGCGACTCTGTAAACATTTATTATTCCTTTGGTCTTAATAGATGTTAAATATGTCCTGTTTGGAATCCCAGGCGGTTGTTTAACGGAAGACCTGCTTTAACGCATCACAGAAACCAAGCGCGGCACGTGTTTTATGATCTCGTAAACGAGCAGCGATGTTGTGAAACGTGTGTCTGTGTGCTTGGGGGTGGGTTGGTGGGTGGGGGTCTGGTGTCTGATAGGGATTTATCTGCACCCCCACAACACCCCCACCCCTTTGTCTGGATAGTGGAGCACTCCCCAGAGAGCAATGCAGGACAGGCAGGAATCTCTGTCCAGATTTCCAGAGATTCTCCCATATCCCTTACACAAGAGCCGGGCAGAGCTGGGACTGTTTTCCACAGCCTCAACTACAAGCATGTGATGAAATGATGATAAAACAGAACATGCATTTTAAAATAAAAGTAAGATAGTCATCGTCTTCCACTCAGGCTGGTTTGCTTTGTAGTCAAGATTAAGTTAGTTTGATTAAGGTTTTTCATAATCACTGTGCATTTAATTCTTCCAAAGGAAAATGCATTTCCCGATTTAACGTTCAGATTATTTGATGCATCTGCTTACAGAAATATTAAAAACTGCATTTTTGTTCCCCTTCAGATCTTCATTAACAATGAGTGGCACAACTCCGTTAGTGGGAAGGTATTTCCTGCCTACAACCCGGCTACTGGAGAGCAGATCTGTGAGGTTCAGGAAGCAGATAAGGTAAATACAGCATGCATTTCTCTGAAAACAAGATCATCTTACATAAACTATCTCAAGTATGTACATATCAATACCATACTATATTACAAAAATCCAGGTAAAAGTTGGGGACTTAAAGTAAAAGCAACACAATGTACTTAATGTATCAAAAATAAAGTATTCATAATGCAGAATGGTCCCTGTCAGTGTTAAAATATAATTTGATATGTTTAATGGATAAAGCTAACATGCAAGCATTACTATAATGTTGTAAATCAAGAGGGAGGAACTTTGAACTACTTCATATACTGCTGAGTAGTTTAATCAATAACAAGCAGGTATGCCATTACCTTCTCAAATGTAATGGTATTAGAGATAGAAAATAATCTAAATTGTTCTTAAGTATATATTTTGCTAGAGAACATTTACTTTGTCACATTCCAGCATTCCAGCACAGGATAAGAATAGTTTAAGTGTTTCTTCCTACTACAGCCTAAACCCTTGTTTCAGTTGACTTTATTAAGAAAAATAATCTGATAAAATATTCAGGTATATGCTCCTGTCATGAAAAGTGCAAAGCGACGGGTATTAAATGGGTTAGTATGTGATTGTTATGCATCTTGTCTCGTAGGCGGATGTTGATAAGGCGGTGCAGGCGGCTCGAATCGCCTTTTCTTTGGGCTCCGTATGGCGAAGGATGGACGCGTCTGAGAGGGGCCGCCTGTTGTCCAAACTGGCTGATCTGGTGGAGAGAGACAGTGTCTATCTCGCTGTAAGTTATACTGTCACGTCTCTGAATTAATCAATGTGGATAGAATAACTTTTTTCAGTTTGAAAAAGCGATGTTATTATCCGCATGTATATGATAACAAGTCCTCTCATTCACTGGATTGTTACCCCGATCATGTAACTGTACATTTACAGCAGAACTGAAACTGCATAGAAGTATAACAAGTATTCCTTTGTCTGTATATATCATTTTATATCTCGTACAAAGTACTTTGAGTTGCCGCTGTGTTTGAAAATGCTCATAAAATTGCGTTGACTTAAAGAGAACATATAACTGTAACTTAGGGGCTGTATTTGTAGCTTAGTGTTATCTCAGTGTCACATTTCACCCACGGGAGAGTGTAAAGACGGGAACAGTATGGAATTATGTGAGGATCACAAGGTTATAGCACATATTTCTCCAACGTCTCCCCCGTCTCTCTTCAGACTATTGAGTCACTGAACAGTGGGAAGCCTTTCCTGCCCACCCTGTTTCTGGACCTCCAAGGAACCATAAGGACACTGAGATATTTTGCTGGATATGCAGACAAGATCCACGGCACTTCCATTCCAATGGGTAAGATCCCTCTATGAGTACTACAGCAGAGTTTTAGTGAAATAGACAGAAGAGTATTGATGCCTGGCTAGTAGGACTAGTTATCAACAGAAATACTAGTAGCTCAATTTGGTCTTTACTAAGTTTATAAAACTACGGTGGCAAAAGTTGGTTTCCTGGTCAGATTATGACAGCCACATCTGTCTTTACTTGAAGCTGCATTCCAATACAGACACTACCATGCTGTCTACTGAGCCAGAACCAATATTTGGTATACTCCAATACACGGTATGACCAAGCTGTCCTTTTGATTTTGGATACATTTTGTAGTTTACAAGCCTGCATGCTTTCCCGGCTTTTACCCACAATCCTCTGTGCAGCAGGTATACGAGCAGGAGGCTCAAAGATAGATTTGTTAATTTTTCACTGAGTTAAAACACAATACATACATTTCATCTGCAATAGCCGATTCCGGCCTATTGGGGGCATTGGAAACACGCTGTAAACACCAACATATCACCAACATATCATCACCTTTGTACGTCGACGTGCCAAATTTGGTAGCAAACAGTTGCTTATTATTACAACCAGAAATTACACAACCTCATTATTATTTTTAGATGCGTTTCTGGTCACCTGACCAATATGAGTACAATATTCACTCCTTTTACCTGAGGGAAATATCCGACTCTGCTAAATGTTCCTCTGTGTTCACCAGCTAGTTGCTAACTGTGTCAGGTCTGGTCTGCTGTCTGGCATATTATTCAGTTGAATACAACAAGAAATTGTAGAAAAATCACACTTATACTCTGCATATTAAGATATCGAATTAGCGATCAATCCAAACACTACACTTATTGTCCTGGGGAGGCTGCCATTAGCGTCCCCTCTTTGCAGCAGTTTAATTTGGGGGTTAGGAGAGGAGAGCGTTGGCTGTCTGTTTCAACAGGATGCACAAAAAAGGGAAATAGAATGAGAGAGGACATGGGAAACCTCCTGATACCACCGTATTGTCCCTCTCAAAGCTTCTCTTGTACACCGCTGCCAAACCAACCGTGCGAAGCATTCTGCCAGAGCTTTGGTTTGAGCTTCAACGCTCTATTAGACTTTCAGAGGAAATAAACAAGGGTATTCCTGTAGCCTGTATAATATAAGTATGTCAGTCACTGTTCACCTGTCAGGATGAAGTGCAAGCCACTTCAGCAACCAATCAGCATTAATGCAGTTATGCTAAAATGATTGTGTTCAATTTGTCTTCCCAGATAGTGTGAAATGGAAGAGCAGTAACATTATGTGGAAACGCTTTGGCTTCACAGTGTAATATAGTTTACACTGTTCGGTCCACATTGACATATTAGTCATCTTGCAGCAGTCATACTTCCAAAGAAACCTCACAGACACTTAAGCTCCTCCTAAGAATCTTGTGTCTATTAGGTTTCTGGTTTCATTCTCTGAACAATAACAGCTTCAAAATACTCAACATCCTCTTTGGTATAAAGGAGAAAGCTTGACATCGTTCTGTGTCCATTGTCACACCTCACTGCATCCCATTGGAAATCAGTATCTGGCTTGTCATCGACCACTGGTCATTCTAGTCCAGTTTCAACTTGAGGCAATGTTTCATCAGCTGACAACTGCTGTAGCAAATGTAGACACACATTTCTCAATATCAATTGTTTTCTGTGGAGAATGAACAAGCATGGCACACCCTCAGCAAGTACCTCCTTTTACTTCAGTAATGCAAGAGGAATGAGCAACGTTTCCAGCATAACACCCATCTCTATGACCTAAAACAGTTACACACATGCCTGTGCTGTACGGCACTCGAAGAGAAATGTAATCTCTCACCGGGGTAAAGCAACCAGGAATGTTGCGTGTAGATTCATTTACAAATTAACATGTTGAGTCAACAACACCAGGGGTATCAGGTGGTGACATTTTTCATGTCTTTCCGGCTTTTTACAATTGCTAAAGCTAGAAAATTTCCCTTTGTGTGTGTGTGTGTGTGTGTTTTCCTCCACAGACGGAGAGTATCTGACCTTTACAAGATATGAGCCCATCGGAGTTTGTGGACAAATTATCCCTGTGAGTATAACGCTTCCTTAAAGTGACATATGATGAATACAAATGGTCATAAAAGCTGATAACGATGAATTGGTTGAGTTGGTTTTGAGTCAGTTCTTTTTGTTCATTTACATTCTGCATTTTCCAGTAATTCCCGTCACTGATTACATGTGTACATTCAGCTGGTGAGCCCCAACAGTTCAAGTGACAACGAGCTTGACTAATAGAGAAATATAAAACAAAAGAGCAATGAAGGGATTGAGTGGGTTTGAGGAAAAGAGAATGGTGAGAAGAGAGGAAAAGATCAAGGAGTAAGAGACACTGTTGATTGTGCAAGAATTCAGAAAGCGTGTGGTTCTGCGTTGAGCCCCATGGGCTCCTGTGTAAAGCAGAAATAACACAGGCCTGTGTTTTGTACAGTGATATGGGTCTATTGCACATGTGTTGCAATTTCCCGTCTTTCTCAGAATACTGTGGGAAGAGAAAATACTGTAGAAGTGCCGAGAACATTTTCTCACTTGACTATGTTTAGACAGAGTAAAAATGAGAGTAAGTGACTTAAGAGCGATGAGTTATTGAACTTGACTTGTGACCACCCAGTGTGCTACTCAGATGCATCATGTCTTTTTCCGCTGTGTGTGTGTTTGTGTTTGTGTGTGTGTGTGTGTGTGTGTGTGTGTGTGTGTGTGTGTGTGTGTGCGTGTGTGTGTGTGTCACGCACAGTGGAACTTCCCTCTGATGATGACAGCATGGAAGCTGGGTCCAGCGATCGCATGTGGAAACACTGTTGTCCTGAAACCTGCCGAGCAGACTCCTCTCACCTGCCTCTACATGGCAGCGCTCGTCAAGGAGGTAAATCATCTCTTTGCCATCTAACCACACATGTGTTCACGTGGCAGGTAGCCAACATTTTATTTGGGCAGTCCAACGTTAATACTCCCAATAACTGCATGCTTACAGGGTTCAGTTTGCCAAGAACACAGTGTTCACTATGAATCTGGCCAACACTTTATTTGGATAGCTCATTATTAATATAATCACACGGTGACAAAGAACAGATGTTTGACAAAGTGTCACTTGTCAATCCGACACATCTCTTCAGAGACCATAATCCTAATGTTTGCCCTGAGATTAACACCAGACAACAACACGTGCGCTAGAGCTAAATGGTTAAAAAAAAACAAATTGCATCACTTGTGGTCATAGCTATGCAGATATTTCTGATTTAATTCGCTAAAGTCTAACAATTTTAATCTCTTGAGAGTTTTCCTACAACCCAAATACAATGAAAGCCAATATAATTGTGTTTGTGGTGTTTGAAGCATTGAAAAATCCCCTTTAAAAAGTGAACTGCAACATGTTTCTGATGAAACGATGCTCTGGTGGCTCAGGATAATTCACACATTTCTCTGTGAACAGTTTTTATAGCGACTGAGATGAAAAAAAGATGTGAAATATATGAACCACCAAATATTGTTAAAAGTTTATTAAAAGACTGCACAAAGCCACAGAAACAATCATAATGTTATTACTGTTGCACATAGTTGGCTGCTGAGCTATTGTGCTGCATTCACGTCATATCGTCTAAACCTCAATAACAAGCTGCTGAGTGAGGAGGACAAACGCCAACGCCAGTTTTCAGTCTATTGACAGTTTTCTGACATTGTGTCGCTAACATTTGCACTCGGGCTGACACCTCGGAGTAATCCTATAACAGTGCCCGTCTAGTTTAGTGCAGTACCACACTGAACACTTACAATCAGGTTAAGACTAAACATACGACTGAACTGAGGATGTTCTGAAGTAGGGCTGAAGGTAGTGACGCTGTAAACAGTGACATGTTCGCTTAATGATGTACTGTACATACTGAAGTCTGTTTCAATGGCGATGTGGAAAAAAAATAATGTAACAAGCTATTTAGTCAGTGACACATCTTGAAACTGAACTTAACAAAACATTAGGAATCAGCAAAGTGTAAAGAGAAACGGGAAACAAGCAAGAGTTCACTCGAGAAAACCAGCCCGATGTTGCCAACTCCTTTCCAAAGAAAGAAGGAAGCAGCACCAACTCAGAAAATACCTAAATATATCACGAAAGTCCCCAAGACTTGACATCACTGAACCTTCAGGCCTTCCTCCTAAACCACTCCCCCCAAAATGATCATAATGAACGTAGACAACATACATGGCGTTTGTCACTTTGGGGAAGACTCGGGTTACGAGCGATGAGTGCACAGGCAGAAAACACTCAGGTAGGCAGTCGGGTAGCCAGGTATCCCGTCCAATCATTTATTACAGGAGAAAAATAAATGATTGGTCAGGCTTATTACACATGGTAGATGTATTTTCATGTTATGTGTTGGAACATTTGATTCATTGATTGCTGTCAAGATGTCAAGATAATTTCAACAAATCTAACAATTAATATATATTTTTTAAATTTATATGTTATTAGTGTTCAGAATCTCACATACACATATTTACATTTTTCAGATTCTTTGTATGAAGAGAAGTAAAATACTAAAGAATCAACACATGCAAATAAAGAAACAAAAAAATACCATAGTAACAAAACTATAAATAAATAACCATTAATTCTTTTAAGATTACCAACCCTACCTGTAACATCAATAAACATTTCATTATCAGTGCTGACAAATTACAAAAGAGCACTCACACGCAGAGCTTCATCTACAGAGCAGTTAAGAGGATCAAGTCCACACGGTTAAATATGACTAATAAAAGTATGTAGCAAACCAAATCCAAAATGTGGCACAGCAGTGCATCGTCAACGTCAGAAGCAATAGGGAGAGCCCGTTGTGTACAATACAGGCGAACACTAAGTTAAACAGCATGGGAACAATGCAGCATCCCACTAATGTAGAAAACCTAATCACACTGTGCACATCTCCGTGTCCACATTCTCCCCGTCTCCCCCTGCCCTCTCGCCTCGCCTCTTTCTGGAGACTATCTGTCTGTCGCCTACGTCTTTTTGACGTCCTCTCTGCTCTCTGCTGGTCGGGAGGTTGGGTTGGGTCCGGATTCCCCCACCCCGCCTGCGGTTTTGCTTGGCTCTGCTGTCATCTCCGTTAAAGCTTATTTCCTCTCATATTGTTTTGACAGGCTGGGTTTCCACCGGGAGTCATCAATATTTTGCCAGGATTCGGGCCAACGGCAGGAGCTGCGATCTCTTCTCACATGGGCATAGACAAAGTGGCTTTCACAGGATCAACCCAGGTACTTGTAAGAACGTGACTCAGACCAACAGCTGCCCACTGCTCTCCTTTGTCAGCACGAGTGACACCGGGACCAACATGTGCAGAGCATCAGAGCCGGCTGGGCCATTAAGGGATGTTGTGACAAACAAATGGGGTCTTATGCTGCGTGCCCTGTCATTACTAGACTCATGAAAGGGGGCTCTGATTTTATCTGGCACACATGCACATATTTGCACTGTCAAGAGTATACAAACACATCTCTGTGAAAAACACGGCCTCTCTTCTGCTTCCCCTCCGCTGTCTCTGCTGTATTAACACACCTCCACCACAATTTCCATTGAACTCACCTTTGGGGTAAACCCTCCTGACTTTACAGAACAGAGGGCTGTTAATGGAAAGCTAAATCATCACGGACATACGGCATGGTAGGTGTTGAGTGGGTGGAGGTGCTGAACACATTCCTCAGGCCTGACTGACAGCAGATTCTTTAGATATCCAAGATCATATATAGACATTTGTTATTTCTAACTGCAAGTTAATCCACATGTAGAGTTTATGTTTCGCTGCGTCCAGCCAGTACACACATGCATCTTTGGCAAATGAGCCGGGTTTATGTCATGTTCAGATTAGCCTTGTGGTTTATGGAGCTCTCGGTTTGCACTGTGGTGGAGTCCTGGAGAGAACGTGAGTAATGTGTTGAGAGCAACCTCCATTAAGCTATACAGGTATAGATTACTGTCCATGAAAAGCCACAACAGAAACAGTAACTAACGTAAAACTAGACAACAGGATGAATATATATTTGGCTATAACATTGTGTCTTTATGATCCTTTGGCTATAACATTGTGTCTTTATGATCCAGCACACTATAACACAAAACATGCATTTTCCTATCCCGCTCTGTCACACACACAGACACACTCAATCAGTGAGTGCACGCGAGCTGACATAAATGCACCTTCTAACACAAACATCTTCTTTGTTTTATCATCTCGTCTTGATTGAAAATTTCCTTTGTGAGTGGCTTCGTTTTTTTTATTCTCGTTTTCCTGTTGTTTCATGTGATCTGGAGTCAATTACTGAGAGAATGAGCCGGTGCTGTGAGAGACTGCTGATGCCCAGACAGTGAGTCACCACGCTGTAGTAGCAGTGGTGGGGGGAGACTGGCCACCACAGCATCCCCTCAGGGTGGAGGGTGGCGGTGTAGCTACAGGTGGATTTGAGGACCACAATTCATCCTCGTACTGATTCATATGTGGCTGTGACTCCACATGGAGGAGTCTCGCAGCCCAGCGTGTTTCCTTTATCCCTGAAGAAACACGCTAACCTCCCCTTAGTCAGCTGCTTTGTGTTTCCCATCAGAGACAGACGAAACACATCAGCAACATTGACTCCGGGCCAAGTATTGTGTTGTTTTGCTTCGGTACAGTTGATACTGCTCTACTCTCTGGTTTTCCATTGTATCTTAGTTCATTAAAGCGACTCCGACACAAGATAAGACAGTGAGAGAAGAAGAGACGGGAAGACAGACAGCGGATTTTTTCTGCTTAATCTTGTCAGTTCTCCTGTAAATTAAAACGAGCTGCATGAGTAACAGGAAGATGAATACTTGTTGAGGGTGTAAGGTTTGTGAGGAGAAGGTGAGATTTGTTTCTCAGGCTTCTAATCTTTTGAGTTGAAATAACATTTCACAACATTGAACCAATATCAGTGCACACAGCGGATTTCTCTCAGTAGAGACTCATGAGAACAAGTGTGAAAGAGAAGATCTGGAAATAAAGTAAATTACATATATTTGATATAGGATGTATAAAGGTGGACTTATAATGACATCATTACCATGACTACTCAATCCTGAAGGAATAGTGTGAAAATGTGGGAAAGGTTGATACCACTCATGTTCGTGTGAACCTCCCTCTGGTGTCACTCTGACATTGTGAGGAAACCAAATATAAACTTTTCTGCCCTTGAATTGCATTAAAATAAGTCTTAACATTATAATGCAAGACAAATAGATGCAGATGTATTGTTCCCTGTGGCTACTCAACATGATCACGGTTTGAGAACCAGCGTGTTCATTTTTATATCAGTAGAAAACACAGCAAATCCCTGACTGTCTACCTTATTCATACCATCCTCATGTAGTTACCCCCACACACACCGCGGTTGCTTCTTCCTGTCGTCATTAGACGTCAGATGCAGTTCTCGGCTGAAACATCATTTTATTTTATAATGTCGCCTCCAAAAATAAATACTAATTCTGTGTGTTTGTAGAACTTATGGTTCAGCTGGTCAACCGATTCTCTGTTTGGAGCTAACCTCTCTCGGCTATTTAATGGCTCCATCTGATTTACCGATCTGGCTGCGGGTCTGCATTTCTGTGAGTAAACTCCAAATCTGTTTCCTTCGCTAGGTCGGCAAGCTGATCCAAGAAGCAGCTGGGAAGAGTAACCTGAAGAGAGTGACGCTGGAGCTGGGAGGAAAGAGTCCCAACATCATCTTTGCAGATGCTGATTGTAAGTTTTCACGTCATGTTTTATTCAGTGCTCCAGCCGCTCGCACTAGGTGGTCCGTCACTATCACTGTTTGGTTTCGTCACGTGTCTCATTCTCCGGACCTGCGGTCTGTGGATAAACACACATGGAGTGAGATTCTTAAAATGCTCAGAAGCTTTGTAGTGCTATGAAAACCTGTTGATGAATGGCTTTCATATGAATTCTAAGTGGCTCACCAAACTGGGGGTGCTGAGGCTTTCAAATGCTTTCAGCAGCCGTGAGAGGGGCTCCCCAAGGCCTGTAAATCAGGAGAATGGACCCTGACTCAGTCGGGCACTTCAGTCGAGACCCATAAATCACAGGGGTCCGTTAACCCTTTGTGTGCAACAGCAGGGTCCTGTCTCTCAGGTGTCAGGTATCAGATTTGCACAGGAAACCTCCAATAAATATCGGGGCAAATTGTGTAACAATATACTGTGCACATTACTTTTTCTTTTTTTCCAAATGAACGTTTTTGCATAATGATGTGATGATAGGAGTTTCCGTTCACATGTATTTGACAAGCAAGAAAGTAACATTCTTATTTAATAATTAACCTTTATACGTTATTTTTGTGTTTTTCTTCTTCATATTTACAAACCAATTCATCAAACTATTTTATTTACAAAAATCCCTTTCTCTCCAGTGGACCTGGCTGTAGAACAGGCCCATCAGGGGGTGTTTTTCAACGCAGGCCAATGCTGCACAGCAGGCTCCCGCATCTTTGTGGAGGAGCCCATTTATGACGAGTTTGTCCGGAGGAGCGTGGAGAGAGCCAAGAGGAGGATAGTCGGCAGCCCCTTTGATCCCACCACCGAGCAGGGGCCACAGGTGAGGGCCACACATCTACCGTTATCTTTCACTTTCAAAATGTGTCTTTCTCTGTCTGGTTTTATTTGCTTTGTCCTGGCCTCTCGTATAACGACGGTGCTCCGCCTCCACAGATCAGCCGGGAGCAGCAGAATCGCGTGTTGGGGTTCATCGAGAGCGGCATCAGTGAGGGGGCCAAGATGGAGTGTGGAGGCAAAGCTGTGGACTCGAAAGGGTTCTTCATTGAGCCCACTGTGTTCTCTAATGTGAAGGACGACATGCGAATCGCCAGAGAGGAGGTACGGTGATAAAGGACCGGGATTTTGAGAACTTGAGTGCAACTTAAGCTCGTATAACCGTGTGAAATGGATTGGTGGAAGAAGTATCCTGATTCTTTTCTCAAGTATTAACATCACAATATTAGAATACTTTCATTCAAGTTAAAGTCTGATATTTAAAACTTTACACAAGTCAAAATACAAAAGTATTATCAGCAAAATATACTTAAAATACCCCAAATTCAATAATGCATTGCCATATCAATTGCAGTGACCAGGAATTTATTTTGCGTGTGCGCGCCAATTTATTTTGGCGCACACACACACACATCAAAAACGCAAAGTTACACAACAGTAACCCTCCAATAAATTAAACATTGGACAAAAATATGATACAAAAGTAAAATGATGTGTTATATGAGTGTTATAGTATAATATATATTATATAATGTTATTATTGTTATAATATTATTACTGATGCAATAACATGTAAGAAGCATTTCATGTTTTTATATGTGATTGGTAATGTATAATTATAATATATACACATAATTTAAGTAAATTAACTTTATTACTATTGTTTTACAGATTTTTGGGCCAGTCCAGCTGATCATGCCATTCAAAACTACCGAGGAGGTGATAGAAAGAGCAAACAGCACAGATTATGGTTTGGTTGCGGCTGTTTTCACCAACAACATCAACAAAGCCATGACTATAACCACAGCCATGCAGGCTGGCACTGTCTGGTAAGTTTCATCTACTGTTTTTTTAAGCTACAATCTGTAATATTTCTCATGTGGGAAATATCAACTATTTCAGACACTGGCATCCAGAAACTGTAGACTGGCAATGTGCCACTTAACTATCATTACACAAGCCACAGCGAAATGTTTTCCTTCCTTCCTTCACTTATTTCCCTCAGATCAGATATATGAGATATAAAAAGCAAACATACAAAAGAAACTTGGCAGTGGAAGAATATAAATTGTTAATGTAAACTGACACCCTAATTATATCATTTGTATCAATGAAATCGTAGTTCTTGACTTTGCCTGAACTTGTTTTGTTACTTTTGTATTTACCTGCAGATGGCTACGAGTAGAGGTAGAATTATATCTCAAATATAGGCATTATTCAGCACTAGTCGTACTGACTACAATCCTCTGCTAGCGGAGACATTGCTCAACGTTTTCTGCCCAATCACTGATGAGAATTTTGTTTGGTACCAATGGGTTTTTTTCCTCTCTTTCTTTCCTCGACAATTCCTGTCTATTATAAACAATATTGCCTCAAAGCTGATACTGACCACAGTTTGTTAAAATGTAGCAGACAACCAGGATTTTTAATGGTGCACCATTTTACAATATCAAACCACAGGAGTCAAATGCATAAAGAGTGATCAATGTTTTATGTATTTTCCAGGATAAACTGCTTCAACGCCCTAAGCACACAGTGCCCATTTGGAGGATATAAAATGTCTGGCAATGGTCGTGAACTGTGAGTATGACTTGATTGCCTGGCCACTGAATACACAAATAACCACATTGTTACTAATACTGATTTGGGGTTTCGGAAACTTTTCAAAATTGTGGAATGTGTCATAAATCTTAATCAAAGAAGATATTGCGATATTTTCAGCAGAGTACACTCTATATGTCAATGCTGCTGTCAGCATGAGATTAACTAAATGAGAAGAATTATCTAACTTTTCTGTGATCTGATTCCAGGGGAGAAAGCGGCTTGAAGGAGTACTCAGAAGTGAAGACCATCACGATGAAGCTGGTCGCCAAGAACTCTTAGGAAGCCACATCAATATTGGGAGGAGGTGGCGTCTTCCTCATCACTGACCCGTCTCTCATCGGTCCGTCCACAGTGGCAAACCACGTAAACCATCAAATCCAGTTATCTCCATGGCAACTACAGGCTGTGACCACTCGCTGCCCTCCCAGTTCCTCCATCCCCACCGCATTGCTCGCCATGGACAGTCAGCCAATCCTATCCCTACCTACCTTGAGTCTAACTGACAACCACTGAACTACCCCCCGTAATGTATACCTCCTCAACTAACTTCACTAAAGCACTCACAGAGACGATGGGGAGGCTGCTCTGACTGCAAACTCCAATAACAACCCCCCCTCCAGCCGCTACACCCTGATCCATAACCCTCCTCCGATGCTGGATGCTCAGAGACTCAGTCACCGCACTTGAAATTAACCCTTTACTAGCAACTCGTCATGTGTTGGGAGGAAGTTTCTCTTTGTACTGTGCTGTATGATTGTCAAAACCTTGTATCATTTTCTTGGTAGAAATTATGCAAGCATGTCAGCTCATTCAAGACCACTGATATTGTCAGCCTCAGATAAGAATGGATGAAATGTTAATTCAGAATTAAAATGCATTTTTAATTGTCTTTGTTTATATTTTAGCTTGTGTGACTTAACACTGTATGTCAACTTTTGACTGATGTAAACGTGAAGAGTTTAACCTCTTAAAAGCATTTTACTTTCACCTGCTAAAAGAGGAGTAGATGCATTTTAAACCTTATGTAACTGATTTTCATTGATGTTCATCCATGTTTATGTTTATACAATCATATGCTATAAAATTATAAAATAACCATAGTGTTTTCTTCTTCAGTAAAAACCTTTTTACAGGACAATAATTTGTTGAGTTCACTACATTTCTTTAGGACGCAGTTATATAAGTATAGTACTGATGCATCTCTTATGGAAAGAAATTTGTCCAAAGAGATGATTTAATTTAAATATTTGTGTTTGAGTAGTAATGAAAGACATATTTACAGTGCGTAGATAAGTAGTAATAAAAGACAGAATTCAGCCTGTTGTACAGAAGGCATTTTGAAATGTAACGAGAAACGCTGATGCGGTACATCGAATATGTAGAGAGAGGTTAAAACAGTAGAAAAAAAGATTATATTAACGAGAACTATAGCATAAAAATCCAAATTAAACATGCAGTAGATCAGATACTTTCAGAAACATGTAGATTGGTCGAAGGAAGGGGGGCGGCCTACTCCCAAGGCCAGTGGTTGCTTAATAACTTCTGAGGTTTACAGTTCTGACCTAAACACCTGGCTACATAACTGGTGTATACATTTAAACTTTATCGGAGCCGCTGGGTAAAGTAAACACATGATAAAAGATGAAACACAATAGGTAACTTGAACATTAATCAAGATTAAATGCAAATATTTATAGCATTCCAGGACCCTGTGACTGAAATAGCTTAATGAAATTTAACCAAGATTATGTTTGTATTTCTTTCCATTTCTTGTTTCCTCAAAATGTAATCTGTGCAAACATCCTACATTTTTGTTGTTGCTTTTTTTAGCCTAAAACACGTTGATTTCAAGTGTAAGACATGTAAGCGTGGCTAATGCTGTGTAAATTAAACTATAGGCAGTTTAAGTTACAGTTAAAGCCAAAACACTTTTCTTCAGGATGTTGCACGAAAAGATAATTCGGGACATTGATTCCTCCACATGAACGTTAGTTTATCGACACATGCAGTTACATTAATTCACTGCCATCTCAAAAGAAAGAGGTGTAGACATGTGTCCATTGCGAGAGGCTAAAACAACAGAAATACAAGTCTGGTTGGTGTGGAGATGATCAGATATAAAGCACTGCACCGCAGCCTGACTTTGGCTTTCAAATAATCAGGCTACAGTTTCCCACATTTCCCTTCCCAGTCGGTATCTGCATTCTTTCCAAAGAGAAGATGAAAAAGTGTGCCCTTATTACAGTACTCTGTTATCACAACAGGGAACGTCAGTGTAGACCAGCAACACACACTCTTAAGTTTAGAGTGCGGCCATGAGCCTCTGTGTCTTCTAGCAAGAATACTAATGAAATAAAGTTGCGTTAGGTTTCCCACAAGACAGTCCACCATCAAATGAGTCAAGTATCCCCTCTTAATTCAGATGAATCCATTTTAGTTAGAATAGTTTAGAATGTTGATTAACTCCTCAGCTCCTCTAACTTTCTTTCATTTTTGCCCACAATTTATTAAAAATATTAAATAGTGTGACTCATTACACATTAGCAATTATTTAACACCATAACAAGTATATAGACAGCTTTAAGAATACATTATCATCACATTGGTATGTGATATGTGTGTGAACTTTCCTGGATTAATGTTTCAGTACTGAGTGGAGAAGTGCTGGAGAAATCTTCTCCATGGAAACTTCTAAAATGAAAAAAAAAAACGTTTGCACGCAAGCATTTGAAGAAATAAATCATAAAATCAGGCCAAAATATCCTTCGTGAAAACATTTTTAAAAGCCTTATTTTCTTAGTATGTGCAGGAATAACCCTTCAGATAAGGACATCAGCTTGTAAATGGACCACACACTGACACGGACATTCACCCTTTGTCCAGATGGATAGTTATCCTCCAGAAGCCATGCATGTGTATAGCTTCTGTTAATATTTCAGTCATATAGCGCTGCTTCTATCTCACATGAGTTAACCGTCAAAACGCACATTTTCATTTTGTTACTAAAAGGCCGTTTTGTGTTTGTTTGTTTTCTTAGATTTTTCAGAGATGGCACACGTCTGATTGTTCTCCCTGAAATATTGAGCAAGCGTCTTTGTACATGCCTCTCATTCCAGTGTCGTGTGAGTCAGGAAGTACTGGCCGAACAGATCTGGAGAGCAGAGACTCCTCCAGACAGCGAGGCGGGGACAACCTCATGACTGCATGCAGGAGTGAAGATGACAAGACTGTTTAACATCATACAATATAATAGCTTTCTGAATTGGGGAATTTGCAGCCCTCTAAACATTTTGTGCAAGAGAAACATATATAATTTTTGTTCTGTGCAAAAATCCATCAGAAGTTCAACCAAAACTAACCAAGACAAGAGGTGCAACTTCCAAACGTTCAGTCATTTAAGCAACTCTGAGGCATGACTGAGGGTCAATCAGTTGGTCCAGCACATACTGTAGGTCCAGACTGGAATATGTCAACAACTTTGGATTGCCACATCATTTTGTACCAGAGAACATATTCTACAGACTTTCATAACTTTGAATTGACCAAAAGGCTAATTTGTTTTGAGTTTTCCTTAAATATTTAGACAACTATTGGAGGGAATGTCATGCTGTTTGTACAGACATGAATGAGTTTAACAAGTTTTGGACCGAATGAAGACTGAGGGTTTTGTCTCTTCTCTCTAAATTCACACTATTAACGGGGCTCTTTCAACATACTTATACCAATGTTATTAATATACCACTGTTAAGTCAATTGCGAGTAATTGAAGTAAGAACAAAGCTATAAATGTTTTAATAGAAAGTGGTTCGCTCACACAGGCTCTGCCCTCTACTGGACTCCATGGGTAATACTGTTCTCCAATTTTGACCATTCTCCACTGAAAATTAGTTTACGCGTAGCCAACAAATCAGGACATATGCCTCCCCGAATACAAGCAGCACTCACCTGCCTGAATCCTTATTATTCTTCAGCAAACGGCGATTTTTCAACTGTCTGCCTACCTCCACAGATGGAGTCGCCTCTTCGAGAACATTGTCAGAGACCATCATGTCCTGGCCTCACTGTCGAGACGATTTCCAAACAGAAATACTTTTTGCTCAGTGTTTTTTCAATTCCGAAGAAGACAATATTTGTGTATCTCCTCGTCCTAAACAGATTGCCCTTTGCCTGCAAGACGTAACCATCCAGCAGATAATGGAACTGTTACTTTCTGTAATGCCATGTTCTGTCTCCACTGATTTTTCTCTGTCTCTCCTGTCTCCTTGATTGGTTAATTCCCTTCACCTGCCCTCAACCACTCTTGTCTCGTTAGTGTCTCATGCCTTACACCTGTTTCCCCACCTATATATTGTGCCAGTCTTTCCCTGTCCCTTTCCCTGTAGTTCTGTTCTCCTTGTGTTTTTTTGTGCCAAGCCCTCTAGCGTTACTTGTGTGTATTTCTGCCCCTTTCGGGACTTGTTTGCTTTTTGGAACCTTTTGCCTCAGTAAAGAGAGTAGTTGTTATTCACATTGAGTCCTGTCCTGTTTCTCTGCACCTGAGCCTCACCCCTTAACACACCTGTGACACTTTCATGTTGATTAACCCTGAAACATAGGAAATCTTTATGGCTACTGTTCCACTATTTCATGGCACTCAACACCATCAGCCGAGGTGTGGCCACGACACTACAGCCATTGTGCAACTCTGGAACGAGGGTCTTCTTTTATCTCAACGACCTAATTGTTGTTGCCAAGTCCAGAGAATGAGCTTTGTTCCACACAGCTTAGTTGATCTTAGTAGGGTTCACAATAAACTTTAAGAAGAGTGGCCCACTGCCACAATAACAGCTGGAGTATCATGCAGGTGCTGTGGTTTGCTAGCCTCTGTTTGGCTCTTGGTTACCTTTCCACCCATGGCAGAGAACAGTCTACTCTACTGGGGGTCTCCACAACACCTGTTGAAGGGAATACCGCTGGTAAGAGTGACCTCCTATGTTATGTCGTTCACAAATGCCAAACTTAACCTGAGGTAGTGAAACAGATTTGGACCTGGTAT
Source organism: Liparis tanakae (assembly GCA_036178185.1). Classification (NCBI taxonomy): domain Eukaryota; kingdom Metazoa; phylum Chordata; class Actinopteri; order Perciformes; family Liparidae; genus Liparis; species Liparis tanakae. The sequence goes on along the minus strand of CM070104.1, from coordinate 9,189,501 downwards.
TGTAATGCCCTGCTCCATGTCTCCTGTGTTCTGTGTCTCTATGCCTCCTCTGTGTCTCCCCTGTCTTGATTGTTTCATTCTCTTTACCTGCCCTCAGCCACTCCTGTCTCCTTGATTGTGTCATTCCCTGCACCTGCCCTCAGCCACCCTTGTCTCATTAGTGTCTCATGCCGTACACCTGTTTTCCCCCCTATATATTTTGCCTGTCTTTCCCTGGTCTCTGCTGGATTGTTGTCTTTAGTTCCGGCTTGCTCATGTCCTGTGTATTCCTGACCTGCCTGTTTTGACCCTGCCTGCCCTGACCTGGCCTCCGATTCCCTGTCTGCCCCCTTTTGGATTTTTTTCTATTTTGGAACATTTTGCCTCATTAAAGAGAGTTTGTTGTTATTCATATTGAGTCCGGTCCGGTTTCTCTGGACCTGAGACTCATCCCGTGACCATCCCCCAGTTCTGGCAAGCTTTTTTTTAGAAAGTGCAATTGGCTTCACTCCTGCAAGCAGAGGCTTGGATTGGCTGTGCAGGTACAGACAATCCAAGCAGCAAGAGTAAGATGTACCATTGCCTCTAATAAGGCAAAGTGGTTAGGGTTCCAACGCTGGTGCAAATGATCCCTATTCCTGTGCAGTTGGGTCTATTCTCCACTATGGCCTTTGTTAAATTGTATGCAGCAGCCATTTCACAGAATGTGCTTTGACCATCCCTTCATAAAGAGGTCCTTGCAAAGGGTCAGGAGACGGCACCAGATGATGCATACCTCCTCCCTGCAGTGGGAACTGCCATAAGGGTTTCTGTTACGCTGAAGGTTATTCAGCATGATGTTTTATTTTTTCCACCCCCACGGGGGACAGGGAAAAGGTTACATTTGTTTAGCCCAGTAGCATATTTTGTTGAACACACAGCCCCCATCCAATGCACTGATAAGCTGTTTTTGTGCACGTTATGGCAGACTTTGGTGTTTTCTGCCTTATTCTGTTGGATCCGAATGAACATTTTCAGTGGACGAATGAATGCTGCCATAGAGGCCAATAGAGGGCTCCGCCCGTGTTTATAAAACCTTAACCTGTGTTAAGTTTCTGACCGATCATATGCAAAACCACATTCCCCCCCAGAAAATGGTAATACAGTGTTTTGGAATGAAAGCCTTCAAATATAATTGTGGCAGGCAAGGTCAGGGTCAAGTGTTGGTTGGGAAATGAGAGCCGGTTCTCTGACAAGAAGCACATGATAATAATCAACGTTCATATATCTGTGTCGTTTTTTGTTAGTAGGAAGAGTTAAACCTGCTTCACCTGAAGAAGACACAACATGTTTGAGAAGCTGGTTTTGTGTATTGGTAAATTAATTGTGCTTCCTGATAAGGCAATATACAGTGGCCTTATTGTTTCCTAACCTTTACTCAAAATAATAATAATCACAGGACCATTGTTATACAGAAAAGATACAGTAACAACCTTTTGAAAATAAAGGGATATAATTCCTTGTTGCATTTGTGTCTATGTGATTAATAGGTCACTAACACCTCCAGTTTAATCTGTCACATAAAACATATTTTACATTAAGAAGTGATATCCTTAAAGACTGGTCAAGCCGTTATGGGATAGATAATATATTAGATGATTCAAGCCGTGTCTTGGAATTACTCCAAGGTTAAGTGGTAATCCCATATCAATCACCACTTGAGTCCCAATACAAATGACCTGGACTATGTATTTATTGGAAGGTGCACTTATGGAGCTTGATAAGTATCATTCACCAGCCATTACCCTATGCTCAGAAAGATGATCTATTAGAACCGTTTGTATGCTAATCTCTCCATCTGCTCAATATCTTCAATGGTACCATTTTTCAGCACAATTTCTTAGATTCAACCACTTGGATAAAACTTCCCAAAGAACAGAATGACTGAAGTGATCTATTGGATTTCCATGGTGTGCCAAATTCATTCCGGGACTAACGAAATGACTCATTTGTACCTTGTTGAGTGAGTTGGTGACATTGCGGCTTTGAATGTCATCATCGAATTTGTGCTCGACGTGTCTATGGCCAAGCGTGAGTTGAGCTTTCTTCAATACAATGGGGGCAGAGAGGGAGAAGACGTTGCTTATCAGACTGACCTAAAGGGAGGTTTGATACTTCCCTTCTCAAGGCAGAGACACCTAATCGTGTTGGCTCAGCTGGTTTGGAACTATAACAAAGTCTCCAGTTGGTAATAAAAGTGCAGCAGCAAATATATCATATACATTATATTTTACACCATGAGGAACTATTTCTGAAAGTTGGGAGGAATGTCAATTTGTTCACAAAGCATACCAAAAAATAATGATAAGCCTGCATCAAAAGTGATGTCAGTGTAATGATCATAATGCTGTCAAGGATGTTGAAATAGTTTCCATCTGTCTATACAATCAAAGGAGTCTTCATAATACAGAATTACAACTGTGTAAAGATTATATTGGGAACTACAGTTCCCGGTTTTGTCATATTGTTCTGATACGTTGGAACAATATCAATGTATCTTACAAAATGTATTGCTATTGCTGTTGTATGCAGACAACCGCATGTACAGTATCATGCATACACATTTAATTGTTAAGTATCAGTTCTCAAACAAAGGCTGTTTATATATCCTCAAGTCTCCCATAACCAATCACATCTTTTTCATAAATACTTTTTCTAGCGGCTTCATTATTCTGGAAACAGTTCCCAACATGTGCTCCAACATTATAAAAACTGTAGAGAAAAATGTTTATGGCAGTTTTCAAACAGCTCAGAAAAAGCAAAGTGAAAAGAAATGAATATTTCCTCTCAACCTAAAAAATAACTGCAAACCAAAATGTATAAACACTGAACTCAGAACTTCTAAACGTTTACAACAAATAAGTATTGTTTGCATGTTGCAACAGGCGGCGTGGCGTGTAGGAGCTGATCTCCCGTGGGGCTTTTATTGTACACAGAACAATTGGTTTCTGTTCACAATACAGTGCTACCGAGTGTATAATAGAACCAGGAATGGTTTTACAAATAGAATAATAAGTTTAAAAAGAACATTTGGTCCTTTTAATTTTGTTCCCGGAAACAGGGCCATGTAACGTGGCCAATAGCCAACTGTTCCGCTCATTTTCTGTAACCATTGTCACGTCAGCCTGAAAAACATGGTGGAATTAGCCAGCTAATGTTAGCTAGCCAACTAGCCAACCACTATGAGATAAATTAAACCACTAAATGGCTCTTCTTCACACTCTTGTCACAGCGTATGAAAGCCGTAGAAAGGTCATCAACACTTATTTACCAGATTATGGGAAAGGTGAAGAATGATTAGAGGGCCTTGACCTTTTATGTCACACTGTAGATAAATCCCAAACTGTTGACTATCACAGCATTGGCTTTACAGGATGAGGGCTGATTCAAAACTGGAGCAGGAGTTTTGAGCCAATTTCAATCATTAAAAGCTGTTATTTTATAAAAAAAATTGTTTCACCAACATTTATTTCATCACAATACAGTCACATCATCTAGTTTATATCTTAAAAAAAAGATGTTTAACTGTGCAGTCCTTTTATGACACAAGTTTACAACATCGATACAGGGTAGTTACAGGAAGTCATTAAAATCTATGGTATCAAGTCTCTGCAGGGCCTGAAATCAGTTTAAGTACATAATAACTGCTACGGAGCTCCCATTACTCCTTCCTCTCCAACACTACTGCGCTCCACTGCTCTATACACTGTGCATGTACTTAATCACAACTTGTTTGCACGGCATCTGAGGCCTTGTATGGTACAAGACCCAGATAAGAACATGCCCAAATTACAGTATAATCTGCCTGCAGGTCCCAAGAAACCAAATGTTAGCCCTCTGCCAGAATATATCTGCTCGAAGGCTTCTATCGTTTATTGTACTTTCCAAACAAATTAGCGTTTCATCAAATTACCCAAACTGACAGACACGTGGCAAACCCAGGGACATCTGGAGCCATCAATAATCCAGTCTTATTTAAGAAGTATATGTGTACGTCCGATGCTATACAGGTGTACTTTGTCTGAATGAGTTGAGTACTCTGATAAAAGGACATACCGTATTGCCTGCTATAAATAATCTCATAATCTCACTATATGGCCTCAATTTAGCATTGAATCTTTTATGCTCAATCATACATTATTGTTCACCATATAAACAGAAGCTACATCCCCTTCACACCTGTTATGATTGCTTATTCTCAATAAAAAACACCCATAGTTCTCTGATGAAGGCTTGTTTACTGAAAATCATCATCATAATAAAACGCTAAACTGAAGTTACAGCATTATCACAGTTCCTTAGTAACTGTGTATTGCAAACCTCTTGGATTCACTAAAATGTCTCTTCTTATAAGACCATTACCTCATATCCCTCTAATAAATGCTAGCCTGGCACAATGCAGGTGTGCCAGAAATATATTTCAGCATTAATGGTCATCTGCCATCATTAAAGAGCAGGGCTGAGTCATCATACATAAAAACTAAATAATATAGCAACAAAACAATGAAACATTGCATGGTTTGGCCCCCTTAATGCCTGCTTTCCCCCCAACAATCAAAGAGTTGCTGTTGTAAGCTGAATAGTGACACATTTTATTGCAGCCAGATCCCCCCCCCAACACACCTCCTCCAAAAAACCCTGAGATTTGTATTTCTAAAAAGTCTTCAATGATCCTTCGATCCAGAAGAGTGATACAATATGAACATCCGAGGCACACACAGCCATCTTTCCCGTGATAGATTAGGTGGTGTTGATTTTTCATTACAGATGATGTAAAGCTTGTGTTAATGCGGCGAATGGATTAGTTTGTCCATCCAGGCATTTTTCACAGTTTCATTCATTTACAACAATTCCATCAATGCAGAGCCATCTCACAGGATGTTCCATTTAAAAAAGCTGTTATCTTTAACCCCAAAATGACAACTGTTACACTATTATGATCAATCAAAGCTCACAACCAGATATACGCCAGAGGAAGCAGCATCCTGTCCATGCTCGCGATTTGGACAAAGCTACTATGCTTTTAAGCAAAAGGGAAAGAGAATATGTTAAGTCTTTAAGCCAATCTGGGTCTCTGCCAACCTGCCTCTAACCTTTGCTCTTTTGGTTTGGGAGTTAGCTAGTTTCCTTTTTCCTCTGACATCACTCTCCAGGATTCACACAATGATAACATGGCCCAGATTCCATGACATTACTGCTTCCTTGAATGCACATGGGAGAATTGTGTTAAAAATCCCTCTCCACTACAGACTAACTGCAGTTTCCAAGCAAGCACCAGCTGCACAGCTAGTGTCCATGGGAGAGACAGAGCGGATACACAAATTACAGACGGTTATGAGGCAGGAACATTTCCTAGGGCAAGATATATCTTATAATAATGTAGTGTAAGGCTTTATGATTATGGTATTAAATGGCAAGTGTTACCCCCTCTTAAACCAAGGCATGTGACTGGACACAGGGTAATATGTGCGGGATGTTTTAACTAAAGAAAACTGATATATATCAATGTATATATTGTCACAATGGTAAATGCATGTATTTTGCTTCGCTAAATAGATATGTTGGGACTACTATTTGAAATACTGCTCCACCTTCAAATTAGACACACATTGGAAGGGATACTGCTGTATTTACAAGTAAATGGATTTAACTACAAACAAATTGGAGTCATTTCTTGCCAGCTTTGAGATCTGAACCTGCTGTTTTCTTAGTAAACGAGCTTTACATTGCAATAAATCTTACAGAGCGCTTAAACTCCTGCATTTAATATGTCCAGACCCCCAGGGAGTCTGGTTCTGAAATTTAAAGCTAATTGCTCCTTAATATAAGTGTTTTTTCTCCATGTCTCAGAACTTAATTTGTTGTTGTAGCCTATTTCAGAAATTTAAGCCAAATACTAAAGTAAAGCACACACAAAGAGGGAAGAAAAAATGCACCTTGTGTGATTTTTTTTCTTCTTCTTTTTCTGTAATGTAAGCCAGATGTGCCCGGGACCATGGAAACAGGTGATGATAGCATTACACTGGGATTGCAAACAGATGGAGAAGGGCTTGAACCTATTCTTGTGTCATTGTCGGGGTCATAAATAAAGATTATTTTCTTCCTCTGATGAAACAATTTCTGTATATATAACACAACAGCAACTTTATGTAAACAAGCAAAGGCCTCTCACTGGGGGTCAACTGTTATTCAAAAGAACATAAAATTATGTATTTTTGAATGAAGTAAAAAAAAGAGCTGCCTGAGCTGTTGATTGTAGGGGTGCTTGTAGCACTGCATAGTGAAAAAGCTGAGGATTAGTTCAACTGAGGCCCACACGACCTGCGTGCCACCATGGTTCAGTGTGTTCCTATTGTGCAACTGTGGGTTATGGACAGTTATCAATAAAAGCTCTTTCATTATTGTGTTTCGCAAAAAACTGGGCCTTCCTTCTGCAGCAGGGAGACTCCTCTTGTTTCCCTGCTTCAGTAAATGTTCAGGACACAGGTCTGGATCACATCAGGTGAATATATCACTGGAAGAGGAATGTCTCCAGCAATCAGCCTTGATGAAGCGGCTGGTGGGGCTGTCCTGGGAGACAGAGGAAAGCCACTGTACGTGTTGGACTAGCCTCAGAGCAATAGAGGACACTGTGCAGACCTGTGCCGAATGGCAGACTGGCCACCCCTGAGAGATGGTTATTTAGTGAGCAATTACATCTTGCACCACTGAGCAAAGCAATGACCCCACCCTCCCACCCTCCCACTCCAATGGCTTGAGTATTCATCTTGTGACCTCATCTCAAGAAGTAAAGTTTTAAATGTTAAGTACGGGCAGTCAAAGCTGAGCGCACATCTGCAGTGACATACAAAGGCCACATTCAGCTAATTCAAGACCATTGAGTCACAACATGTGTAACAAAGAGTTGTAAAGTGTTTTTTATATCAGTTTAGAGAATTAGGAACAGATAGAGTGACTTAAGTGGCTTAAAGAAAAGGGAATTTGCATTTGACGTTTTCCAGGCTATCCCTGGAGCGACCACAAGAGAGCACAGCTGGCCGACTCTCCCACTCACTGCTGAACCTCCCCTGTGTCACACACAGGTGTAAAAGCCCAAGCCTCGAGCACAGATCCATGCTGTCACAGCTTCAACCAGCAACCCCAAATGGGGCCTCCCATTCTGCCATTTGGGAGAGTGGACTTTCACAGTAATGGACACTTAAGAAAGTGACACCTTGGCTCAGCATGGTGCCGCAATGTGACAAATAGTGAGTTCTTAAATCATTGCATTACAGAGTAAAATGATTTATTGGCCCCTGTAGCAGAAAGCGTTATCCAGGGAGCATTAAAGATGCACTCTGTTGTCGATTTCACACATTCTGTAACATGTTTATGCAGCTGGATTGTTTTATTGGAGCAATTGAATTAAGCTGTGATAAGTGAGCTGAAGTACTATGCTCAAGGGTACACTAGAAAGCTGTGAGGATGAGTTTGGCTACAAGTTATGAAAGCTTTCTTTCAAGTATTCTAACAAAACAAACTGTTGCCTTTGAGATTCATATTTTAGATTCACTTAAGTTTGTAAAAGCATATATATATATATATATATATATATATATATATATATATATATATATATATATATATATATACATACATACATACATCTATCTATCTGTATTAAAGACTATATGACCACAACCTACTTGGATCTTACAAGACCTGTTACACAAATTAATTTTGTTCCTGAGTTTTCCCTCCTCCTGAAGCTGTGGATTATGTGCGACTACAGTTATAAAAAAAGAAGCCAAAGCTTAGTTGCGGTCTGCTGGAGAGGATCAGCTCATTTCCCGTACCACACAGCACGGTGTGCTGAGAGCAGAGCTTGTCTTGGAAGATCAATGTCTCCTCTTTTGTCGCATCAGTCATGGCAGCTTCACCGTCCCACAATGGCATCGGGGTGGTTGGTGGGGTGGTGGGACACTTCACTGGAGAGCAGGGGACCACCTGACCATCTACACACACACACACACACACACACACACACACACACACACACACACACACACACCGCTGATTGTGTCTTTATCTGTTAAGTGACAGCGGATTTGTTTGAATGTTTCTTTTGGTCTCCTCCCCCTGCTATAGAGTAAGCTAAAGCGCTTTATTCTAATTTGACATACCAAACCACATACACTAGAACGTGTACTAGGCTACATGCTCGGAGAATTATTGAAACACTATACAGATTTATTTCTCAGACTTATTGCCCATTAATTGCACTTTTTTTTTATATGTCCACCCTGACATTTCCATCCACGTCATCTGCCAAGCTATTATATTTCATAAATGTTTTGTATGTTCATAATATATGTCAGATATGAGGCCTGTGGGTGCAGAAGTTTCATGTTGATTTGTTTATTCTTGGGATATTCATGACTCACATTGTGCCTTCAGTTTATAAGAAAAACATTGGCAAAGGATTTTCAATTTAATGTGAAAATTCAAGACGTTTGGACTGGATAAAGGGCTATGAAAATGTGAATTGAGTGTTTTACATTTTCTTCTTCTTATTATTATCATTGAACGAGTATCCCAACTTTCCACATCTCTACAGCTGCGCTGGTACAAAGTATGTTTGATGTTTATCTTTCTCTCATAGCTCAAAAGCAGTTAACATGAAAGGAAGATCCGAACTTAACGTGCAACTGCACATTCTCATTAAAAGGAGTTGCTAAGACAAGACGGAGAAACAAAATAAACAATCACCCGTCGAACCATTTTTCATCCTGAGCAAGAATGCAGAAGCTGTCGGATCGCTGGGCCTGTTAGTGATGACACTTCTGATCTATTTTCTCTGTGGCCTCTCAGCCTTGACAAAGTCCAGCATCAGTGGATTTCTCTCTTTCTCTCTCTCTCTCTCTCTCTCTCTTTCTTTCTCTCGGTATCTATCTATCTATCTATCTATCTATCTATCTCTTACACACACACCACACACTCACACAGGCCATTTGTTTTGTTAAGTACATGCTAAATGCTACGAGGTGATTATCAGGAAAGGGGGTGATCTTTCCAAATTTCTGCAGGAATCAAAGAGTTTTAACGACTGGTAGGAAACACTTCGGCCTTCTTGAACGTCAAAGTAGTCCATGTTAATGAGCCCACCAGGGACTAATTTATTGCTACATGGCATGGATGCATGAACATTTAAAATTAAATTACAACTAATAAAATATGATGAAACCTTAAGAAAACTACCTATAAGAAAGTTAACTATGTGACACGTTCCTGTTTCACAGGTTGCCTTGAAAAAGATGACATATCGCCGTTGAAACTTCAAAACAGTGTCGGAAAGACAAAGATATTGTAGAAATGAATGCCAGCAAGGCACTGTTGGAAATGTAGAACCTTCCTCAGCACTCTCTGCTTCATCCACTCAACAAAGTGTTGAAGTGGTTAACAGTAACAGTTAACTTTACGAAGGATAATTTTTGTAAAAAATAAAGGTTTTATCTTTGCCTTTTTTTACCTCTGAAACCTGTACATGCCAACTTTCACGAGATGGATCTTTGAATAAACTGGTGGGAGCGTAAGATGGATTAGAGTTACTCCTGTTGCCTAAGATGTTTAAAGACATTAGTAGTGCATGGGAGTCCAGTGCAGGAGGCTGCAGCTAAAACAAGGCCCCTAAAGAACTTTTGTCTCACTTTTTTTCAAAGTGCATTTATTCAGAATTGCCAGCGTTGCTCATTCTACAGGTCTCCAAAAGACTGGTTTTACACTGTCTATACGCATTACTCCCATAGTCTGTTGAAGGCTGATCCTGTCACCCACATCTTTCCTGCAGCCGGGCCACCCAGCCAGGATGTGCCTCCAACATGTCATCCCTCTGTGTGGTCCTGAACAAAAGAGAAACAGATAGAGACAGAGGGAAGCACAGCAGTGCCAACCGAGAGAGAGATGTTTCAAAATATGACAGCGTCATCTCTGGGAAGGGAGTGCAGAGAAGAGAAAAGAGAAACAGCGTGGAGAACAAAAGTGATGCGAAGAGAAGCAAAAAACTAGCCTGAGGTAAGTTCATTGGGATGTAAGGTGCATTTGAACCTTTTTACTAATATTTTTATACAATATTAAATTAATAAAGTACATCAAGGGTAGAACAAAAGGTGTTACATTTCATGAATTTAATGTTAATAAATCACTTATAACCAGACATGGTCATATTTTATAATTATTCATCTCATCACTATGTTTATCTGCACAATAAAACATACATCAAAGTCTCTAAAGAAAACCAAAGACTTCTTTCTAAATGCTAAAAACTGTTCAGCATTCAGTTTTGCTTATTTTATTAAGTAATCAATCTAAGACAAAGAACAACAGAGAATTCGATAAAATGTACTATTGCAACTGATTTAAAACCACAAATTGTGTTAAAAAGTGACGATGGAGATCTGATCCAAACTTGTCGTGTACTGCTTAATATGTGTGGTGCTCTGTTGCACACGTTTGTGTTTGTGTAGTGATTCCTGTGCTTTGTGGTAATCTCTGGTTGATTTATTTGTCAGTTGATGGATATTAGATAACACTGCACTGCTATCAGGCTCATTTGTAATTTGCGAGATAAAGATCTTCAGGTCAAAAGATAGATATCCAATGTCCTGAACGTGTTTTGTGTTAGGGAACTATTTTTCGGCCTGATTGATATCAGCCCACTTCATGTGATTTACGCAACACTATATCATACACTCAAAGATAAAGAGTGGTGGAAACAAATGATCTGCGAGGCATACCCAAATCGCCAGCTGAGCTGCAGTGTTGCGTTGGAAAGCTTTTCTGCAGAGTAAAACCTACAGGAGACAACATTCAAACACACACACATGACACTCATGGTTAGCACCAGGCCATAATATATGTCATTCAACATTGGATTCTGATTCTGATTTGTTTGCCGCCACACTATAACTGTAATTACTACAAAGTTTAAAACAATAATATTTTGAATTATCAAAAAATAAAATATTTTCTTTGATATTTGTATCATGTAAAACCTATTTTTAAATACTTAATTTTAAGTTGAGTGTTTTTGAACATTTCCATACAGCAAATGAGTGTTCAAACTGATTTTTCTGAGGAGTGTTTTGGTTACAGATAAAATAAAAAGGCTAAAATTACATTGTCTCGAGGAAAAAAGTGTGTAAAGTTATGTTTTTTGTCACAGTGTAAATTTGTTGATGGAGGAGGAAGGAGGAAATGATAATAAACAAGGAATACTCTGTGTTCGTACATCTTTAAGTAAACCTTTAAATTCAAAATAGCCCCCCAGTTCGCCCTGCATCCGTCAAACTTTGTGACTTTTTGACAATTTGACAATTTGACAAGCATGCCCCCAAAACACCACGGAGCCAACAGTTTTTACCTCCATCAGCCCGGCCCCTCTCTACAGGCCCTTTGGCACCACCTTCAATACGCCATTCAGAAGAGCTCCAATACTTTTGCCCGTAGGCGTAGTCAAACAACACTTAAAATAAAAATTTAAAACACTCTAAAATACCATAGACTTATTGCGTCAGTGTACAATATAATATGTTCTGTACAGACTGCTACATCTGCTACATTTAAAGATCAATTAACACAGTGGAGATAAACTGCATTCTTTGTCAAAGTAAATAATTATTCTTGATGTACCCAAACCCTCTGAATGTGGTTTGAAGCAAGAACACTTGAGTTTGGTAAGAGTTCTTATTTTTGTATGAGATTACAGTGAAATTCTGATTGAATCCTAAAAACGACATTCTCACTATAATTTTGAAAGAAAACTGCATCGTTAATTACGTTGAGGAAAATATTTTTTCCGCATCACATTTGTTTTTGACAATACATCAGTCTGCAGAAGTCATTGTAGGAAAACAAGGACAGGACTTTCACGTCGGGGACAGCTTTTTGTGTCCTGTGCGAAAGCATATTTGTGGAAATATTTTCATGAAAGGTTGATTTAAAGTCATAAAACCAAAGATATCAGGTTAATGTCAGGATAATTCCTACCGTGCCAAAGGTGCTCAGAAAGTGCACTTCTCCGAAGGTTAAATGTTTTGCAGCAGATAGGTTTGAAGGATGTTTACGACACAGACCAGACGACACAGGTAGCGATGCCACAGCGGCGCGAGGATCTCACGCTCAGTTCATTCATCCCTCCACACATTACTGGTTTGAGAGAGCCGAGTGGCAAATAAAAGATTCTGCACATTATGTGCTTTTCTGGGCAGACTTAGAGGGGTCGATGTAACGGTTGGGGATTACTATTAAATGACGCTCTGCAGGGAGAGTAAAGCTCTTAATTCAGTTTCTTAGAGTGTTTTTATTTTTTAAGATTTAATGGGCCTGAGTAACCTAAGACAACATATTTGAGTCCACTAAACAATAAATAATTATATATTTCCATCATATAAGAAAATAAAAGCATGTTATCCAAATTTATATTCAAACTTCTTCTACTTCAATTAATGAGGCAATGTTTAATTGTAATGCATGTTGACGGCAGCTCAGTTACAGAAAAAAATAATTTCTGAACATGAAATGTCTTCACTTTCTGTAAGTCCTTGCAGTCTTCGGGAATAATTGTGTTTGTTTGGATAGGTCGACTCAGTTAAATCCTTTCACCACATGTGAACAGTGTTTGTCCACGATAATTACTGCTGCTACATTACACAATACAACACATTCAGTATGTACAAGCCCAAAGTAATTCAGCATGTGGCAAACTCACACAGAAGTAATGACATGAGAAAGTGAATGGATGTAAACAATACCATAATATCAAGACATTATGGGGGAGCAGCTGGGCGACTAAACGGTGCTTCCCTGGTCCGCAAAGATCCCGCTAATGATCATTCATGTGAACTCCATATCCTGTCCCAAAACCTGCAGCCTATTTATCTTTACTTGGTCTCTCTCTCTCTCTCTCTCTCTCTCTCTCTCTCTCTCTCTCTCAAACACATAATCATTCATGCGTTCATTCAGTCATCCTCTCCTTGAGACTGTGAGTGCATTAATACAAGGAGCATTCACACAGTCTCCTGAGAAGACTATTTTCTGTAAATTATGTTCCTGTCAAATTAAGCGATTTATTTGTTTGTGAACAACAAACTACAAATGCCTTGAACTGGAAGAGAAAACATTGAGTGTGTTCCTCATCATTTGTTGTGAAAACAGTCCCTCTGGTGGCCTCCCTGCCCCCAGCCAGCGTCTCCCCCACTGTAAATCATGATGAAATGGTTTGCAGGTGTCAGGATTAAAGAATACTCTCAAAGGACGTGGGCCCACAGTCACAGTCACAGCTGCTGCTTCTCTCCTTTTGTCAGGTCCTTTATTGCCATTTGTTTTCTGTTTAGTGGGACGGTCTTGTAGTACCAGTGCTGGGGTGGACGAATGGCTGACCTCCAGAGGTTTGAGAACACAGTACTTGGAGCTTTGCCATGAGGTAAACATCAACGCTCTGATGCAGTCCCTTTATAATTTTTTTTAAACAAAAGTATCCAGCCCTCCCAAAGTCTTTGGCACATCTACCTAGGCACTGGATGTAACTTTGTATTTCTTTCTCAGAAACAACGTTGCCCTGTGCTTGTGTTTCTGGAACCATGACATACCTGCCATACGTAGATCACTGTAGTCTGTATGTGACGATGGGGCCCCGTGTAATGACTGGCATCATGAGAATGAACCAACATGTATCTTAATGTTTCCCCTCAGACTCCCTCTTCTCTGGGAAACATCAATTACAGCTATAACAGCTCAAATGTTTCTGAAAACGGCAATTTTTTTATAGTCAAATTATGTTTTTGGACAACATTATTCTCCGTTGGTGTTATTTTCATCGCTTTGGCCATCCTTTCTGTCAGAGTGCCACGTCAGACTCAGCACACGCTCCGACATCAGAGAACCGAGTAAAGGACCAGCGTAAACATGATGAATGCCACCTGTGCGTAAAAATCTGTGTGCTTTCGTAATAATAGTAAATTAGCGTAATTATCGACCCAATAATAACATATGTGCTATATTGACGTCAATCTTTCAAAGACGCATAAAGGAAAGTCTATTATTTTTAACAAGTCAGCAGTAGAATTAAAGGACTTGCTGAAGCCAAGATATGGGGAGAAAAACCCAATGCTTTTAATGCTTTTAATGCTTTTAATGCTTTTAATGTCACCTGAGGGTCATACTGCCACTGAAGTATTGAAGAAACATCTCGCAGTCGATGACTGCTACGGGAGGGAGTCAAATAAATCAAATAATTTAGCAGTTTGAGATGTTCCTATCGACATTATAGTTATATAATCAAATTGATAGCACATTTTACTTTATGATATCATTATAAATAAAAAATGGGTGATTGCGCTGAGTAATAAATCATCATAACTTACTCGTACAATAACAAATCTGTCCTGATGGACGGCAGTTACATGAGGCATATTGTCCTCACCAAAGTGATATTCTAAATAATCTCTTAAATAAGTAAGGTATGGCAAGAAAGACGATGATACAGGCCAAATAAATAGATGCAAAGGAAAATACGAAGACATTTCTTTCGGAAACCGTTTCGGTTTAGAGATCAACTTCCTGGTTCAACTCTGACCTACCCTACTTGCTCATGACCAGCAGTAGGCGACTCCTCCGGTTGCAAAAAGTAGTCCGATTGTATCGAAGTCTAAGAGAAAATGACCCTATTTATTGCCCCATCAAACATTGTAAACATAAGTGTATGATCTCAATCGCTAGTTCAAAGTCTTCTTCAATAAAGCATTATTTGCATTATTTATTATTTTATTATGGTCCCATTTAGAGTAAAATAGACCATAAAGCAGATTATGCTTCAGGGCGTGGTGACCTTGTGATTGAGAAATTGCTACAAGAGCCATAAAGGGCATCTCTACCACGGCTTCACTCCTCCGCTGTCCAATCATGGGCACCTCGTTCACTGGTTGCAGAAATCCGAGATGATGACGGCAGAAATCCACCAATTCCTTCATGAAATGACTGACTGAGTTTTTTGTTGTGAAATGTTCCACCACTTTATCATATGTGCTGACCGTGTGTGTCAGCTGGTAGTGTGAACAGAGAGAAGGAACCAAAACGGTAAATATTGGTGACAGAAAATAAAAAAACAAAGAGCTTAAACACAGCGCAAGGCTTCACATGGTTGCTACACCATTCCAACAAGATGCATGTAAATCAAGCCCAAATCGAGTCGATAATCCAGCTGACTAATTAACTCACAGATCAAGCTAAAAAAAAACATCCTTCTTATGGGACTTGTATTACAGAAATAAATAATCCAGGTTTATTCAGAGGTAAATTCAAGGATCATCAAGCTCACAGCAGAAACGTTTTGACTTGTCAGGTCAAACATTACATTAAGTAGCATTAATGATGGCTCTGTTCCATGGAGGCACCCTGGTGAGCCAGCAGCCGCATTAGCTGGACCTCAGTACCGGAGCGGCCCAATGGAACGCAGCCAGCGTCGATGTTGATAACTTTGCCTGCACATTTATTAAAAAAGACGTATAGTATAAATAGCATCATGCATATTACATCATTTGTAATATCACCCACTGTAATCTTTAATCCCATTTACCTATCAAAACACAGCATTAGGTTTAACTATAAGATCTCTAAAGAATATTGTGAAAACAAAGTCACTTGGAATCATGAGACTTAGAGCAACGTTCTCTTCAAAATATCCCTGACACCAAAGCAGGGAGGAAATATAATTATTTGAGGGTGTTTGGGTTAGTATGTAGGTGTGCCAATGAAATGAGATTGTGCAGATCTGGCTGTTAAGTGTTGGCCCGCTTGTATGTAGTGTAGAGCTGTTCCAAGCACGTACGAGCCATCTACTTTCACATGTGAGTTTGATGCAACATGAGTGTTAGTTGTATCACACTTGGGCAATGTTGTAATTCTGATTACCTTGCACCTTGAGTTGAAACCCACTATGATGTATGTGTTGAGCGCAGTGCAATGCCAAAGGGAAACAGGATATCCAGGGATTAGATAGGGTGAGTCTGACGTTTGCTTCAGGATACATTCCTTGCTTTCAGTATTTTCTGGACATTGGATTTTAGTGTATAATGTCCGTCTTTTTTTCTTGACTATAATAAATATTGACACACTTGTTCTGTCTAAACTACTTAGTGTTCCCAGCTGATGTTGCAGCTCTACACTGGTTTGATCCTCTTTTAGTTAATTTTTTTGTTTTTGTCCACACAGGGACAGCCTGGTTGACTCCCACAGTCCTCATCATCATAACAGTAAACACAGAAACAAAGATATGTTTAGTGTATCTACGTGACTGTACAAGCCGACAAACTAAAGCTAGAAACAGTATAAAACATATAATTTTGCCACAAGTTTAATGTTCTTTTTCTAACTTCTGTGTATCACTGTGGGAATCGTCTCAGTGTTACCAACTAAGGAAGCTCCAATGACACCACGTCTGACAGTGACTGACAGGTCGAACTGTGCTGGGGCCCCGTCCCCTCAGATCATCACAGTCGACCGCCGCTCTCAAATCATTCTCGTTTTCTTCCCGTGAAGAAACTATAGCTAAAGTCTGATGTTCTGTTGAGCCAAACAACCACCCCGACCTCCTCCCTACGTGGGAGCTCTATAACTAAATACCCTGCTGACTTCTTCCCGTCACAATTTCTATGGACGTT
This sequence comes from Liparis tanakae, assembly GCA_036178185.1. Taxonomy (NCBI): domain Eukaryota; kingdom Metazoa; phylum Chordata; class Actinopteri; order Perciformes; family Liparidae; genus Liparis; species Liparis tanakae. The sequence goes on along the minus strand of CM070104.1, from coordinate 9,172,789 downwards.
TGAGGGCTTAATTATCCCTTAAACGTAAAGATATGTTATTTGTATGTTATTTTGAAGGACAAATTACACCTTTTTAATTAAAAAAATCCATGCAGTGACATCATGGAATTGAAGTCATGGCTCCGCCCACCTTCAACCTGTCTAATGTGCACAAGTGAAAACACCTGTGTGGGCCTGCAAGGCCGAGTAAAGTAACTGTCACGTCAACAACTGGCACTGGAGGGGTGGTCGCAGTTTAAAGAGTGGGGCCACTGACAGAGTGTTGGTGTTTTATGAGTTGGGAGCATAGACCGTATATAAGAAGTGAACATAATCATCGTGATTGACCGCCGGTTTGAAGCTTCGAGTTTAGCAATTTCGCAGTCGCCATCTTGGTTTAGGGTTGTCGACATATGTTTTTTCCGCAACCAATGCACAGAAGTTACCATATTAGGAACGCAGAGGAGTGATGTAGAGACAACAAGCTGCTGATCACAGTAAGCCGGTCTCGGAACCATCATTTGCTTCATGAACATCACACTGTATTAAAGAAGACTTGAAACTAGAGATTGCAACAATAAACTCATGTTTACTAAGACATTAAATTTACTAAATTAAGTGAGAAGTTGGGTCATTTCTCATAGACTTCTATACAATCTGACTTAGTCGCCTAGTGCTGGTCATTAGAGAGCAATGCAGGTTTTAAGACTTCCAAATTGGCTTCACTGGCTTCACTCGGCAGAATCGGAGGTTGCCGCCTGCTTGAGAGAAAGAATGTGTTTTTACAATACTGTCAGTTTGGAGAAATGACTCCCAGGTCATTTTTATGACCAGCTCAGTGTGAGAGGAATAAGAACAAAATAATGAAAAAACCACATGAAATAGGACTTTGAAGTGGTGGCATCAAAATTACAATGGTGATTACACAGCTGAGTCATGTTACCTTCACTGTCTATCCCAGCATGTGTCAGGCCTGACTGTAATCACCTTTAGACCTGCATGTTCAAAACAAAGACAAACGGCTCTGGCACACAAGAGCACCTGTTGTGAGATGAAACTCAGAGAAAATGAAGTCCTTGAAAATTATGATATTGACACACACACACACACACACACACACACACACACACACACACACACACACACACACACACACACACACACACATCGATAACAGATTTGATTAAAACATTTTGTCATGACCTGGTATTTATGGCTGTCATTTGAAAAACCTCATGTATCCAACAAGGAACAAAACCATTAGCGCTAAAGTAAACACATGAAAGACCACACAGCGGCCTTACTGCTCCAAATGCATTCAGTGGTCTCTTTATTAGGTACACCTGTGATGCAATGCAATAGGAACATCTCAAACATGAATTGTTTCCTTCTTTTTTTGAGGGGGGCAAAAAAAATGCTTTTCAATATGATGCAGTACAACCCAACTACAATAATTAACATAGTAAAATGCTGTCAGTGTTCTAGTATTTTGTATTAAATTGCATTAGATTATACAAGTGTACCTCATTAAGTGGCCACTGAGTATTAATTAATGCACCTTTTGCATATAGAGTATTTGTATCCCACTACCAAGCAGTTTCCACAATTACCATTAATCCCTAAATGAAGGAAGATGCTTCAATGACATGTAAACCCAGTTTGTGTGACTGCAGTCTAGTACTGAAGCTGGGTCGGGACCGATTGTGGCCAAAAAACTACCAAATCACTTCACGTCAGTGAAAAATAAGATTCAGAAGGATATTCATACATATATAAGATCCTTAGAATTAGAATAATCGTTTTTAAATGTGTGTTAGAGTGTGTTTTCCCAATCACTATGAGCAAGAGCAACTTTAAAGGAGAAGGGGTGTTATATCTGGCTCTGAGCACCTGTCTGCAGACTCATGCCATGCAGCATGTAAAACATGTCACAGAGGAGCGCAGCCTGCTTCTCTCCTGCATCCACAACTCCTCCACACTCTGCTTTTTATTACCCGGTGCCGTGGCACCTGCAGGGGCTGAGACAGGGATGTATACACAAGTCAACCAGGACCATCTGCAGCCTGTAAATGTTTGCCAGAGTGTGATACATTCTCCATTGGTCATGGCCCTCTCTGTGATGCTATGTTTTATGCTGAGAGGAAAGAAAGAGCAACAGGAAGACCAACACGATTTGTGAATTTAGTTGAGGTCCTGCGTCGATGACACTGTACTCTCGTCATAAATTATTAATCTTCTGCTCGCTATCACACAGATGTTATTGTCGTTAAGTCTGGGGAAATGTAAACTGAGTGCATTGTTTTGAGTTTCAGGATTTGATTGGTAACTTGGTAGGACATTTGTAATGTAAAGAAAATGTTATTTTTTCATTTTTATTAAAGATCACAAAGACATGCACCCCTTGTGTCAGTGACTTCAAAGGACATGTCAGTTTTAATTTAGGTTTACCTTAAACTGTAACAAGTTAAAGGTAAAAAGACATTTGTACAAATGTACTTTTTTATTGTATTGCACAATATATGCATAGCTTATATTACACTATAATAAAAGACAGAATTGGACAAAGTGAATAATTTAGTTGGCTTTACTCCATGTCCAAAACCAGTAATCTAAACCTTCTCCATCGCATCAACCAACAAACAACAGCACAGGAAGTGAGCGCTGTGGAATTTGATAACTTGATCATACTATCAGGTTTTAATTGTATACAGATTATAAGTGGCAGAAACCCATAAGTGAGCTTGATATTTTCTGGTTAAATGTGATTCAAATGCTTCACGGGGACAATACGGTCTGTCCACTCTCAGAACCAAGCAACCCGGCATCAGAGGACACTTCAGAGCTGTGGACCAAAGTCCACTGGAGCACCTTCATGAAGTGCTTCTTCATCGGAGTCAGAGTCTCACATTGTCTTCCACAACCTCCCCTCATTAGGAACCCATTAGCACATGCTGGAAACATGTGAATAATGAGCTTCTTTTCTATTCTTATTTTAACAATAAGTGAAATGAACGTGTTATATAAAAGCTTTACACCTATCGACGCACCAACAAATAAAAACATCTGATCAACCCTGCAGCTGAATGGAGTATTGTTTGGGTCTATCGGCTCCACATTTACTGAATAGTTCAGTCTCGCTGCTCGTTTGCCCGATTCCCTTTCGTGGCTGAACTGTGTGTAAACTATGAAGACAAGACAGGTGTCTTACTCCTTAATATGTAGATGAGATATCTAATACTTGACATAACATCACATGCAGGGCGTGAACCCTTTTTTCCTGAGGTAGATACATATCCACCAGAGGGCGATACCTTTGCACATTTCCTCCCCACAGCTATCACTCACGCTTAATCCTTCGCTGAATGTTATTACGTTCATACATGGCTCAGAGGAGGATGTTCATGGTGGGTTGCTGCCCTTGTAGCCAGAAACACAACTATTGCAGTGGCAGCTGAGATGTTTCAGAAAACAACAACAAGGAGAGGACGAGAAGGAAGAGTCCTCAACATATATTGGGGGGTGTATAAAGTTGCTGGTAATGTATGTATGTTTCAGATTGCTCTCAATAGAGTGAACGTGAAGTCATTGCTGTGCCGAGTCTGTTATGTTTCTGTCCCCTGAAACCAATTTCTTCCTGTTTTTGCAATTAAATCCAACGCTGTCCTTGTCTGTCCTTCATCAAGAACATTTTGCACATTGAAATGTTACATCTCAGCTGGAATATATTTACAGAGTGACGGAAGTCATCTAATAGGAGGGCGTAGCTGCCTGTCCGTCTGACAGCTTGTCTCCGAGAAAACAAAACATTAATAAATAAATAAGGAAAACAGTCTGGGCCTCCCACTCCCACTCTTGTTCATCATTGTATCCAACCATCCTGTGGGGCCAGAGCTGTGCTGCGGAGTCTGTGCTCCAACATGCGGTACTGCAATCAAAAACACCTGGCCTCGGGGCTTGGAATGGTCACAACATTACAGCATATAAACGAGCCAACTCCTTCATACGGAGGCCCCATAATTGTTGGACTGAAGAGGAGTTCTGCTTTTTTTACTGCATGGTTTTACTATTGTTGTAAGACATAATACCCAGGGCCAAACTTAACCATCCAATACATAATTTATTAACATCATTTTACAAACAATTAGGGATTACCCAGAAAGCTGCACTCCGCTGACTCACCAGAGCTGTGAGACTCTGTCTGGCATTGGAGGAAAAACAAACTGTCCTTCAGCTTTAAGTGATTTCCAACACCCACACATATCTGCTTCACACCTGGCCTCACCACACTTTTATTATAATATTATGAACTAGAAATATGTACGATTTGGCAAGACTGAGAATGGCTGAATTTACACTTCTGGTGCTTGTTAGTTTGGGATATTCTCAAATCAAGGAGCAGGATTTCACTCAAGCAGCAATGAAAAACAATATTATGTTGTTTTGGTCCGCCCTTGTTTCTGGACAGCTTTCGATTGATGTCACAAACAACACTGGCCAAGAAATTATACCTTAACAAACTGGTATACTCTGCTTGATTGCCACAACTGACATTACCCAGAGTTCTATAATCCTTCAACCAGCGTTCACTAAATTCAATACACTGAGATAATCAACTTGTATTGGAAAAGGATGTCTCAGACGTTAAGAGTTTACTGAGAAAAAGTAGATGCATGTATCAAAATATACATCTTTAATTATTACAATAGGTACCTTTTTTCAGGACGTGGAAGCCCATGATATAAATTAACTATAGAAAGTGATTCAGGGCTCAAATTCCACTGAATGCAAGATGAGGGGCGTAAACCAAGACAATACGTAATATGAAATGCTTGAGGAGAGAGGAAGAAAAAGTTGGACAAAAGTGTATTGTTGTTATAACATTAATGGGGATGCAAGAATAAGAATTTCCTTCCTCATTATGACCAAGCTGCCGGGCAGGGTCTCTGGTTTCTCCCCCCTGCCGTGCCCTGGCACCCCCGCAGCATCCCCACAGAGGCGGCTTCCTTGCCATGATGAGCTTTTGACAGGCCCCAACACAGCCCGCTTAATGCCGTGCCAGGCCAGACATGGAGCGGCTGGGATGCTGGCAGCTTCTTGGCCCGCGCCATGCATCACGGGCCTCAACCCATTTTCCCCTTAGTTTTCCTCCCCTCTCTCCCTCTCTCCGTCCGCCCTTTCTTTCTCGTGCCTCGGGATTGTTATGCAAAGCTTTCCGAGCAGAGATGTGGGAGTTCTTTTCCACCGCAGATGTATCCAAATCATATTTGTACAATCTCCTGCCATGGCGGGTATGGAGCGTAGGGCTGAGAGCTGCTGTTATCTGTGGCTGAGCAGCCAGGTGCGAGGCTGAGGCCTCACCTGGGACACACACCAGCTCTTTGGAACACACACACTCACTATGTGGAGCCAAACTGCTATTTAGCTCTTTGTCACAAGTAACTGCTGACAGCTGTCGGTCCTGTTGATATCTTCAGAGATTGTGACTTATGGCTTTACGATTCATAACAATCTTTTCCTTATCGGAGCATGCGTATTGATAGTGTGCAAAGTAACGATTTGAAAACATCTCGAGAAGAAGGTAACAGCCCTGATGACATTGTGTCAGTAAAACAACCGTTTTTTAAAAGATCTTGCATGAAAACCTGACACGAGAATAAAAGCCCAGGCTAAACACGATACAGTACTGCCACCCAGTGGTGAACCATGAGCACTACACGTAGACTTCAGATAAACACATAGTCCATCTGCTACGAGACGGGACTACACGAGGACAACTCATTACAGCTCTACGATGCCTTTTCCATTTGTGCTCAGTTATATGGCTTTTGAACTGTAAACATTGTCCCAAGGAAAAGGAAACATAATGTGAGTGTTTGACATTCTTATCTCATTGGTTTACTACGCTTATATTAAACCTAGTTTTACTATTGGGGGGCGTAGAAACATGTTGGTGGAGAACTATGGAATAACTTAGGTCTGAAAATATAAAACAGCAGTGTGTGTAATACAATAACAGTGCGTGTGTATTTTATTGTGCTTTACAGCATATTAGAAGTACATGTGATCATGTTGAAACCAAAAATGCAACTGAAGCTGTAACTAATTATTGATTACACCCATTAAATTAAATTCATTAAAAAGTGTAACAAGATGAATGAAGGAGACTCTTTTGAGGAGGGTGTAAGATGTTGTTATTGGGGATGGAGAAATGGGCCTTTGCTCTCAACAACATCCGAGAGTGTGAAATAAAGCAGGGCTGCTGAGATGTTCACACCTCACAGTTTACCATGTGTCAAAACAAAAGCACACGTTGGATACGCCGTGACCACACAGACTGTCACTGTTCACAGATAGCTGCACTACGAGTTCATCTAATGAATAAACTACCACCAGGGACGACAGAGAAGCAATAACTTTATGCATATTTGAATTTACACTTATCATTTGGTTTTCAATATAACATATTAGGCCCAAATATGAAACAGTATATGTAATTTTCTTTATCCAGTGGAATGTAACAAAGAAGGTTTAATGAAGTGCTAACTAAACACAATGGTGTGATATTGAAACATACCTGAAACTCTACGACTACGTAGTAAAGCATTACTATTATAAAGTATGAGTGAGCAATCATGGAAGGAGTAGTGTGTGCAGCAGGATGTTGTACCTGGCTATCTCAAGCTCTTGATTGGGTGAATATTTAGCCTTCTGCTGCTGGAGGGCCATTGTCAATTCATCAGATTATTGGAGAAAAACCTTCCGCAGTAAAATCTTTGTAGTGGGCCAAGCAAAAAATACATTACAAAAAGCAGTATTCACAAGTTCAATATGTTACATACCAAAGACCCACCATCTGCAAATCGGATCACACCGTGGTCATCATTTCCACCTCAATGAAGCCAATCTGAGTGAAACGCTTGGAAGTGCAGGCTCAATGAACAGAACATGGCCTCACCCTAATATTCAGTAATGTCTGAGTGCAGTATTTAACAGACAAACACGAGCTCTGGCCACATTCATACGCAATAAGCTAAGCCATGTCTGTTGAGTGTAAAACAAATCGAATCAGAAAACTTAATCTTAAGAATATAAAGATGCAATTAATCATTCCCCTGACTGTGTTTTAAAACCAGCACTCAGTTCAAGGCACCTCTGTCTTCTTCTTCTTTCCTTCGACAGATTCACCCACCAGTCAGGGAATATGTTCCTATCGGCCGGCAGCTGCAGGACTCTCATGAATGTTGCAGCCACATATCATGCTTCCTCTGGCAGTCAACGGTCAGGACATGAATTATTTGCAAGCTTCCTCTCACACACACATTTCATGTTGAGATAAGTAGAGACCTCAGCACAGTCCTGTCAGGAAAGTATTTACTTTCCTCGTCGCCGCGTCGAGAGAAAACACACACACACACACACACACGCACACACACACACCTTTCTTATCCACAGCTTGAGGCATTTGCATATGAAACATTTGTTCAACTTTCACACTCCAGAAAAACACAAATGAGTCGCGTCGTCTTTCTCTGACCTGCTGTGAGGTTTGTCCTCCAGATTTTAAGATAAGTGAAACACATTTATAAAAGATTAAAAAGAAGTTTCTCTCGACTCATTTCGAGTCAGAGCCAGAGAGCACAATTACTTAAATATTCTACCGTTGACCTTTTTGGAAAAACTAGTCCCCTTTTTTTGCTCTTACATTCTTGCCCTTTTAGAAGGAACTATTGTATCTTTACTTTTTTAATCAACTATAGTTTCTAGTTGCTTGTCGGATGACAAGCAAAACGCAACAAATATTGCTCTGGTTTTCTAAATAACTATAGAGGTAAACATATACAATATATATATATATAATATATAAGAATTTTGTATATTTACTGAAGTAACATTTTGAATGCGACACATTAACTTGTAACCATACTTTAACTGAAGGGAAGGATCTGAGTCGTTCTTCCATCCCTGGTCCCAGTGCAGTAAGAGGAGGCAGCACTGGTTCTGATTGGGATGAGGTGATGGGCCCTAACTGTACCTGCAGAAAGCTGCTGCTGCATTATTTCATCTTGTCATGTGCCCTGAAAAGAATATGACAAAAACATCAGAGAATGGAAAAGCATGAGGTCAGACTTTGCAACTGGCAGATATAATCCCATCATTCTGCTGAGGGCCTAACTCGTGTTTAACGCCAGTCTATACATCATACTGTATATCTAATTAAAGACTGAGCCGGCTGGTCTTTGAAGAGGCCGTTTTGAAATCACATTTCAGTTTCTCCTTCCCGAACAGCAAATTATTTCTACTCCCGTGAGACGTGTGATTTCGGACTCAGAGTTGGTGCAAATCACTTGCAGACTACTTCACGAGGAGTTTATTAATCTGAGACAAGGGGCCTGGGATTCAAGTTGAAGTATAAACAACCTCATCATCAATGGAGAAACTTTTTTTTAAAGCTTGGATTAGAGTGTGTGTGTGCTTGGTTCCACCTCAACAACACCAACATACGTTCAGAGTTAGCATCGACGCCAGATAGCGCAAAGAAAAGCTTCGGCAAAAATGTGCCCCATAATTGGTAACAGTCTCTGAATTTATGTAAGCAAGGTACTATAGGCTGTAATTAACCCCAGCACAATGAGGATCTTCTGCGGAGCGTGCTCGTGTATTTGTTATTGGACGTCACCACAGGGCCACTCTGGAGCCCATCAGATACAGTGTCTAAATACACAGCAATCAGATGCCTTCCCCCCCCTAAAGCATCTCTCACCAATATCTCAGCAAAAATTACCGGAGGTTATCAAGGGGCATCACCGACCAGTCTGACCCGCATGAACCCAGCCTCATTTCCCCCAAACGTGCCTCATTTCTTCCTCATTAGAAACCCAGAATCAGGCTGTTTGAGTTAAGATAGGCTGCAGTCTGCAGCTGGGAGAGAGATGATGGGAAAGACGCTGAATGGAGCCGGCTCTTCTTATCTACCACATATTAGCAAAGTTGAGAAAAGGTATTTGCCATCTTGCATTAGCCTGCTGCTGCCGCCCCATCATCGCCCGCCATTCCCCGCAACAACATGATCCAAATGCAGTCCAGATGTCTCAGCCATCACGCTTCAATAATTCACTGACCCTACATTAATCTGACAGATCACAGATCCCTGCTGATAACATGGCACAGGGTTGAAGGACTTCAGGGCCTGCTGCTGACCACAGCTTCACGAGGAACTAAATGAACTAAAGAAGCTGGAAAACTGACAATTAAATAGTTTGCCTCCATTTATTATTCACAATAAGTAAACTAATCTGCATCTGTGAAACTGGAGTCTTAATTTAAATGTCAACACCGTTTAAAATATAAATCTTCCGTTTATAAAACACAGACAATATACGAGACGCGATTCTCAAGTGAAATTTATTTCACATATTTCTTTATCCAGATGAGTCACAAAGATAAGACAATTTTAACTTAAATGTTTTTAGACTTGACATTTTCAATCCATTTCAGTGGGCAATAATACAAACTGTTATCTTTAAAAAGGTGTGTTAAGCCCTTTAAAAACATCACAGTCAGTAATCATATTATATGGTTTCTCTTCCAATTATCAAAACTAGTGTATGATGGGGGTAAATGGATTAATATAAAGACCTACAGAATGATCCGGTATACTAGAGACTCAGACAATGAAACAATGTTCTTCATGCTCTCATCGGTGAGCAGTTTAATTTTCTAGAGATGGTTTCTACGCTGAAAAGGCTGATGAGTAACTTCCACTTCTGTAATTCAGGAACAAAAAGAATACATTGACATTTGGCAAACAACCATTTGGAAAATCAGATATATTTATTACATCTGACGCAACAATCTGCAGGAAATCCCCATTTTCTTTCAAGACAAATTAGTATCAGTCAGTCTGCTCCACCTGCTGATGCCTACGATTTGAATGGTATTGTTAACAAACAACCCTCTCAAGCTCAAGAAACAAAGACATTATTGGTGTTATTATTAGTGTCCTGACAAGAAACATTTCCCTCATGACACATACTTCAAATGTAGATGTAAGCGTCCTAGTCAACAGCAGGTGTTACACTGAACCAAATACCATCTGAATGACAATTAAGTCTCGTTTCTCATGCCGCCATTCAATTTCCTGAGACTTGGACACCAACTTTTTAAAGAGTCTTTACACCGAGCAAAGACTCTTTTCCTCTCTTAAGAGTTCTTGTCCCTGGATTGAAAATCCTGTTTGATGGATCCTGATCGCGAGGTCCAAAGGCCAGACTGGTTTCCCCAGCTCCGGCCTTCCAGGTTCAGTCCTCCTCTGAACCCTCGGAGAGCTCGGCTTCTTCATCGCGGACCTCTCTGTAGGCCGCCATGGGGCCACTGTCAGGAGTGTAGCTCCCCATAGAGATCTTCAATCCCTCAGACAGCTTCTGGGCTGCCTGCTCGGCCTGCAGCTCCTGAAATTAAACACAGAAGAAAATGTTGACATGAATAGGCTGGTAAACAGAACACAAACACATTATTATAAAGCACCACAGCCAACGCTATTAAACCCTCGACAAAAGTAGGACTGATAATAAGCTCAACCGGCCTCTGTGCGTTGACAGCTGCACACTGTTTGAGGTTTGGCTCTTAAGTCATTACTTTGGATGTGACCGCAGCTCCTACAGCCTGAACACCGCCCCCTAGAGCTGAGGGAGAGGACTGACGTAGACTTCATTCAGTCTATGCGTCCTTATTCCTTTAACCTCCATTTGATTAGAACATGTCATAAATTTAAACTTTTATATGTTGCATCCAGGTAAGATATAAACATCAAAACTCACAACTGTAAATAAATTAGTTTGTATTAAAACATTTCCATAAAAACAGAGTTGCTATTTTCATCTATTACACATAATGATGCTGTATGATTCAACATGTTTACCTGTCCGGCAAGGTTTTAGAGAAATATTTCACTGTATGAATTTTAAATGACAGATGACAGCACAACGCAGAGAACTACAGCAAAGTAGTGGAATCTGCTCAACTTTAGTTAGATAGTAATGCAATGTCAACAACCAAATATGTAATGAATCCTGCTTATCATTTAGTCACATGAGTACCACCTTTCTACTATAGATACAAATGAAGCTGATAAGACCACTGATACATTCTTTTCGCATTATATAAAACATTTTATATGTAAATGCATGGAGAGAAAAAGTCAAAAGTACTTGTCTAAGTAGTTGGCATACGTAGTCACACAAACTTGACTATGTATTCCATATTCCATTTATAATATATAGTCTTTTATCACAATATCATTATGATACTTTTATATACTGACATTTCTGACCGGTCAGTCTGCCTGCAGTTCAATGTTTACGCTGGATGTATAACATAAGTGTGTTGGGGCCTCGGCTGCACTAACCTGCTGCCTCTTGGTTTGTTCCTTCAGCAGGACGGCCGACTCGTCCAGAGACAGAAGCTGGACTGGACTGTAGTGCAGAGGAGGGAGTCTGGCTGAAGTGATGTCATCCAGGTGTTTTCTGTCCTGCTCCTTCTTCTTGTGTGCAGAGAGAGGCAACAAACCTTCAGAAGACTGGACAGGAGACGAGGATCCTGAGGGAAAAATGTCACTTCTGTGAGGCAGCCTGGAAACAGGGTAGAATATGTTATTTGTAATAAGAACTATGAAGTAGCTAAATGAAAATATAAGTATTTTTGGCATAAATATTTGAAAAAGTAATCAGAACACCAAGAAACAAAGTCCACTCACTGGTTTGGTTTGAACTGTTGCTTCCTGATAACTAAAGTATTCTCTGTTCTCTCCAGGACAGTTAAATAGTGGGGCTTGTTGGGTACGTAAGTGTCTCTTGCTGTACTGTTTAATGAGTCTTTGAACTTGTTACTGGAACTAGAACTAGTTTCAGACAGTTTGATCCTGCCCAAGGCCTCCGCAAGGTCAGACTCCTTTGTCTCATCATTGTTCAAAGAGTCCCCAGCAGCGGCCGTCTCCATGGTTTCACCAGCAGCTGCGCTGGAGACCAAGGGGTCCTGTTGCTCGTCCAAAGTGTTTTCCAACATCTGATCGGAGACAGGTGAGCTCTCCTCCTCCTGCACCGCATCACCTGATGCAGCGGCATGTTGTCGTGAAAAGAAAGCCTGCTGATACTTGGACTGAAACTCGGTCCTGGCAGCAAATGCCAAACTCTGTTTCCTCTCCTCTTCATTGTGGCGTTCAACGGCAAGGCGCAATCTCTCCACAAATTCTTTTATCTTTTTCCCTTTGTCAGGAAGACTCTGTAAAAATCGCCTACGAACAACACACAATTCAAAGAGATCATTCAAGATGCAGCTGGGAGACAGACCAACAGTGTTTTAGACAGACAGATACAAACGAATGAACTCTTCTTTAAAGAGTTATTCTCCATTTTGTTGCATCAAAACTCTCTCATAGGTGATCAGTTAATATAGCAATTGATTCACATTATGTCCTTATTCATGAACTATTCACTCCCCCTGAATGAAACTACATCTGCATGTATTCTGTTTATCTCGTCCTTTCTTCAGCTTTTTCTTCTTCTCCACTCATCAGTGGTTTAATTCAACTTTCAAATCGTTGTATAATCATACCAGTATTGTAGATTGCTGAGTATGCAATATAATACCGCTGTATATAGATATAAGTTATGCGTGACATATTGAAGTGTTATGCTGACATCAATGTTTACAATAAGGATAAAGTTGAAGCTATGTTGTAATCACGTCTAAGCATCAAGTCACGCCTTATAGTCTGAACACGGGAGGCACATCATGGAGGTAACAATGTGACTCACTTGTTGGAGAGCATCTTCTCCTGCCGCAGGATCAGCTCGTGGAGCTCCGCGCTGCTCTGCTTCCCGAGGTCTCCCACGTCTCCCTGGGGCTGAGTCCACGACGAGGACATCGCTGCTAGCTAGTGACAGCTAAGCTAGCTGCCGCCATTCACAAACCGCGTGAGATAACGTATTCCAGTACATGATAACTATAAGTATACGTTAAGCTAAAAGCTATACGTGTTAACTGACTCTTGTATAAGTTAGAGATATTTAGGAAACTTTAAAGCCGGCACGTTCACTTCGACAACACGCGAGACAACAACATTTCAAAGTGGTGGAATTCTTCTTCTTCGTGTGCGGAAATCCAACAACAAGCTTCGGTGTTGCTCTACTGCCCCCACTGGACGGGGTAGTGTAATGCAGCTCTGCTTCATGTCAGAGCCAGTGAAGGTGCTCTGCTGCCCTCTACAGGCCAAATGTAGGCATCGGCCAGTGCAGTCGGTCGGAGCAGGCCTGTCTCAGACCCAGATGTTTTCCATAGCTGCATTTTCAAGTCCGGATGTTTCTCAACCACTGTGCTAACCCACTTATCATTCAGCGCAAGAAACAATGACCCAACTTCAACCAGGAGGTTATAGCCAGTGGCGGACTGGGAGGAAAAAGTGGCCCGGGAGTTACTTTCAGACAGGCCCACTCAATGCATTGCACGTCCAGTCAGTGGCCTATTGAAAAGTACCCTCACTTGACATTATTTTGGGTGAAATATTATAAAGAAATGACATTGTATATGTTTTTTTTTAAATAACATTGAGATCCACCAATTTGCCTGGATGGTCACATGGAATACAACACGGTCGGTATAGTTTGCTAGATTGAATTTGCTTAACGCTGGCCTAGTATCAGATGGTTGTATGTATAACGACAGATCCTTAAGGAATGAAATGTCAGCAGAGAAAGACCACACAAAAAAAATGGAATTAGAGAGTATAATTAGTATGAACTATATTGTAGAAATTAACAGAACAGAACATATGATGGGATGTGAACATCAGTTGTATCAGCAGTATTACCTGCTGTGTGTTCTCTGTGTGTGTGTGTGTGTGTGTGTGTGTGTGTGTGTGTGTGTGTGTGTGTGTGTGTGTGCGTGTAATAACCACAGCTAACAGAACCTAAACTAACTCTGCTGGCACAGGTGCTTTATAGTCACATGGTATTAAAAAAGTATACTCATAGTCATGTGTTATTATTCCTATTATGAATTCACTGCCCACCAATGATGTTAGAGAGAAGAAATATATCGAATATTTTGATGCAACTTCCTCCACACATCTCTTCTTTTTCTCCCTGAGCGAGTAATGCAAGTGTTTAGTAGCTCTAGAGTAATCTTTATTTAATAACACCCAAAACAAAGTTATACCGATGAAAGAGATTAGATGAGTTAAGAAGGTAGAAACCATGAGTGTGAAGAGAGATCTGGAAAGGTAGATGTCCGTCAGTGTTCTGTGAACCATGTGATGTCAGAGGGAGGGCCGGTTGGTGATGGAGGTGGGCCGGTATTGGACCAGCCCGACTCATTCGGCCTACCAGGGATTTTCCCTCGGTACAGCTGTGTCCTCTCTCTCTCTTCTCAGAGACTTTGAACTGTTCAAAAGTCAGTTCAACATGTGGCTGCTGCTGCATAGTGCATCATGCATTTGACATTTATTTATAATATATGTATACATATACTATTTGTGTGTGTGTGTGTTTACCAAATCAGATCACCGTGCACCTCTCTTCTTATCAGTATCCCTCAAACTAAGCAAAAGTGTAGCACATGTACTTTGTGATCTGGACTGAATGTGCTTTACTGATAATATTATCTACAGCACACTATATATTTGTTTCATTGTACTACAGAAAGCTTTGGATTTCTTATATATAATATGAACACATTCTGAATTTGTCCATTTATTAGTGATTATACATGTATTATATAATATTGTATTGCAAAGCCTATGAATATAATTTACAGTTAAGCAAACTAGAACAGACAGTTCTTAGAATGTAGTCACTTTGGTTTTGCATATGTACATAAAGTTTATCTTGAGTTTATGCATGCCAATAAATGTGAAATTGACTCATCAGAAATAGATGGAATGAACATACTATTACAGCCTGCTTTGTGTTTCTAATGAGTTTTGATAAATTCAGACATAGTGATTCCCATTAAAGAACAATGAAGTAGTGAGATGTATATGCTATAGGCTCCGGGCTTAAAAAAATGTATGAGGTTGCACAGTATTTAAAGTGCTGACACAAACAGGATGCCACGGTACTTATACAGTCTTTATTATCCAAACATACGCTGGCCTCTCATCATTACTCGCAGTATGATATGTATCGTTACAGAAAAGGCTGATCATAAAGCTTTTTCAAACACAGTTGTGGCAGTGCAGATAACAGCTGGATAATACTTGTGCCTGTGGCTCAGGATTGGCAGTCACCTTAATAAGGTTAATATCTTTAAAGTGAATGAAACAGTCTTTCATCAGCATATACATTTACGTAACATTATATTACTGTATAACCCTGTTGCCAATTCAAAGAGATTCATCCCACCCCCACTATCAGAGAGTAGGCCTTTCATAAAGGCACAAAGCATGTCAATAAATATGTTGTACATAATGTGACAAAATCCAAATAATATTAATAAAATGTGTACAGTGCCAATAGAAAATGATATGAATAAAGACATAATACCTGTATCAACCCAAGACTGAATGCTCATTGAGCAACATAAGTAGGTTTCATTCAGTATAAACAAAACAAATATAATCTTTCAGTACATTACTTACAAAATGTTTAAACAGCGCATTAGATTATTTACACCCTACAACAAGCAACATTTTTATTTTCATTATTAGTGCTATGTTAAAACATAGGCTAAAACAACCTACATAAGACTTTTTACATCATCAACCAGACTGAAAAAATATGTGATATTGAAATAACTAAAATGCATGTCATAAAAGGTCATTTAAAAAAACATAACTCACAATGAAAATAAGAATCAGGGCAAATTATTTTAAAGGATTCATTCAACATTTTAGGAATCACGCTTCTTTGATTACTTTAGAGGAAAAGATCGATCCCTCTGAAAATGGTAAATGTAACTGCAGTTGAACTACAGAAACAAATAACTGGACAGTCATGATGTAGATATTAGCTTCATGCTAAAATAACTGCAGCTACATATTGTTTAGAGGAGCTAAATACTGGAAACCTGTATCTAAATTAATCTATCAGTACGTGTTCACGTGTAAAAACGTCAATTTGCAATTTGATGAAGGTTTCTAGACCAGACTATTACTTCACTGGCATCCACAGTCTCTCCACAGTCCCCCCATATCCCCAGTTATATGGTGAATTGGCGAGGCACTTCAGTTGCCCTTCCGCACCAGCTTTAGGAAGTAGGACCGTCAAGTCAAGTTTGAGCCTCTGTATCGTGTAACGCAGCTCCACCATGTGACTTGTGATATTTGGAACTTCAGCTCTGTCTTTATCCTTAACATCTTGACCGAAAACATTGCCATTGGGTAACATATCCTTCCTTGGATTAAATGTTTTGATTTTATCCATCTTTTAAAGAACTTCTGACGAGGTTGGGTTGCAGCTAGCAAGTGAGTTCTCAGATTTGTTGACATTATGGAACTGAAAGCTGCGTTTACTAATGTCATCAAAACCTCATCATTCCTGACTGCACGGTTTGAACAAGACCTGCGGGCTAGCTCTTTCCTTCTTTTTTCATTCTTTATGTCAAGCAAATGCATGTTTTTTTCCAAAATGTCGAACCATTCCTTCAAGATCACTCTGTGTTTACCTTTTTGCTCGTCTCTAGAAGTTTCATGAACGGCGTATCAACTTGAGGGGCTCTTGTTCTTGGTTGATAAAAGAGCCGAGAAGAGAATTCCTCGGATCTCGGTTGTGTGTCTGTGTTTGTTTCTGCGTCAACCTCATCCCTGCCTGACTGGACTGGACTCCCAGGAGGCTCAGCCTCTGATGGGCGGGTGTAGGACAATGTCCCAGGCGACGGTGAGGGGATGTGCTGCAAGAAACGGCTGTACTGGACAGGAGTGTACCTCAATAAACTGGACTCCAGCCTGCTTGGTGGAGGGTTATTAGACGTGAAGGCCCTCGGTTGGGAGGGGGCTGTTAGGTATTGAAATGGATGTTGATAGGAAGATCTAGGGGATGAAGATTGAATTGAGGGCTGAGATTTTAATAGGGATGAATGAAGAGTGGGTGATAAAGGTAGAGTGGGTGATAGCAGTTGGGTTGGGGATGAAGGTAGAGGTGATACAGGTGGAGGGGGTGATACAGGTGGAGGCGGTGATACAGGTGGAGGGGGTGATACAGGTGGAGGGGATGATACAGGTGGAGGGGATGATACAGGTGGAGGCGGTGATACAGGTGGAGGGGGTGATACAGGTGGTGAGTCTGATACAGGGGGAGGGGGTGATATAGGTGGAGTGGGTGATAGTAGTTGTGTTGGGGATGACGGTAGAGGGGGAGATACAGGTGGAGGGGGGGATAAAGATGGAGTGGGTGACACAGGTAGAGGAGGTGATAGAGGTGGCGTGGGTGATAGCAGGTGTGTTGGGGGTGAAGGTAGAGTGGGTGATAGAGGTTTTGTTGAGGATGGAGGTGGAGTGGATGATAGAGGTAGAGTGAGTGGTGGAGGTTTCATTCGTGGTGGTGGTTGAACAGGTGGATCGCGTTCTATCCGATCGGCTGGTTCATACAGAACAGGAAGTTCAACATCATGTCTTTGTGCTTCATGTCTGCAGATGCACAGTTAGACATCAGAGTGAGACACCACCTCTAAACGAAACACCAAATATAACCCGGTGCTGCTGAATATGTTACACTGACTTTTCTTCTTACCTGGGAAGCAGATCGCAGCCTACTCCTATCTCCCTTATTTCCAAAACCTCCCGTGGGCTATTCTGTGTGGACATAAAATACTTCAGCTTGTCTTCTAATTCATTATTCTGGGAAGAAGAAAGAGGAAACAACACTGTCAGGTCAGGTACATGCAAAGATCTGCCGTCACTTAACATGGAAAAGAGGCTGAGGTGCAGTGACGCAAGGAAACCACACAGATGTTGAACAAAGTGCAGGGGATCGATTGATCAGCAGCCCAGACAGATTACCACACCACACCAAATAAAAACTCACAGTGAACACACAGTGAAGGATTTGTCTTACCTCACACTCCACTATCGCGATTCTGTCCAGAAGCTCTGAGATGAACATGTCCTTCTGAGCTACTTGAGATCGCAGTGATTCAACCTTCACAGATTAAAGATTGAAGACAATGTTCAAGGGTTTTCAATCAGACCTTTTCTCTGCTCTGCAACATTGTTGAGATTATTCATTGATCATTTTTATTGACATCTTTCT
This sequence comes from Liparis tanakae, assembly GCA_036178185.1. NCBI lineage: Eukaryota > Metazoa > Chordata > Actinopteri > Perciformes > Liparidae > Liparis > Liparis tanakae. The sequence goes on along the minus strand of CM070104.1, from coordinate 9,154,571 downwards.
GAAAATGTCTTGGTGCACTAATCATAGGGAAAATAGTCATGGAATTAAATTACTGTAGCCTATGTTATGCGTTTCTGACCTGATGTGAACTGACTACAATACATTCCAAGTTGCATTAGCAATTCATTGAAAAGTGTACTAACTGAACACTGTCTCTATTTGACCCAATATACAGTATATTAGAACAAAGACATGTTTTAGAAATGATTCAGTAATTAAAGACCCATAAAATAAACCGTTACAGTCCATACAACCATACAAGAATAATACTGATAACTAATAACTGAGTATGATGGACGCTTAATAAAAAGATGAACCTTTTGGAAAACCAAACTGTGACGAGTAAAGACTCTAACAGTGCCCTTTATCTTCCCGATTCCCAAACCACTAGGCCAGCACAACGCTCCACCCTTTATTGACTTTGGTTCTGATTAAGTTATATATGCCTTGTTTGTATTGGACACCCTCTGGATGGAAAACAAATGTTCTCTACTTCAGCTGATATTGCATGCATCCACACCCATTATTAAGCCACTAGATAAATACAACTCTGCCCACCTCCTCGATCATTCCTTTGACTTTTCTCTGCTGGCAGAACACCATGTCGTTCAAGTGTTTGATTCGTTCCCGGAGGTCCACCGATTCAGATTTCAGCTCTTTGGACCTAAGCAGAACCATAAACCAGTTAAATCCACATGTAAATCCATCAGGCTGGTGAAAAAAAGATTTTTCTGGAAAGGCAGCCATTTCAGCAATTCTGTTTTTTTATGTTTTTGTGTCTTTTAATATCACACTGCAGATTTTCCACTGCTCTCTATTGGACTGAGGTCCTTCACCAAGGCTGTCATACAGTTTAAAACTCAGGAAAAAGAAAGGATTCGTAACGTGGTGTTTGTTTAGGTGGGCAATCTTTGTGTACCTTTTGACTGTAGGTCCATCAGTTGTGTCTTTCAGCTCCGCCAAGCGGAGACGCTGTTCAAGTTCCTGCAACTTCTTCTCGAGTTGACTCTTTTCCTGTGAAAATGTGTTTCCATTGTCAGTTTTGTATACCTGCAAGAAGTGTAGATATACCTTTGACACATTCAAATATTGCCGTACCTTTCCCATACAGTCCAGTAGGCGCTCCAATTCAATAATCCTCTGGTCCCTTTCAGCAATCTTGGCCTCTGCAATTCTGATGTTACTTTCTGCTTCCTCCAGTCGCCTGATGTACTCATCGAGTTGGGCCTGTGTGAGCGGACACACATTTTGGGATTAGATGTTGGACTGCTTTTAAAAACTCACCATCCACCATGGAAGAAATAACCACTAGTTCTGCTATTTACTTGTTGTGGACATCCCACAAACGTCGGAACACCTAATGCCCTCATGTTTGGGTTCATAGCATCACCCGTAGGCTAAGACAGCTCGTACCTGGGGGTACGTGAAGGCACTCCAGGGGGTATGTGAGAGTTTTTTTTAAATCTCACGTAAATTGTCATTCATTCAAAAATCCTTAAAAGAACTTGAGCCCTGTGTTACGTAACGTTGAGTTAAGGCGACGCAGTGGCCCTCTGTGAACACATGGAGCTGAAGACACACACACACACACACACACACACACACACTCTCTGAGGGAGAAGACTCATCTGACCGAGGCCTCCAGATGAAGTCACATCCACACTCACAGCTGTGTGTGTGTGTGTGTGTGTGTGTGTGTGTGTGTGTGTGTGTGTGTGTGTGTGTGTGTGAAGCAGGACAGACCCTGAGCTGACAGAAAGCTTTGGAGCAGTTCCTACCCTTTGCCTCCATATATTTACACGAGGCCTCCTTCGCCTTGATCACAGGAGTCGCCTCCCTGCCCCCAAGTGTCTCAATAGAATGTAAGTGCAAAAGCACTCAGTTCAATGCAACAGTTTACATAGCTTTCTAAAGTTTGTTTAATATTTTTTACTCTAACAAAACAGTGACACGCAATTCCTAATTCATTTTATAAGTGCCAATCCTGAGCAGGTCATCTGTCAGGTATTAGCCTTGCTTAGGGCTGCATACTAATTAACTTGTTTTATTACCGATGACATCGCTGTGTTGATTGTCTCAATAACCAATTGCTTTGTCTTTGAAAATATGACGAGAAATAGGTAAAAATGCTCAAATTTCTCAGACACTTTGTCTGAGACGGAGTAAAGATGTGGTAGGTTTCAAAAAGTGGCCTTGGGACCAAGAATGACTTTGAGTACTACAACACAGAATGTAGCATCTACCTTTTTGTCAATTAGAATACATTTTCATTGCATTACCATGTGTCAAGTAAGCCATCCTCACACGTCCATCCTGTTCTTATGAGCCATAAAGACAGGTATTTATTGGCACGGTGTGTGTTTCCAGCTCATGAATAAGGCGTAAAGAATGCAGACCTGTAGGTTTTCGACCTCCTCCCTGTGTTTCCGTTGCTCCTCTTGCAGCTTCTCCTCATACTCCTGCTGTAGCTTTACCGAGAGCTCCTGCAGCGCCTGATTGTTGGCCTCCCGTGCGGACTCCACCTGGAAATTTCACAGCACAGCAAAAATGCATTATTCCATACCGACGGGATAGGATCGAAGATGCAGCGGATGTGTTGGCGTGCTGCAGTGAGCTGATCTGTTGGCAAAGCTGCTGGATCACCACGTACTGCTTCATCTGCTGATTCTCAGACTGTCTTAAATCTTTTGAAATTAGGGTTGTTTGCTGTCTATTGGAATGTGCCAGTACAGGTGTGTTTACTGTAATGTATTGAGTTGTGTGGATTTGTATTATTATTATGATATTTTGATCGCCGTGTATTTGTATGCGTGCGTGCGTTTGTGTTATTCGCATAAGTCAAAAAGTATTAAACCGAATCTCATGACATTTGGTGGGATGATTGGTTATTATCCGGGAACCATTTGATTAGATTTTGGGATCGACCGGGTCAAAGGTCAAGGTCATGAAAAGGTCAACATCTTCTTTGAATCGCATGAAATTGAGTGGGATGATTGGTTATTATCCGGGGACCATTTGATTAGATTTTGGGATTGATCGGGTCAAAGGTAAAAGTCATTAAAAGGTCAAAAATCGTGTTTTTTCCATAGCACAGTCAATTTGTATGTTCATAATGCAATGCCCAAACTTGTGATATGCGTAGGTATGCGCTCTACTGAGTGCCCATTCTAGTTAAACCTTTATTTAACCAGGTGAAACCCATTGATATTAAAAATCTCTTGTTCAAGGGTGACCTGGACAAGACAGGCAGCAACATATGACACACAAATAAAAAACACAGAACAAGACGAGTTAAAAGAAACTAAAAGTTAGAAGACAATGACATAACAGAAATAATGTAAGAAACATTGACATGTTTGGGAACCTAATTTTATATTTAAAAGTAGTAGTAGTGCTATCAGTTCTTTGAGTTTAACCCAGATAATTTATGAGTTATTTTGTTTCAATGAGTTGCTTTTTATTGGATTCATGAGGTTTTATGTGAATGAGGACAAGAGATGTAATCACCTGCAGTCTCAGAGTCTGGTTTTCAATCTGCGTGGCTTCCAGCTCTTTCTCCTTGTCTCTGAGCTGATCTTGTGTTTTCTCACAGGTGCTCCGCAAACTTTTCACCTCGTCTCTCGTGTCCACTCTTTTCTGACAGTTTTCCAGAAGAGATTTCTGCAAAGGAAGCTTCTTTTACTTATCAAGCCGGCCCTTCCTTTGATGGCATGCAACTGTCATGAAGTCTGTCTCACAGAATCAGTGATATTGATCTGTTACCTGCAGGCCGATGTTGGCTGTTAAAAGGGAGCTGTTCATCTGATCGAAGCTTTCCATGGCTGTGGTCCGGATCCTCACCTCTGACTCCAGACTCCTCTGCTGTGAATTGGCATTCTGCACACACACACACATACACACATTGCATTTTTCCATGTATTCACAGCTTCACAGACTGGAGTTCGGGGCAGTCTCACAGTGTTACGTAATGTATTACCTTAATATCCTGTGAAAGCTTTTGCATCGATTGCTGCATCCCTCCAAACTGCCCGTACATCCGCTCCCTCACCTTCTCCAAAGAATCTCTCACCTGGAGACACAAAACATACAGATATCACCCACGCTCCTTCCCACACAGCCTTGCATAGATAATGTGTTGCTCTGTTAGTTTCCACTCACCTCCCTGATGTACTTCATCTCATCCTGAAGGTGATTGACCGTCCACTCTCGCGCCATCACCTCCTGCTGTCTGTCGGAACCCGTCCTCTGCACCACGCCGTACACTTTGGGCCCATGATTCTCCTGCGTGCTTTCTGGCGCCCCATTGGTCATGTCTCTGAGGTGCTGAGGGAGACAGAATCTCACCGGTCAGGTTTCTGCAGCCACCCTCCCCTGAGGCCGACTTCTACCGTCTACTGCGAGTCTGTGCATTGGTTTGTTCGTTTATGTGCTCCAATGCTCACTTTGAACGGCATCACATAGTTGTGTGTTTGTGCTGAGTATGTACAGTTGATCAGGTATTTCCAGTATTACTGCTGCTGAGCGCTGGAAACAGGAGGCTGGGAACAACCAGTGAAAAAGAAGTGCAGGGTGTCATGTTTCTGCAACCCAGTAAATGAGCTGCTGTGTGTCTGCGTATTGTACCTCCAGCAGCCAGCCTACTGATGCACACCGGCCGAAAAGAAGTGCAGCACTTTAACAATGCACAGACTAAATAACAGATGACAGTTATAGTCCTGTGCACCAATAAACGACGGAAATGAAATTTAGAGATTCAATTTCTTTAAATATTTTAGTACCGCAGTGTTTTGTCTGGAGATTAGAAAGAATGTTGTCTAGCTACAAAGATAGACTCTGGATGAGAGATTTGTCGACACGCATATGTTGAATTCATTATTAATGACAGCCTTGAGGTGTATGCACAGAAAGGTGTTTCTACAGAAGGATGTCAGTGACACATGCTGCAGCCGTGGCGGTGTCATGCCTATTATTCATGTGTTGGATTCATGCGGCTGTCTACCTGCTGAGGGGACTCCCTGCCAGCTGGCCTCTCTCTTTCGATCAGCCCATTCTTCTTCGTCTTCTTCTTCCATGCCCCATCCTTCTCTTTCCAGCCTTCCGGAAGAAAAGAAAAACAATGTTCACACACGTGTGTTATTATACTGTGTAAACTTTCTGCGACTTCTACTTAGCAATGTGTATGTCGTGTATTTTCCATCACACGGGATATCTTTTCTTCTTCGTCATCATCTCATCACAACTGACCAATCAACGAAGAGATTAAACAACATGTATGTTGCGATACCTCACGGTGGTGTGTCCTTGTGTCAGGTCACATCGAGGTGCTCTCTCAACAACACCATTAATGCAAGCAAACTAACTGTTTTGGAAATGTTTGCAATTTTACCCATAAAGCACGATTCTGACCCACACACAAAAACATTTGGAGAAATGATCTGAAAGTAAACTAAAATATATTAAGAGACTCCAGGCACTCGATACATGGTGTAATATACATGTACAAGTAGACAACTATGCAACATAATACAAACAAGAAAAACTTCTTCCAGCCACGATAGACAGACAGACAGACAGACACGCAGACAGACACGCAGACAGATAGATAGCTGTCAGTCACCCCATCTCTCAGAGATCAGATGAGGTGCTCGAACAAAGACAACAGTGTTGTCTTGTTGACAGAGACACGCCTTATTACTCCATTCCATACACAGTCTCCTCTCTGCTGTTGAGGAATGGCGAAGGCCTGCTAATAAGCGGACGTGAATTCCAGCAGATGGGAGATAAGGACAGCCGTGTTTATGTTTCAACATCACTGCAGCTCAGAATAACAATGCTCTGTTATGCTGTCACTTCAGTTTGGACTTTTACGATGACAATATTTGACCCTAATAGTTGAGAATGTTAACCTGACTATAACCGAAACTGCAGCCGTGTGATATGCAAATAAAACACATTGTTTTGTTGTTGCCTTGAAGAGCATGAGCGCCGCACAACTCACTGACTCCCAGAATCATGTCAACATGCAAACACGACTCAGAGACACTCTTTTGAAACAACTAGATGTTGTCGTCGAACATTTTACTTTGTCATTTGTTAACTGACTGCTTTGTCAGTTTGTGAATTTATAAGGACTTGTCTTATTAGTTCAGCTCTCATGTAATCTCTTAGTGCTGAATGGTGTTCACGTTGAAGAGACATGGAGATTGCACATCTATGTGTAGAAAAGTCTCTGTAACGACTGCGTCCATTTTGTGTGTCATGGTGCATATGTTTCACATCACATCTCGGCCATAGTCACTAGTTGGATTGTGTTCATGGTGTGTAAGGTTGCAGGACACACCCTTTTGATTAGATGTTGAATAACCACTTTAACCAGCGTTCCTACTACTGAAGCATAATATCTCTAGCAGATGATGTTTCTGTCATATCCTTCCTTCACACCGTCACTTTTTCCTTTCTTTTTCACAAAGGAACAACAATCAAAAATGTGCAATTGATCTACATTTGACCTTCCGTCTAGATGACTTCTCAAATTTAAGTTTGAGCAACAATTTGTCTTCTTAAAAAAGAAATAAGGACATTAATGTTACATGTGTGAATTAATTCATGTAAAAAGTTGACTGTTAAAATATTCTGTGCTGTGTCTCTTTGAACGTTGTGCTGGTACTTGCACTAAATGTTGTTGCAACAACAGAAGTATGCATCACCGCTAGTGCAGCAGCGGTCAGCTCAGCACTGAATGCTTAATGAGCACACGGAGAGGACATTATGTATCAGATGGTTACTTCAGTGAATTATGTTAGTTTATCTTGTGGGAAAACAATATTTTCAGGGCCACGATCAACACACATTTTGTGTTTTTGGAAACCTTTGAAACTTATAGCAATAGTTTAATTATTCCTTTTGGGAACACATGTATTCTCATTCTTTCTGATTCTTATATGAGAGATTGAGCTGCTTAGCTTAGCTTAGCCGAATGGAAACAGGGAAACTTATCTGCACCTGTCTTAAGTTAACAAGCACCTCTAAAGCTTGTTTACTACACATAACCCTGTGCCATAAAACAGCATTTTTTACAAGTGTTTTTAAGTATTAAACACACAAGATAAAACACATTAATGTGTCAGCTATAAAGGTGCTGGTAGCCAGATTCAGGGCAGCTGTTTCCAGCCATTTCCAGTATTTGTGCTACCTCTTGGCTGAATGAATACAACTCCCACAACGTTCTTATTCCTTCAAGGTAATTTCTTACTATTGTGTTGTTATTTTTTAAGTTTCTTCCCACCGATTACATTCCACCTCAGGCCCGACTTGATTGCCTATAATAAAATAAAATAAAAAGTACCACGCTGCTGTTAGAGCTGCAGCTCAGTGCAGTAAACAGACACGGAAGTACACGTAATTATCGAGTACATGGCTGTTAATCCACTTCGTGTTCACTCTTGACCAGACTGTCCTCTGTCATCTGTTCCAATAGTCATGGTCACACCCTCTCTAAAGGAAGCAGATACAGAGATTGTGAGGGCGTGCTATCAGTGCAGAGTGAGGAGGAGTGGTCACCAGACGAATACCATACTATGGATTCGGCACATTATGGACCATAAACTCTCTCCATGTCATCAATAAGCATCGTATCAGTTCTCACACTCTCTCTGTCAATCTCCGGCCTTTGGACGGCAAACAAAGGAAGGGGCAGAGCCACCTACAGCAAACACACACACAGCCTGCAGCGTATACGCACAACCAGACATGAAGTCTCGGCAGAATGAACTTTAGTAAGAACAGAACATGCACAGGAGTGCGATATGTCTGTTTACTTACCAGCATTTGACTTCATACTGTGTCTCAGATGTCTCAGGTATAAATATATTGTGTTTCCATTGTAAATATTTTCTCGCGTATGGAATAGATTTACAACACTCTTCAGTCAGACTTTAGCTTTGAAGTAAATGTGAAACAGCTGTGTTTGCATTATCACGGAGACCCATACACACACACACCCATCTGTCATGATTGTGTAACTAGTCCAGATGATAAAATACATATAAATCTCAGTGCTAAACCATCTTTCTTTTATTTGTATATGTTGTATTTTTAGTGCTTATTATTCTTCCACATCACTATTTTTGAGAGATTTTTGAAACCTTTATTTAAATAGTGCTGTCAAGCAAGACTTATAGGCAGGATGCAGAATGGTCAATTGTAGAATTTTAATGAGGGAAATATGTTTGACTCACTGTGTCTGTTTTCGTCTCCGTCTGTCCATTATCTCCTGCATGTAGAGTTAACCTGAGGCGTCTGGTCCTCCTCTGGGAAAAACAAACAGACAAAAAGCAAGTTAATTATGCTCTGCAAACAATATGATGTTTGCATTAAGTCATCGAGAGAAAATATAGAAGAGTTGATTTTGAAACATCACTGAAACTGAGGGACAGAATGGTTTATTTATAGTCAATGGAAACATAGCTACAAACAAAGTGTATGCAAACTGTTGTTACGGACATATGTAAAATATACACCACAATGAGTGCTTTGTTTTGTTGTTCCCTAAAAAATAAACTACAGGGTGGAACACACTCATGCCTTGTTTCCTAAATCATAATAGGATCTTTCTTCACTAGAAAGCATTGGGAATAAGTTTAAAGGCCTGTTTAGTACAAAGACCGGTTTTATCTGAGAGCTGTTCAAATAAACATGACAGCCTTGCCTCCTGCACGCTCAGCTCACATTACGTGATCCTGCAAGTGAACGCATCCCATCTCAAAGCTTTAAATGATCAGGGAACAGAATATGTTAGTTGGGAATGTAACTCACTGTCTACAGACAAGAAACAAGTGTCTACAGAGTTCAGAGGAAATGGGGGACAAACAAAAGAAGCACTGAACTGTTTGGTAAACACAAAAGAGAAGGGAGAGAGAGAGAGAAAATGTGGGAGACAGAAGGAGAGTTTCAGGGCCCCGCCTCATCCAGGACTTCTTACCTCAGTTAAAGAATCGAGAGAGTCCTCTGTGGTGGTGGTGGAAAGAGTTCGCCCTGAACCGTAGCGAAGCATGTCTCCTCTTCTGTCCACTCCTCGTTTCTCTTCCTCTCCCTCTCTCTCCGGACCTCCTCCCTCCCTTCCTCTCACTTGCTCCTTCCTGAGTTCTGCTCAGACTCTCTGTGTGACCATCTGCCCCCGGCTCCAGCCAGGGGAAAAGGGGGGGAATTCCACTCTGTCAAGTGTGGTGTTAGTGGGAGTCCACAGGGCAGAGGTTTCCTCTCAGGTGAAATCCAGTCGCAAGCTCAGCCCCACAGACACAACTGAGTCATTGTCTTAATTGCAGCCTGTATGCTCCTAAATCCACCTGGTTGACAGGCTTGTCATTCTATCAGCAGCCTCCCTGCCTTTCTCTCTCTCTCTCTCTCCTTCTCTCTCTCTCTCTATGAGTGACTCTGCATTCCCATCAGACCTGTCAGGCCACATTTCAGCTGGCTCCCTGGTCTGTGCCTCCAGCCCAGAGAGCAGGACTTCCACAGGGAGGGGCCTCTTCCTTGGGCTGAGACAGGTGGAGCCCTTCTTATCAACAGGAGGAGCTGGTAGTTCACCTTTTGACAATTTTCCAATTTTGTATTGTATTAGTGCTTTAAATATGTATCCCGGTTCTTCTTCCAATTAAATAGAGTGAGAAATAACAACCGTATACTAAAGGTGAAGGAGGTGTCTTGTGATACAGGAGTTGTTCGAGTTCATACATTATTGATGATGTTGATAGTGGATACTGATGAAAAGGAAGACTACGCAGCAGACTTTATTGTTACCTTCTGCCGAACAACTTCACCTTCATTCAGTTTTACATTATACAGATACACTCATCAGATTATAATTGCTCATCCTGTCAAATATCTTCAAGGAACGGGCAGACAATCATCAGAACAGCCGGGTCACATTCCTCGTATGAATGGACTGCAGTCACTCCCTTTTCACAGAAACTAGAGACACACTCGAGTCACAAAGGATTGAAGAGTCAAGTTTAAAGGCCGGAGTTGCCAAGCAAGTGCTTGTTCTACGTTCTTTTTTTCAATAAATATCAGTTGTCAGATAATGTCAACATTTGTCAATAAATAGGAAAAGAAAAATTTCCAGAACGACATACAGCTCTGAGTCGTTAATCAGTAGCCAGACATCAAACACAAGGTATTTCTTTACCTCTGCTATCAGTGAGCCCAGTCCAATGTCATGTGGAAATCCACACTCCGTTGACTCAACTACATTTCAGAGAGAAATGTGTACTTTGTATTGCACTACAATAAATATACAACTTTGCTTTATTTCCGATTTACTTTTTACATTTAGAATCTCCATATAAAACATGTGACCAGTCTCTGAAATAGGATACCGTGTTATAGATTAAATTGACCATTAGATCTCATCAAAGCTCAGCTAATTAGTTAATACTGGTTTACGGCTTGTTAAAAGTGATGATTAGCTGCTTTTCCTTTTTTTAAATCATAGTAAACTCATGTAAATTGGGGCTTTTGTGTATTTGTTGCACAAATCAAGCGATCTGAAGGTGTCATTTTGGCCTCTGCGAAGTTATGGAGGATATTTATCACGATATTATATAGTTTGGCGATTGTTGCAGCCCTATAGAATAGTTACACATTTGCTCTACCACAACCAACTACAACAGTATAATTCAGAAAACACATTAATGTATCAGTTAAAACTCACAAAGGGCATTTGAGATACTTTAATCGCGGTACATTTGGTAGTAATGCTTTGACTTATTATACTTGTAGTGTTGTAATAAATTACCATTATTGTTGGGTGTAGCTACAGAGCGCTTTTTCAACCACTAGACGATAATAAGTGATAATAAATCCGTAATAAGTAATAACTAGGAGTAAGTTGCGTATTGCAGGTGTTTAATCTTCTCTCGTGTGGACAGTAGCTTGTAAAGAAATGTGCTGTTGAAACCCAAAACAATAACTGTTGTCTGTTCAGATTTAGTTTGACTTGCATTGTAATGATTGCTTGACAGAAAAGCACCATTACAACTGTTGACAGACAACGTGCTGTCTGTGGCGACATGGCACAGCTTTACAATGCCGCACTGTTTTTAGGAATGTCCGGAAAAGCAACTACAGTCGTAATTTAGCTCTATTGAATTTTTTTTTTTCTGTTAGAGATGCAATTAGTAACATGTTTATTGCAATTCTTTGTTTCCACAAAGAGAGTTTCCTTTCTGAGCGAGGGTGGAGGGAATGTAACCTGATTCAGAAGATCCTTAAATGAGTTATTAGTTTTTTATGAAATTAGGATTACGGTGCACTCAAAGAAATGGCTCATTGGATGAACTCAATTAAAGTGTTGGCAGGTTTTCCATCCAATAATTATATGCAACTCCAACTCAAATTTAGCACATCAGTGCAATACAATGTAATTGAGTTAGTCCAACTCATTTTTATCAAACACATCTAAAATAAAATAACGATATTCATTAAATTGAATTCATTTGAGTTAGTCCAACTCATTTGTATCAAACACATCTAAAATAAAATAACAATATTCATTCAATTAAATTAATTTGTGTTTGTCCAACTCAAAATATAAATTGGAAATTAAATATTCTATTCAGTACCGCTTATCCTCATTTGTGTCTTTGGAGCCGACTCCAGCTGACATTGGGCGAGGGGGGGGGGGGGTCACCTGGACAGGCCACCAGACCATCCAGGGGTCACATAGAGACATACAACCATTCACTCTCACACCTATGGGCAATATGCATTAACCTGACTGCAAGTCTTTGGACTGAGAGGAAGCCTGGGAACCCACACTGAGAACAAACTCCACACAATAGGACCGCCCTGACCGGGAATCGAACCGACCGCCCTCATGCTGTGAGGCGACAGTGCTACCCACTACACCAGCCCTGAAAGCGTGTTCACCTTGTGAAAACAAACGATTTTCAGCTGGCCCATGCGCAAAGGGTAGTCCCCAATTAAACACATTAATTTTGAGTTGATATGCACACCATCTAACCTAAATAAATCTAATAAATGAAAAAATTCCTATATTTTGTGTTACACCAATTAAATCGTTTTTGTGACCTAAATAAATCTAGTAAATTAAAGTATTCCTACATTTTGTGTTACACACATTCAATATAAATATTTTTGTTTTGTAATGGATTTATTTCAATGTATCAAACAGTATCTAATTGAGTCACCTCTAAGAAGACTTGAATCGTTTTTGTGAGTGCAACCTAAATACATCTAATAAATGAAAGTATTCCTACATTTTGTGTTACACCCAAGAAATATAAATATCTTCGTTTTGTAATTGATTTATTTCAATGTTTTAAATAATATTTAATTGAGTTACCTCTAAGAAGGGCTTGAATAATTTTTTTGAGTGTGGATATGATTGCCTCAAGTATTGAAATAGACCTGACCAGATGTAAACCAAGTTTAACAAACCTGAACAGCTTCATGGATCTTTAACCTCTGATAAATCACGTGTTCAGTGAGATAATGGACACCATTAAAAAAAGGGAGGGCCACATTGGGCTGGTTGTTGACTCTACAGTAGTAGAGGATCAATTATCTTCACCTCTGTTATCTCACGCCTTTGATAATTGATACTGTGACTGACAATGTTTTGTTAAACCTCACAATAACTAAAGACAATCAAACCCTAATCTGTTAATCTTTAAAGTTATCTAATCCAAATCTGTGTGAATTTCACAAAACAACCAGAGCTTCCTTTGTTACTTTAAAGAAATGGACTCAGCCTTGTAAAATACAGATATTAAAACTTAATGTTGATCATAAAAGAGTTGAGATACACGAGTGACTCAAAACACACACGGCCTGAAAGCCGGTTTGTCCTGCTGAACGGAGGTATTCACTGCCAGAGGTGTTCAGGGGATGTTTAGCTTGGTGTTATTGTTCAGAACCTAAGCAGCTTTACTTCTATTACGCAACACAAAAACTCAATACAACTTTATGGGTGTCGATCTACAAATATGATTAATGTGACGACATATTCAGGTCGGACAGCTATAAAGGTTGAACTTACACAACGGTCATATACCTCTTATGAGCACTACATTCAGTACATCATACATATCATAATAACTCACTGAAGTCTTATAGGGAGTTATTCATCATCAAGATGGAAGTATTTGGGAGACAGACTCCCTCCTTTATGCGAACGCTCGGCCAGGTGATAATAACCAGCCTCCACTCCCACTTACACACCATTTACTATTTACTACGTCATTATTATTACTGCCTATGCAAGTAGAAACATTGAACACTGAGAACCAAAACTATGAAACCTAGAACCATTGTGACCGATAGGGGGCAGCATGGCACTGTGATATTTGAACAGAATGTTTTTATTGTTTCTGTCCACCTACACGTAACCGCCATAATTGTTTCTGGATCCTTGTAAGACTTGTTATACTCGTATGTTTCCAATTCAGAAGTTTGAATTAGAGAGCGCCGTGAGTGAAGGAGTAGCTCGTCAAACCCTGAATATAAAAACACCTCCTCAGTTCCCTCAGCTGCCCAGCTCTTTATTTACCAGCAGTCTCTCTGGTTGAAGTCACTCAAGCACATTAAGGAATCCCAAGAATGATCACCTTGTTAAGCATACACACAACTTTCCCCTCTTAAGCCGGCCGGCCTGCAGACCCTAGTTTACTGCTTGGCTTGACACAAGAGAGAGAGATAATACTGTCGCACTCGAAAGGTTGATTTGTTTGTTCCACACAGAAGAGCAACAAATGAAGGTCATGCCCTGCCAACAATAGCCAAATAGGCCAGTGTGAATAAGAAAGGCCAGTCCCTTCACCTCCTTGTTCTGCTGTAATCAGCTGTAGATTGTAAGGAAAGATGTCAGACTGGAAAGTCTACACCTCCAGATTTATCATTCTAAAAAGATTCTTTAATATCAAGGTACATGACTATCTCAAGAATGTGACCCAAATCAATGACTTTCAACTGCTCGCTGCAACTGTAGACGCCAGGATTTATTTGTGTTGTTACGCCAGAGACTGAAGGAGGTCAAAGCTCTGCACTGAAAGGTAAGCAGCATCAAACTCAGGATTCAAACGCTTTATATGTTCCAGCAGGAAAAATACTGACCCACTGAGCACCAAATGAAAGATAAAGAGCAGTTATTGACACAGCTGCTTCGAATGAAGTCAGTGTTCAACAGTCAGAACCTTATACTTCTATACTACTAGATCTCAGAGAGAATCGTTCTGCTTTTTATTCCACTTTTTTATTTTTATTGTTTGATATGCTTTGTAACATTCTCATTTTGCACTATGGAAACAGCAGTACTTGTGTCTGAAATTTAGTCCTAAAAGTTGTGAAAATATAAATTTCTGTCAGAAACCGATTTCAATAATTGTATTTACTTCTATAACATGTTGCTGATACTTTTTTAATGAATATAATTTTACTTGCAATAGACTATTTTCATAGAAAAAACGGGATTTGAAAACTAAAACTAATCTTAATTTGGAATTATTTGCATATTAATGAATAGATTTTTCAATCATAGATAAAAGGTAGATGTAATATTAAGAATATTAAAATGGGCATTTGGACCTTTTTTTGAAAAAACATAAAACACAAATTATTAACTAGATTAGTGTTAATTCTTTGAATTTTAAAATACCTTTTAAAAACATGTCTGGAAGGTATATTTAAATGTTCAAATCAGTTGCCGGAAAGTATTCAAAAGGGGAAAGTATTTGAGAGTAACTGGAAGTCATTTTATTTTAGCCTCAGCAGGATTGATGAACATACAGATGCGTACAGAGGAAGTGGCAGCGAGTTGTCCACTCCACAGTGGTCACACTATTCAGCAAAGAGCCAACAGAGAGTGCAAATTATCACAGTGTAGCAAAACATCAAAGTCAGTTTATCTCATCTGAAGAAATTCCCTCATTTAGGTGAGGAAGAATTAGAGGAGGCACATGTACTAGGAATTGCAAGATTTTATGTGCACAGTGGCACAAGTCAATTACACATGTACGAGTTTAAACACAAAGATAAACCACGTTCAGTAACAACACTGCCTCACTCAGGAGGGAAACCACCAAAGCTAGAAGTTAAATCAAAGTGTTTCCGGTACAAAAATGTCTTCAGAGATTACATGTTTTTTGATATGTGGCTTGTTCAGTGCTGTAACTTTTAGAAGTCTGATTCAATCATCACAGAAAAGACAAGAGAAAGTTATTTTAGATATTGTCACATGATTGCACAAAGCAGCGTTTTCTAATAGACGTTAAAGCAATAATGTGATTTTACTAATATTTGGAGTAACGTGTTCTAAATTTTTAAAAAAAATGCATGTTGATAATATTTTCATGGATCTATTATTTGTATCAAACCATATAAAACTGTATGAAAATGGATGTGCACAAAGTCCCTCATTTATTGTTCCCTAAAACCAGGATATTGTGTATTAAACTGTGAATAAATAAGAGAAACATCCTGGCACTCATCACTTCATATACACGGATTTGATCTTTAAAAAAAAAGAAAAAGGCAAATATATTTCATTTAACTGAATGATATAAAAATTAATATTCATATACTGCAGGTAAATGTAACATTTCATAGGCATACGAACTGAGGGTTAAGAACTTCATATTGTTCACAAAGGCAGTACTGGTTGCGTCGCTTTACAGTGCATCAACGAGTGTGTTTTCAAGTTTACTAATGCTCGGATAATCATGTGAAACCCAAGGAAAGTCAACTCAGAAAAAACCTGGCAGATTGACATCAAACTTCATTTGGGGATGTAAAAATACCAAATTAAACAGTATATACATAAACAAATCTACGTAATTCTATGATTTCATCCTTTATTCTCAAAGCTGCTCAAATAATACTGAGTGAATATATGGGCATCAAGATTGTACACATAATTAATCACACGGATGGTTCAGTGTAATATCTACAGTTTTCTTCAAAGCGCACGCGGCACAGATCTCCAGCGGCTTGGACCGGCGGTGATGCACGTAAAGCAGCTTCCTCCTCCGGCCCGGGGTTTGTTTACAGCGTGAAGGTGGACAAGATGTTCTCCTGACTCAAGGAGCGCTTGTACCCCAGCGACGAGCTGAAGTACGTCTCCCCGTCGGTGCTGGTGTCGTCGTCGTCGTCGTCGTCGTCCAGAGCGTTGAGCAGCGGAGCGGAGCTGCTCTTACGCCTGGGGGACACAAAACAATTCATAACGCTTTTTTGAATCTTTTATTTATTTATTAATTATTTTAGTCTGTCACGGACGACAGACGGGAACATCCAATCGACTTGTGACTCCATCACTTCGAGCTAATCACGCGGCAAAATCCACACTGTTTGCTGTCCTGGCTCCTCAGTGGCGGAACGAGCTCCCAACTGACATCAGTCTCTACATCTTCCACCGGAAACTAAAAACACATCTTACTGAGTATTACTCATGGTGCTACTCATGGTATCACTCATGGTATCACTCATGGTACTTTTGTAGTTGGGCTTTCTTAAATAAACGCCTCTTTCTTGATTCTTGTTGTTCTCAGGTTGTACTCATGGTTGAATGCCCTTATTGTAAGTCGCTTATAGTAAAGACATGTAATGTAAAGTAACGACAGACTGCTGTTCCAGGTTCACCTGAGGTCGCTCCGCAGAGATTTGAGTTGGCTCTGGAGCTGCTCGTTGGCCTCCTGCTGCTCGTCCAGGTCTCTCTGCAGCTTCTTCTTGCTGTGCTCCAGTCGGTCGATCTCCTCTTCCGCCTCGTCCATCTGCCTTTTTAAGGCCTTAAGGCGCAGATTCAACTTCGATAAGATCAACACGTACGGGATTAGGGAGAACAACGAATATGTCTATCTATTAAATCAAGATCTGTAGTAAATTGAGTTTAACGAGTTACGTAATACGTACTTGATCTTTTTGATCTTGAATCGAGTTATGTTCTTCTTCACCTTGCATCATCATTTCTTTGACCTTCCTCTCTAGCCTGCGGTTCACCAGCTGCAGGTTAGCGCGCTCCCTGAAACATAAACGCCACGCATCATCATACTGTACATATCCTGCAGCAAATCATTCACTCTTGTATTCATCTTTGACCTAAAAGTACGAGGAACTCGTAAGAGTTTCCGACAGAATCTTACCAGTCAAAGTTGGACTATATCTCTAAATAACAAAATCATGTAAAAATGAGTGTCCAGCTACAATTCCTACTGATCTACAACATTTAATCCACTATTCTAGCTGTGCTCTCCTATATAAGCTCCAACATTGATGTCATCAGTGTCAAAGTACACACTTTTATCGAGAAGACTACCTGGCTTGCGTACCCAGCCTAATGAACCTCTCTTACTTCTCAGACAACCTTCTCTCTTCCATCACCCTGACCACAGCGCATCTCCATCCCCCATCGGAGGCTTCATCTCACCTTTCCTCCCCCTCCAGCCTCGACTCCAACTCCTGTATGCGAGTCTCCAGCTGGGCTAGCTGGCCCTCTTTGTTGGACTTGTGGGAGCCCTCTAGATCAGCCACTGTGCTCTTCAGTTCTTTGGTCTAGAGAGGTGACAAAGAGAGAAGTGGGGGGAAAGAATGTTTTTGTATAATAAAAACAATCAGAATGAGAAATTGATGTGAGAATGGATGAAAATCTGATGAAAACTATGAAATAGAAATGTGAATGAAATGGGTCGGTGCCTTTTTCTGAGTTTGTAGAGCAACACTGTGTGTACTTGTTTTCCTCCAGACAGGAGAGTGTGTACCTGTCTCTCGAGAGCCATCTTGTCACACTCCAGGTCCTGTCTGCTAGCCCTCTCCTGCAGGAGTTCATTCCTCATCTGCTCCACCTGTCAAGCCGAGTCCAGACACTGTCATCGCTACGGTCCCAAACAGTCTGATGGCAATTATTATCAGACATTGTGTGTGTCTCACTCACACCATAAACCACCGGAGCGCTCAGTGACTCAAAATGCTTAACAATAGAATCATTAATGCTCAAAGGCCCTTAGTCAACTGGTGAGCTGGTTTTTCTTGATTGCACCATTCCACTTTTTGTTTAAATTTTCATGTCTACTCGGTGACAAATGGTTGTTGTAAAAACAAAAACACACACACACACATAATAGTTACCAGGCTATAGCAGTTTCACTCTGTATCACCTGTATTTTTATGCTAAGATAAGTTATATTTAACAGACAGATAAGTAAGAGGTATACGTAGATCTTCTCAACATAATAATAATAATAATAATAATAATATTTATATAAATAAAATGTTGAAGTAATCCTTTAACATTAATCTGATTTCCTCATATATATTACTCTGTGAACCAAACATCAACCCAGAGAGGCCTTACTACATGAACATGACTGCTTAGTGAGAGCCTGGTACAAAAGAACGGAGGATGAAAAGAAATCGATACAGCGGTGATGGTTCTTTCTTTGCGAGCGGAGCTTAGAATTGGTGATATTTTATGCCAATTAGTGGGTGACAGTGGGCTGCTCTGATGAACGATGGCCCCTATAACTGGTGCACCCAGCACAGTGCTTGAGGGAGCTGAATCAGCAGACTGGAACATACAGCGAAACTAATCTGCTTTGTGAAAGACGGCAGGAGAGGAGAGGGGAGATTACTCTCATTTAGACAGCGGAGGAGCACCTGGTGCCAGGAGAGACGCAGGTGTTCCTACTGCTGCCTATGCTGCAACCCCACCACCCCTCCATCCCATAGCCATACACCCCCTCCCCCCCTCCCTCTCCCGCCCGCAGACATTAAAGCACACCAGCACATACCCGCATGCATTCACGTGTGTGTGTGTGTGTGTGTGTGTGTGTGTGTGTGTGTGTGTGTGTGAGCACACTGCCTAACACACACCACTAGCACTCAGCCATACTACACTCTGAGTGCACAAAGCTCAAATGTTGCCGTGACAACCGGCCTCAGCCTCACGCTGAATGAACCAATGCCTCAACGACACTCGTTTCTCCCTGCCAGGAATTTATAAAAAAAAGGAAATCATTTAAGGAGAATTAAAACACTCTACTGGACAGCACTAAGCTACGCTACGCACGGTAATATATATTTTTGGTCAGAACTTTTGAATATGTGCCAAACTGAGAGGAACCTGTAGCCAAACTGTACAGACCTGTGTTTGGATATCAATGAGTTTCACTTAATATTAAGGAGACGCAACTGTCCCATGAAACTTTGACCACAAGACATATACATTTGCATAAACCAGTAGGGTTCTAATAAAGTTATCGTATTTCGAAAGCACCCGAAGCAACATCCTGACCCTGATTAGTAAGCGCTCTCCCACAATCGAGCCCCAATCACAAAAGCACACGTACAGTATGCAGTGTGCACGTTCTACTTTATCGGGCTTCTGTCGGCAGCTTCAGAACTGATAACTGGAGCCTTTGCTTGTGAGGATATAAACTTCCAGCACATGAACTGGATTTGTTCCCAGGATAAAGTTACAGAGCGTCGTTTCCAAGTGAACTCCAGAACCTGAAAACTTTAGACATTTGGCAGATTGCATTTTTTGGCTCGAGCGGTGCATTAAGGGGTGTCTTCTGTGCCTGATGCCTGAACATTGGATAGGCGCTCTTAGACCACAGTGGCAGGCCACCAACCTGAATGAATATGCAAGATCACCTTACAAAGCAATAACCAGTCCACTGTATCCATTCCTGAAATAAACTGGGAATTTTGCAGTGTGGATATGATATGCCGACACCTGAGAGTGAGCGCATGCACCAACGCACTGATATAACCCGTCAACCAGCATTTATATCTTGAGAATTGACTCTTTCAGGATTATATTTGCTTTGTGGAGATCACATATTTGTTCCATTCAGAGATTAGTGACTGCGGTCATGATGTTAGAGGTGGAAGACGTAGCAACAGGAGATCTGGATATCATTTACAGGTTGAGATGGAACAGAGACGCGTCTGTTAAGACTAAAGGGGACATGGACCGACAGGCGAGCACTCATAATGAGAATGAGTTCACCTGCTCTCTTCCCCGGTCTATCCTGCTCATCAGCTGGTCTCCACTCTGACGCTCCTCGTCCAGGTCCAACTCCAGCTGGGCGATCCTGTCCTGCAGGACGAAGCAATTACATCCGTACATAATCAACAACAACTCAGGCTTATCGGCCTTTAGTCGGGGCTTTGATTGACATCATTACGCACCTCTAAGTGTTTGACTTGTCGAGCTTTTTCATCTTTAGCGTTGGCCTTTTTGTTGGCCTCCAGCTCCAGATCCTGGACCATTTTCTCCAGAGTGGTCTCCTTGAGCACGGCCTCGTCTCGTTCACTCCGACACTGCCGCAGCTCCTCCTCCCGGTTTGACAACTACAACGAAATGAATCAATATACCTCAAACACACATATTACTGAAACTTGCTTATTGCTAACACATTTCATTCCACTGGATAAAGACCTAAACCACATCTTGTTACAAAAAACATTGTATTTTGTACCTTTAGTGAAAGGGGTTCAGTGGCGCATTAAACCCTAAGCATGGCGATAACCACTTCTTGAAGGTCCATAAACATGTCATCTTGCTTCTTATCTAACATAACGTAAGGATCTTAAGTATCAACACAGTAGCAACAATTTAGTCGCTGCTTAGGGAGAATATGATATGATCCCCCGAGTGATTAATGAATCCAGTGCAGCTAGTTTCCCCCTGTGTTCATTCAGCAGCTGTGCCCCCCACAGCAAGACAATTGCCCCCATTGCTTAATGCTAAGACAATGAAAAATCATCATCTGAACATATGTCCCACCCAGAACAAATACTTCGCCATTAGTGCAGAATAATTCCATATTTCATCATGTAAGTACTTCAGACATAATCAAACCATGAAGCTAAGGATACACTGACTGAATAATACATGTAATGAGATAATTGTGCATCCTCACTCAGGTGTGCTGAACACCACTACTCAAATACATTAATCAATTACTGTAATGACTCAATAAAGCAGATCTAGGGAGTACAACTCAGCATAGTGCTGTTTTATCGCAGCCTTTTTGGGCAGGTGTCTCTTGACACGAAAAGAAAGAAAAGAAAAGATTGAATGTGCCCTCCACTTAATAATTTAAGTTGCAGTCTGCCAAGTCCACATGGGTGGAGACGGAGGAGGCATTTGAGAGCAGCTGGAAAAATGGACTCACTCGGCCCGAGTGCAGAACAATCTGAGTCCCAGGAAAAGTGGAGGAGGAGGATGTGAATCCTGCCAACACAGCTTTCACAACAATGATATCACAATACTGACATCCTCCTCTTCCTGTGCACCAGCTGGATGTAGACAGGAAAACGATTGCTGACCATGTCCTTACATACAAACTTACTAAAAGCCCATATCAGGAACGTCCAGATCAGTAAAATCTTCAAATACAGGCTGAAAGTCGTGAAAGTTTCCAGTGGATAATTTCAATACTCTTCTTTTTTCTTTGCTATGAAGCCTTTTGAGATTATTAAGAGCGGGGCACAGCCTGCCAACACCTCGATTGAAAAGGTGCCTAGTTTTCATTTTAAGCAGGCAGGGCTTTGTTTACAGGGTTAGCGTTGTGGTACATTGATTAACAAACATGCTAAAGGCATTTTCTGCCTCCAAAAACATTTGTAATGTTTTTTGTAATCGTCATTGTTTCAGCATGTTTACAAGTTTTCTTCTCTTCCCTTATTGCCATATTAAGAACTCTCTTTAAATCCACTAAAACACAAATTGTCAGGCAATGAAACCAGTGACCTTTTATGTACTCTTATGTGTATTACTCTCCTGTGTGTATGGCCCCTTTCTCCTCTAAATACATCAAAGAACATAAACCATCCTCTTTCTAACATAAAATGTTCACATTCATCTGTTACTAGTTTCAACAAAAACATTCCTTACATTCTCAAGTCCTGACAAGGATGAATCGCTTGAATTGAAACAATACCGAGTGGTCACAGGCTGTTAGGTTTCACCATCACGGTGTTGTGGCCACAAATCAAAAAGGACATCTCCACATTTCCCTTTAAGTTCTAACTCCGAGCGTAAACATTAATTTAATAAAGAACAGAGATTTCCCACGACTTTATGGGCTCAACTGCTTCGCCTTAATACGATGTTTAGGCTTTGAGAGGACAGCAGGGAGCAGAAATACCTGAGTGATGACATCAGGACAGGATGATGTTAGTGGGAGGGGTCAAACTAAAGCATGGCTCATCATCTGCTGTTGTATGCCAGGGCTCAGATGGGCTGACTAATGATGCTCTTGATTTGACCACGCTGACCATGAAAGCCATGTCAGCATTCCGATCTGTAACTCCTCGCCGAGGACCCATTACGCTACGTGAGGCCGACGTGGTCCACTGTACCTCTCCATACAGGGCTTTGGTCGTCAGTAGGCACTTATCCAACTCCTGTCCTCGCTCCTTCAGAAGCTTCTGCAGATCGCTCAGCTCCCGACGGTTGTTGGCTTTATAAATATCGATCTGCTCCTGGAGCTCCAGCGTGGATGACTCGGACGCCACCACGATATCGTTCATCTGTAGGCACAGGGAGGGGGAGGACAGTGGGGGAGAGCACAAGGAGGGAGACAGAAATAAACGTGAGGAAATGGCAATGACTTCACATCCAACCGGAATCCTTAGAGAAAGGCATTCTTTACAGTTCCACCTGATGAATACCCCGTGACTCGATGAAACGTTTAATATACCCTCCTAGCTCTAAAAAGAAGACCGAAAGAACAGTTGTTTTCTGTGACTAGTTTTATTTTGTAATCTTCAGGAGTACTTGGCTTCAGCATTGTTTTAATTACTCCATATTTAAGTTATATTTAACATATCAACTCAACCAGTCTCAAAGATTAATGTGGCACCGGTGGGTGTTTCGGCTCGGCTGCAGAGTGGGTGGAGCGGGGGTGTGACCAAGTCTAATCCACCTCAGCTGGTGGTTGATTGTTAATCAGCCCCAGCTGGGGCTAATCTGTGTGTCCCTCCCCATAAAGGAGCCGTAGGGACCGAAGAGTGAGAAAGAGGAGAGCAGAGGCACAGTCTGCAGTTGCAATAAAAGATATTACGAAATATCATCCGTGTAGGCTCATCCTTTGGGGCTTGGGGGGAGAAACCTACACGTGACAGGCAAGAACCCGTTACAAATAATAAATGCATTCTACCAGAACGGAGCCTCCACCCAATGCGTCGCCTGCTGGGATGAAATGTTCTCTATTCCAGACTCAAGCACTCTCACCTCCTTCTGAAGTTTCTCCACCGTGCGGTCCAGCATCTTCCTCTCATCCTCAATGCCATTCTTCATGTCCTTGTACTGCTCCTTCTGAGTCCTCTCTTCTTTTAACCTCTCCTCCAGGTGATTGTGTTCAGTGCACAGTTTGGAAAAGTTCCTCTGGAGAAGGAGACAAAGTCAAAGATGTCACACCGTCCTTGTGAAGCGTCTCTGCCGTGCAGCGCTGCGGATCTCACCTGCACATCCTCCAACCGAATGGTCAGCGCTCGATTGGCACGCGACATCTCCTCCTCTTGCTCCTCAATTTCAGACAACGATTCTTCCAATTGCTTTTTCTCTTTCTGTTAAGCAGACATTGTTGCATTTAAGGCACTTGTGTAGCGTAATATGATGCGGTGGCAGTGTAGAACTAAATAATAAAATATCATGATTAAAGCAGCATCAGTTCTGTGACTGACCACCCTTCATGTATCTGGACACCTCTTACCTCCAGCCGGCCGGCTCGGTCGCCCTGCTTGCTCTCCTGTAGTTTGGCCTCATCGACGATGCGGTTGAGCTTGGCCACCTCGTTCTCCAGCTCCTGTGAGCGCCTGTGCAGCCGCTCGGCCTCCAGGGTCAGGCGTCCTGCTTGGCCCTCCACCGCACCCTTGGCTGCCTCCACTTCGGCCTTCTCGCGGCCCACTGCTGCCCCGCTCTACGGATCAGAGAGAGACGCGAGGCTTCAGCACAAAAGGAAGCTGGAGTCTGTGGCACTAAACAACGACGCGTGACGGGAACGTTTGAAACCCTCGCAAAGCCCTCAAGTTTCTCACTGGACCTCTTGTTGCTGTGGAGACCCAGAGTGAAAATGCCCTTCTGTAATTCTCTTAAAGTACATAATGAAGCACAAACAAAAGGCAACTAAATGTTCCTTCATTAGCCTCTGCTGATTGAGGTCCACACAAAGGAGATGTGCTCGTCTCCTGTGATCCAGGGTTTCTACACCTGACATCCTCCTGCGATACGCCTTGTTAGACTAAGCCTTGTGTCCAGTGGCAGGAACACCGTCCTGTGAGCTCTCCCCACGCACACATCTGTGAATGAAGGCTGTGTTTTTGGCTTTGACATTTGAGGGTGGAATGCCGTGCGGGAGAGAAAGAGGAGGAGACAGACGGAAGTACAACGTCTGGGCGACAGGAGACTGAGGCGAGGAATACCGACAACAACCACACCACTCAATCAGTGCGACGGATAACAGGTTCCAGTGGCGTTGACAGCCTTCCAGTGAATCAACTACCGACACGTGTCTTGGAGGTTGTATGTTTGGAAACTGGTTTGCCAATTGTCTGTTGATCTCAGGACAGGGAGGTACAACATGACCCCAGACATTTACGCAATGTATGGTTACTGTTTCGCTTCATCGCAGAGCGCTCAGTGTCAAAGGGCATAAAGTTCAGCGCTGTCGCTCTGCACAGGCGGGTTACTCTCTGACATCAAAGTACGTCACAGCATGTGTGTGCGCACAAAACACACACAGGAACTACAAACCGGTTTTGTTTCTCGAGCACAACCTTAATTACGTCACCATCAGCAGGTAGAGGATTCATGAAATATGGGTTATTTCCTCCGACATGTATTCATCAGAAAAACCTCCACTTGCCTCTTTTTAAAAAAGCACAAAGAAAGTTATAATAGCAGATTTAATATGACATGGAACAGTGTATAATTGTGTAATGCACTCTTGTTACTGAGCAGTAGAAGGCGGTTACTTATTCACAAATGCTGAATTTTGTTTCTGCTAAAATCCAAAGTCTACTACTCTTGTGAGGGAGTTGACAAGGCGCTTGTTGATCGAGTCGTCATCACGCGTGAATATAGACACATCCTGTACTCGAGGGTTGACGGGCGCCTCCCTGCTTTACTGGTGGCAGGCCAGTAAGACCTGTTTCCCCCGTCTCCCCAGGGCCGCCCTCATCTCGGCCTGACAGGCTCATTTAGTTTCTTCAAAGGAGCGAGGAGCCATTTTTACCACTTAAGATTAGCCGGACAAATCTCTTGTTATGTTGGGTTCCAGCAGCTTCCTCACATTGCTTTGAAAACTCATATCAAAGTGTTGGTTGACAAATGGGATTGGGGGTGGATATCGAGCTTAACACACTACAAAAACTAGAAAGGCACTAGAACAAGGCCCTGTCTGGCAAACTGAAAAATGTGGTTCTGTTATGTAAATGTCAAAGGTTCTCCCATGGTGCACCCTTCAGCCAATTAAAAATAAATGGGGCTAGCTTTGTTTTTATAACTCTGCTGAGAAAAAACAATAAAACTAAAACAAATAAACAGAGCACATCTTGTTGGGTGAGGTAATAAAGCATTGACGGTGTGTGTGTCAGTGCTCCATTTTAACAACATATTTACAACATGCTCGGCCCTCACACTACCCGGCCTGTCCCACTTCCCACATCAGGTCATACCAGTTAACAGCATGGAGGAGACTACGCAGACACAAAGAGGGAGACCCTGCAGCTGTGAGTGAGTTTGGATTTTTTTCAATTTGACTTTCCATCCTGCAACTGTCATTGCAGTGATTTAAGTAGATCTGCATCCTGATCTGATTCATCTATGACAAAACACAAGCTGGTGGAAAGATCAACTTTCCTTAAATTGTAAGAAAACAATATAAACATCACCGTAAATGAATATGTTCCTCAGAACCATTACTATTGCCCACTGATATCTTACACATTCAATTTATTATCAGTTGATTATTGTCTTGTATAGTACTAGAAAAAGTTAATAATTAATTCAAAGTGTTAAAACATGATTAAAGATGACTTAACAACCGTTCAAGGTTTAGTGCCAATATAACAATCATATAATCAGCTAATAGACAATGATTTGTTTATTTTGTCAATTTAATACAATTCTTTATCACCTCTTTGAATACAAATGAAACAAAGAGACTAAAACTCAAGCTGAACTCAGAGTATTAGTACAATATCATAGCTCGCCTTTTCCCCCTCCTCTACACCAACTCAAAGTTTGACTTGGTCTCTCTTGTGTACTCAAACCGTTTGCATGAAGTTACACATTAACTAACGTTGTGCAGTCTTTGAAGCGCGCCACACATACTGGAGGTGAAGTATGTGTCCCGAGTCGTGAGCTGTGGAGAAATCTTGGCTCTTAGTTGTTCCCTCCAAAGACGGATCAAGCATGACAAGAGCTGATGGGCTAAAGATAAATACAACTGCAAGAAATATGTAAAAAAAACTGAAATCTACAACCTGACAGGGCACATTGTCTTCCTAAAATAGTTCAATCCGCAAACTGCATTTACCTAGAAATGCAAGCAGGAGTAACCCCGTTATCAGATATACAGGTAACACCATCAACGCTCACAACACTGCACATTAAACTATGAAAGACTCCCTATGAGTGGGTAAAAAGGTAGCCCAAATATCAATCAGAATAACTGTAAACAAATAAGTAATTTTCCACAAATCTTGCTGCTTCCATGCTGTCATTTCTCTCCCCTCCTGATTCTCGATGTTGTTCTGCCTGCGCTTCGTTTGAAAACCATTTTTTTTTTTGATCCCAGGATCCCAGATGACTTCCCCCAGAGCACCATCTTTGAAAAACATTTGTGTCCACTAAACCCAAACAGACTGGCACACAAACAATATAACACGCAGTGCACCAATACATTGAAAAGAAAACAGCAGCTGCAAAAACACGCCAACGGAGACGTGGCTTCCAGAAAGGGGCCACGGCGACGCTGGGAAGGGGATTGGCTGATACCAAATGTAGCTTCTGTACAAGTCTCACGGGGAAGTTTGATCTCACACTCCTTCTGTCCTGTGTTGTCTAAGCTCATTTTGTTTACACTTTAACTTTCCTACTGCCCACAACAAACCGATCTGTGATGCTCTCTTTTTTTAGACCAATAGTTAAACCATGATCTCCACCTCCCCCATGGCTGCCATCACCTGCAGTCTGCACTACTGATTCAACAGGAAGCTTCAACATCCATTACCACAAGCATAGACTCCAATCAGCTCACTCTTAGAGTATTGAGTCTGCATACAATGACGATTTTTACGCTTTAAAAAAAAAGAATGTACTGGAACTTTTTTTTTTTCCTAAGTGAAATGAATGTTATTTCCTAAGTCTAAACAAAGGGATTAACATTTTAAAACAGACTGTAAATGCGTGGCAGACTATAATTAGTTTTGTATATCTGTCAGCATCAAGTGTTGTAGACATGCATTATATGTTTATGACTTCTGTGGCTGTAGATAAAATGTCCCCAATCCTGTTTTTCCTTATCCCTTTTGTGATGTAGCCTCATTGTGTCAAATAAAAATGCATTAGACGGAAGAGGCATCAAATCCAAACTTGACTTAATTAAATCAAACTGGTCAAGGTCATCAGAGCACTGGTCGTACCCGTGTGGTATCACATTATCTGAACTTAATCCTCATATCAGGGGGATAATAAGAACAAAAAACGTCTTTGAAGACTTGATTTCTTTTGCCAGCACAAAGTGTGTGTTACAAATACAACAGCGTTCTTCATCAAAGAAGACACCCAGACCTGAGGTTAACTGGGAAACGAAAGCCTGCCACGGACTAAGGAAGGATGAGAGTAGAAATTAAAATGCGATAGCCGAGAAACAATGGCATCTCTTTGGTGAAAGGAGGGCAGTCATAAAATCTTCTCCTCTGAGAAATGGAAACAGAAACCTGCTTTTAAAATATTCGTCCAAAGCCAAACTTCAAGCGTGCTAGCGGTTTTGGATATAACATGAAATTATTGAGATTGTGACCATGCAGATGCTCTGAGTGACTTGATGATTTTGAGATTAGATGTATGGAAATAATATTGCTTTCTTAATATCACAGCTGTTGACACACACACACACACACACACACACACACACACACACACTAATCTATCGTCAATGAAACGAGCACGGCTGTAAGACAGGAACCTGTTCTGATGTAACTTCAGCACAGCACACCTCGCTTGCAAGATCAAAAACAACTCATCCATCAGAAAAGGGTGTGCACAGCATCTGAACCGATATGGAACTGAGGTTTTCATGATCTCAGGGATGCTCTGAAAAACATATGCTTGTCAATTGTCCTCGTTTTTTAATCCATGACCATCAGTACAGTCACTGACCCCAAATATAGGGACACCTACTGTAGCATATCTTATCAAACTAGGTCCTATGAGCTTACACTAAATGGATGGGGTTTCTGAAAATCAACCAAGTAGCATCGTCTAATCTATCGCCTTTTTATTCCGTTCAAATATCCAAACCGCTCATCCCATTTGGGGTCGGGGGGGTGCTGGAGCCGATCCCAGCTGACTTTGGGTAAAGGCCGGTTTTATCGCAGCGGATCGCAAACCTACGGGACATTTAGAGTCCAATTAACCTGAGCTGCGTGTCTTTGGACTGTGGGAGGAACCAGAGAACCGAGATCAGGGATGGACACCCGCCCCTCTTGCTGTGAGGGGACAGTGTGAGCCACCGCCAGCCAGTCCGTCCATTGCCTTTTATTTCTGTACAAATATTAAAATGTAAAACCGGAACAATTAGTGTGACTCCGGGGTGGAGCAGTGCACCAGATGTATCAACTCATGATACCATTTACACTAATTAAATAGTATTTATTTAAATTATGGATGTTTTTGAAGTAGACGTTACTCAAGACTTTGACTTTCAGGCTCCACAGTGCCAATAAAAACATGCACCAGCATCCTGGCTAAAACTCAAAGAAAGGCTTACGACGTGTGTGTGTGTGTGTGTGTGTGTGTGTGTGTGTGTGTGTGTGTGTGTGTGTGTGTGTGTGTGTGTGTGTGTGTGTGTGTGTGTGTGTGTGTGTGTGTGTGTGTGTGTGTGTGTGTGTGTGTGTGTTAGGGGGGGATCCTGTTGTCCAGGCCTAAGGCCAAGAAAGACAGACTTTGAATAAACTTGTGCGCAAGAGAAGGAACGAACACAATCCACATCCCCCACATCACCGACCACTCAAACATCTCCGTCCAGATGGATGTTCTGAAAAGGTCAGCTGGCATAGTTACAAACACAAGATGGAAATGTAATCTAAAATACCAGCAGAC
This sequence comes from Liparis tanakae, assembly GCA_036178185.1. NCBI lineage: Eukaryota > Metazoa > Chordata > Actinopteri > Perciformes > Liparidae > Liparis > Liparis tanakae. The sequence goes on along the minus strand of CM070104.1, from coordinate 9,125,221 downwards.
TGCCAGACAATCTGATTCATTATTTCATGGTCATGTGGATTATGAAGGCAGAACATTAAACAAATCAGAAAAATGAACAATCCCAGACACTTTCCCCTGCCTTTAAAAGTGGCGCCCGATGGATTCTAACTCTCACATGTTATTGGTCCCCTCTTTGGGAGATGTGTATTTAACTTGACACCTGCAACTAGTTTGGGCAGATTAGGCTCCCGCCACATCAGCAGTCACCGGCAGCGAGTTGAAGGAACAACAAACACTCGTGTCCAGCCACTGGCTTCACACGGACGTGGCGCTCACACGGCCGCAGCAACACTTTCTGAACCCAACGTTTTCCGACCGTTTTTCATGTCATCAAACCATGACGTTATCATTAAAGCTATTTGCAGTCCAACGACGATAAACGGCTAATTCCTTGCCGTCTCTGCCAGGATCCAGAAGCTCTCCATCATTTCCTTCTTCGCTCACTGCCCTGCATCTCCTTCCAGCTCCTAGAGCTGTGCTTGGAAATATAGCGCTATCATCAAACACACAGACTCATGCGGGAGTCTTCCCTTTCATAACAAGCCTGAGGGGGAACTCTTCTGTGGGCCACGTCAGTTTGATGATCAAGACAGTAGGACATCAGTTCACACACTGGCAGAGATTACCGGAAGGGGGCCGGCAGAGAAAGAAGCAAGAATGGCACAGGCCGGAAAATTAACTGCATTGGAGGCGAGCGGGAGATCACTGCGGAGCCTCGTGTGGAAACCGTGGAGTTTGGAAATGAGAAGAAAAAAAAAACGCCATTTGGGATTGAGGTTACAGATGAGAGCGTGATAACAATGTGGCCGTGTTACACACTGTGCCTCGGGGCTGGAGGTGAAACTTAACACGAGCTGGAATTGGTGCGATAAGCACACGGCTCCGTCTTTACAGTGAGGAAGGCAGCGAGTGCAGCTGAGCCCCATTAAAGCCTCCAACACTGGGGATACGGAGCTGCTGCTGAGACGGAGACGCAACTGCAGCACTCGGAAGAGGCAGAAATGAAAAAGTGCACGCCTCTCCCGCAGGTCAGAGTGGGTGCACTGTAACAGAGCTGGAGTTGAGTGGGAAAAGGAGGTCTGCAGGGTGCACATTCTCCACTTCAAGCCCAACATTCCTGGAAACAGACCCTTCTCTCTACTCACCACACCTCATCTTTCCACATGTTTTGCATACCAGCGCACGCTGACACGCAAGACCAAATCCACTTCCAAAAATGTGCAGCCGCCTGGTGCTCCAGAGCATTAAGAACTCAGGTGAGTCAATATTTTTAATAAGCAAATTCATATCTCTTCAAGAAAGTACGACCACTTTTTTTTTTTCCTTTCTTCAACCTTGATGAAATTCCACAGATTTCAGTTCATTGTAAACACAATGCAGCTTTCAGATTCAATCACCAAACAGGCCCCCCGCTTCTTTCAGGGGGTCAGCCACGCATCCCTTTTTCTACAGCACACTGACCCACTTATTCAGCATGTCCCAACCCCCGCTGCTATTATTGTGTGAAACAAACTCATCATTCATCATCGACTGAGGTCCACAATTACCCCCACTCTTTCAGGGCGCCGAGCGAAGAGGGGACACGACGCAACTCAGAAACAGCCGCTCATTAGATTAGTGATGGCTTGACACTGCAATTAACTAGCATAGGGAGAGACTCGGTGCTCCAGTTTCCAGCATTCTTCTCTGCATGGTTTGAGATGGGGCACACAAATAAAAGATGCACAGTTCACTCGGGCTCTCCTCTTTCTGACACCCTCATACAAAGTTGAAACGTACGTGAGATAATAAACGCCACTCCCTCTTAATGCCAGGCGTTCTCCAAACCTGGAGCTCAGACTACCGGCCACATGCTGTGACCATTTGAGCTTCAAAAGGCTTTGGGTTTCATGGTGATACTTAAAGCTTGCTATTCTTTTGGTATGTGCGTATCACACTGTATTCTCATGGCACGGAACCATAATGTCCAGAATGACAGAGGATGCATTACCCACATGTTTTAAATATGCTGATTTTGTAGATATGATATTTTATATGCCGACTTTGACGGATGTTATTTTACGTTTTCAAATTCACATTGCCCTTACATAAACAGCATATTTAGAAAAAATCTTAAAAGTGCCACTGTATAGAGCAAAATCATAAAAGTGCCACCGTATAGATGAATTTGAGTTGATGTTTGATCGTCACACTCTTCTAATCTCCAAAGGCCTCGGCCTAAACCTGACGACCGAACTGAGAACTCTCTCACATCCCAAACCCAAACATACTTCATCCTTCCGAGTGTTTACAAAGCACTGAGGCTAAACCCCTGATGACACGCTCCCTTGGGGGAGCAGTACCTCCGTTTCAACTAAAGGAAATGTTCTCATCGACCGGCGCTGCAGAGCGCTGCTGTGCACCCCCACCGGGCCTGCAGGAAGGCCAGAACAAGCACAACTTCCACTCTTTGAGACAAACAGGACACACGCGAGTCACACAGTGACCTACTGGAAACAATACGTCTTGGGTCCCTTCAGCATGCCGTCTCCTGCCATGCACTGCTGCTCATCTTATCTCCACTCACCTCCCTCCATTTTTAGAACAACAGTTTACAAAGGCTCTCTGCTCCACAGAACATGTACATCAGTCATTCCCTCTTCAGTGATGGCCGGGTCAAGGAGGTTTTTAAATTACGATGTGCAGGTTTTCAGAAGTTTACTTCTTGCGAATATCGTAGAAACAGAAGTTTTGGAGCATAACAGGGCCTTCAATTAAGACTTGCTACTCAGCTAGACTAGTGACCTTGCCAGCAAGGCAACTCGTATATAATAATCTTCAGATTCATTTGTCTAAATGTCATTATTAAACATCCGTCTTCCTGTCAAATATTCCTCCCTTGAGGAACAAGCTGAGATAAGACAACACCTCCACACGAGAAACACTTCCCATGAAAAATGATTACGAGCGACATTTAGCCGTCACACGGCGTTTCCTTTTTATCAGTTTGCTCTGTTGATGCAGCTCAAGTGTGTGAACTAAGAGGAGCTGAATTTCTACTTGCGTCATTTGAAAGAAGTCATGCAGCTTCACACTGCTGTAGGTGAACATGTTATCCTATGCTGATCAGTGTGTTTAGATCCGCAATAAATACTAGAATGTTTAAGCTCTTTAAGATCACAGAACGAGATGATTTATGATGAACACAGAAGCAGCAGCACTAAACCATGTGTGTATCACATTATGAAATCTATGCAAGTATTCCTGGAATGTACACGGTTAACAGAAATGTAAATATTGAAAAGTCAACTGCATGTACATGATGCTACTTTGGTGCTTCTAAGGCCGGTTGGTAGAAACTATTATTCACTGGAGGAGACTGAAGAGTATTATGCCGAGTGCAGGTCTGTGAAATGATGTTGTTGAACGAGAATATTTTAAGATCTTTGAGGTACAATATAAAAATACTCTCATGTTACTCAAGTTTTTTGATTGCACTCCGATCTTTACCTGGTACAGTAGAACATATGTGCCACCTTGAATTCACCTTTTCTTAAGGGAGACAATGAAACAAGGCCTCTTTGCCTCTTTGCCTCTTTGCCTCTTTGCCTGATATTTCTGCATACCCTAACAATGATACTCTTATTCTGGAACCGGTATGTCCTGCTGGTTTTAGAACCACAGATAAGACACACAGACAGACACACACACACCCACACAAACAGCTTATCTTGACTCTCCTCTGTGACAGGGCGTGTTTCTGGTGTGGGGGTGGCGTACGCAAAGGAAATGAGGAGGAAGGAGCACAAGGAGTCAAACTGGGGGAGAGGGAGGAGAGGAGAAACTAACGAGAGGCTGATTACCTGCTTGGCCTCCACCAAAGATGTCTGCAGCCGGCTTATTTCCTCCTCGTACTGATCCTTCATCTTGTCCACCTCCTGATCGTGAGCGGCCACTTCCTCCTTCAAGGCTCCTTTTAGAGCCGTGAGCTCCCTCTCTCTTCTCCTGAGCTGCTCCTCCTGCTCCTCCTTGGCTTGGAGAACTTCCTGCATCTCCACCCTCATTTGCATCATGTCCTGTGTAAAATACAATTTTGGGGGGAAATATTCACACTGGATTTAAAACTTTTAAATCCAGTGTTAAACTGCACCTTGAATGTTAACCAACGCGAAAGCTCCGTTTAACCCTCCTGTTACCTTCAAATTATTCATCTTTTACCCCTGAGATCAATTTGACCCCAGCAATTAAAACCTAGAGAAAATTGATATTGTTCCCCAAGTTTAAGTGTGAGGTATGTTTGTTTGATTGTTGACTACCTAAATAGCCTTTTAAATAAATAAAAAAGTTGATAGTTCTTATATGTTTTACACAGTGAAAAACAGCCTGGGGTCAAATTGTACAGAACAGTGAAACATATCATGTGAATTTTATGTTTTCCCAGTTGTCCCCAATAAATTAGGAAAAGTCATGAAATATGAATCCCCAAAAATGATGTCAATAATTTATTTAGAGACGTTAAACATTGAATGGGGTCAAATGGACCCCAAAGGTAATAGGAGGGTTAACGTCATGGCTTTAGTATTCTAGAGGCCTTAAAACCTTTTATCTTCCTCGGTGGTTTAGATGAGATTGTTGCAATCAGCCACATGTTCTACAAGTTTAAAGTAGAACAAGTCAACGACTTCTTCTTCTTCAGAACAATGAACACTGCATTACCCCCATCATGATCTCTCTCTCTTCGTCTGCGGCTGACTTCTTGGCTGAGTCGAGCTCGTCGTGCATCTCTGACAGCTGGTCCTGCAGGTCTCTGATCTCCGTCTGGTGTTGCTCCCTCTCCATCTTCACCTGGAACAGCCTGACAAACCACATGACACGTCACGACACACAGTACAGGCACTCTACATACTGTGTGTGTGTACATGCACATACACACCCACACACCTGCACCGTAATTCACACATAAAAATGGCAGCACCTGTGCTGGGTCTTAATGTGAGGCCTACAGAGCTCAGGGGTTAAAAGGAATACCGGAGCGACGGCGAAGCAATAATGTGTAAACGGCCTCGACAGGACGACATGGAGGAGGAGGAGGAGGAGGAGGAGGAGGAGGAGGAGGAGGAGGAGGAGGAGGAGGAGGGTGATATGTGATGTGAGCTTAATGTAGACTGAAGCATATTCCTGGTGTAAGAATGAACTAAATGGTGTTTGATATCTGAGAAAGAAGCACAGTAAAACTGAAACTACAGAGGATAGACACAAAACTTAAATTACACCTTTGATAAGTGAAGAATACTGGTTTTGAAAAAACTAAAACTAAATTTAAAAAAAATGTACAATAGATAAGGAGGCAGAAGAAAAAGACACAAACATATATTGTGAGGATTATTCCAACTATATCGATCTAAAATATTGAGAATCGAAAATAAATCAAGCGAGCGATGGATACGTCCCACCCCTTAGACACCAAACTGAGCCGTCCAATAGCATTTTTATAAATGTAAAGGAGCAACACTGGAGCAGTACACTTAGTGCTGTCCCAATGAATAGTAACGCAGTCACCATGCATTAATATGTGAAAGATAAACCTACCAAACCACAGGACCCACAAAGGGCGTATCACAAGCAACCACTACAGTAACTACCAACAATCCAACAGGTTCCATCAACAGACATCCTACACGGCTTTTGTAGAGACAGCACATGGGAATTAAGTGTCACGCAGCGCAGAGCAACAGCTGATGAATGTCAAGGTTATTATTATAATTATTATAATTCTCAGTATAATTATAAGTATGGCATAAGGAAGGCGCTACCAGCAACACCACTTCTTCCGTTCGCCTGTGAACAAGGAGCTACAGGAGGAGCTTCAGGAGGAGCTTCAGGAGGAGCTACAGGAGGAGCTTCAGGAGGAGCTTCAGGAGGAGCTTCACGAGGAGGGCTTAACTTCCAGGGTCCTCAACCAATCAGTCAAGATCTGTTGCGTAGCAACAGGATCGTGGTTCTTTGTGTGCTAAACTTACTAAACCATACCCACAAAGCTACTATGCTCATTGATGAGTCTCCTCTGATCAATAAATACCATTCTGATTCTGATTCTGATTCTGATTCTAATCACGAGTGACTCGTCACTCTCCAGAAGAGTCGCTCTGCTCTTACTCTTCCACTGTGGCCTGCAGCTCTAGCTCGGTTCTGGACAGCTTCTCCTTCAGGCGCTTGCACTCCTCTGCTCCGCGCTCCAGCTCCTGCTGCAGCTTCTTCAAACCGGCTACTGCCCTCTTGTCCGCCTGATTCTTCTGTTGGAGAAGCAAACAGGTATCACTGTTGACATTTCAGTGTCAGTACACACACACAACTGGTCTTTTACATCCACAATCTTTCTTTGGATTGGATTGATCTTATCCGTTTGATAAACACATAAATGACATTCTGTTCAAATTAAATGAGACATAAATGTGAAGCAAACAACAGTGTTTTGAATTCCCACTTCCTTTATTTAAAATAATCCACCTATGGCAATATGACATGTTTTCAACATGCTGAAGAGCCTGTTAATTAAACATGTGCCTCTGTGGTAAACTTTTGATTCTAAATCAATCAAATGCTCTTCAGGATGTTCTGGTGGAATAACACGTTAACTATGACCATAAAGCGGCGGGTGTTGGAGGCACAGTGAGACGGTTGTTACCGTGGTCTGGTCCTCGAGTTGTCTCTTCAGTTCGGCCATTTCCTTCCCCAGCTCCTCATTTTGCTCCTGAATAGCTTTGGTCTGTGCACCAAAGTCCAGAGACTGACAGAAGAAGACAGATGTTTTAGGGTTACTTAATTATTATTCATTCATTATGAATAACATTAGAAGATGAATATTAGCACTTGGTTATTAGGTAAAGGGTAAATATGAAATGGCTTACATTGTCTGCTATGTCACAGAGTCTCAGAGATATAATATGTTCAAAGTCTTAAAATATTGTGGTTTTCTTCTTGAATCACACAGGAGGTTAACAAATAATTTACTTTGGAAATTATTTTCAACACAAATAAGTTTGTTGCATTTATCAACCCATCAACCATTTCAGCGTCACTTTGGGAAGCTAAATCATCATGGTAAAACTGCACTTTCACAACCCCATGTTTAGGAATCACATATAAACATGTGCAAAATGAGCAAAGGAGAAGTGTTGTACAAATACAAAGAATAACAACGTCTCACCTTGATGTCGCCTTGTGCGCTCGCTGTGGCCCGAGACTTCAACGTCTGAATCTTCTCAAAGACGAGGTTGACCTTTCTCTTTGTCGTGGCGTCATTATCAGTGCTTCTATACAAACAAACACACATTATTAAAAGGTAGGAAAAACAACTTTTCCCAGTGTTTGGGGATCAAGAATTAATTGCAGACTGTTCTGGGAACGGAGTAAGTCATTCCCAGCTTAGAAAGGGTCAGGAAGGATCAAGCTGCTTTGATGTGTCACCTCTCAGCACAAACCGCTTCATTACATGCGCCCAATAAACTATGAGGCGCTCAAGCAGAAAAACGAAACGTATGGGCAGTTTAATGGAATTGCTGCATAGTCTCTCTTCCTAGTAGGAGGCAGAGCAAAATATTTAAAAAAGTGCAGCAATCAATACATTGGTTAAGAAAAGTCCACATTTTTAAAGGAATCTAATGTCTACTGTAATAATGATATGATATAGTAACATTTATGGTAACGTTGCATCGTCGCTTATATCATTAGTTACCGAAAAACTTAAAAACTGATTTTTTTAAGAAGCCTGACCGCAGTGGGTCACAAAACCAGCCACACCCACATATTTTCAGCCTCAGGGCTATTCTCTTTAATGGTAACATATTTGATGTATTATATTTAAAGATATAGTGCTAACCCTAACCATGTACTATATTGATTGGTTCAGTCAAAACCTCCTTAAACCTAAACAACATGTTCAGAGCTAAGAAAAGCAGATTATATTTACATGAAAAAAATAAGCATTTCTGAGTTTATTGTCAGTTTGAAAGTCCAGAGATAAGGGTTTCTCAACCCACAGAAGAGCAATAATTCCTCCAGTTTAAGTGAAAACATCACAATTCACTGGTGTTTCACCACTCCCACATGCCAGCAGTATTTAATATATTATATGGCTGACCCAGATAGCTAAAAATCCCCAAAACCTATTTTCTCCTCATACAGATGATTTTCATTAAACTTTTATAGCCCCCGTTTGGTGAATGTTTGTCTTCTGAGGCCTCGGGAATGTAGCTCAGTTTCAGCCCCACTTCCATCTGTGTTTCCTTTCCTTTGTCCTGTGACTCCTGACCTGTGGCCCGACACACCCAATCAGTTTCCTGCTCTCCTTCTACACTATCACAAGTCTGTCACACATTAGAACATTAGCTAACTCTATTTAACTGGGAAATCACACACAACTGATCCAACTGCTGTCGAGTACAGTTTAACTGGCATTTGTCCTTCTCTTATACTTTTTCTAAATCAAGACTTTACAGTGACTTCCTACTACAAGTTAATAGACTGTAAAGAATGCATAAACCATCATATTTAGCTGCTTTAAACCTTTAACTGCATTTAACCTTTTAACCCAGCATGCCTTTCCCTGTCAGGCAGTGAGTGTCTGATTACAGATACAAACTGAACGTTTTCACACTGCAGCAAAGAGAAAGCAGAGGGAGAAAGTGGGATTGTGCAGAAAAAACAAACTCCAGACAGCTGGATCTCTCACAGCCTGGATGGGAGGGTAAGACGAGCACATTCCTGAACTTTTTATCAAAAACAGTCGAACTGATAAAAAAAGAACGGTCTCTTCCTTCATGATGCATTACCTTATGTCGTAACAGATTACACGTTAGAGTAAACAATATGCTCAGTTCATGAGTCAACAGCCAAAGAACTAAGACTAAAAAATCTTTTTTTATTTAAAATGAGCAAATAAAGCCCAAAAGTATATTGATAAGAAGTAGTGAAAGAAATTCAAGATAACTTACCCATCCTTAAGGTAATTGAACAAAATGAGTTTGGCTGTCTCTTCGTGTGTTTGTTGTGAAAGCTCCTGTTGACCTTTCAAAAGATCGGGTGTCGCCTGTCAATGACGGGAAGAGAGAACTTAATGAAGTAACAGAGATCTTAACAAAGCAGAAAAATGTGTTATTCACTCGCATTTCTTGCTTTTATAAGACGATCATCTGTTGGAGAATATTCTTATAATTCAAATAAACTAAGACATGTAAAAACAGACATTTCACATTAAACAAATTTAAGATTTAATCATAATTCTTCAGCATATATTCCCTTTTTACCTGAGCATCTGGCTCTGTATTGGACTTTTTGTCCACGGTGGAAGAAGAAGGCCTGGATGGAGGCGTTGACGGCGATGTTGACGAAACCTTCCCAGTGGATGAGGCACTGTCCTCACTTTTAAGGCTCTTGAATTGTAGTGAGGTGCGAGTTGGTGCCTTGTAACCCTGTATGGCCCCTGCACTTTTAAAGCTGGGGCTCTGAGGGGAGCCGGGGGAGCCGGGCGAGCTGGCGACCCGAGACGAAGCCCTCGAGTCGGCCTTACCGTCGACGGACGTGAGCCAAGAGTCCTGACTGCCGCTCGTTCTCTGCAGCCGGAGCTGCGAGGGCCGCAGGACGTGCTCCATCGACGTGCCTCGCTGGCGGATGAACCCGTCCGCGTACGAGGAGCCCTCTTTCAGGCCGACGGCGCTATCCACGCTGCGTGAGCGCTTCCTGTCGTCCGGATTGATCCGGTTTCGGCGGCCAAACCTCCCCCTGCGCTGGGGGCTGCCGTCTTTGCCGTCAAACTTCTCGATGAGTTCATCGACGCCCGGAATGGAGCCCGTGTCGATGTCTCGGCCTGAACCTGCAGAGAAAGGGATGTAGCGGCGGTTCTCGTGGCGATTGATGGTGTCCGTGTTCAGGAAGTCCATTTGTTCCTCCATCAGAGTCTTAGAGGTGGACGATAAGGAGGAGGTGCGGGAACGCGATGTGGATTGAAGAACTGGCCCGCTGGAGTCGGTCCTGCGTAGGGGGAGGACATCCGGCGCACGCCGGTTGCGCTCTAGGCTGGAGTTGATGCTGCTCATCGGAGTGGGGGATTGGGACGATCTCTTGCTTTGTTCGGTGGGACGGAACCCAGTGGAGGGCTGAGGCTCGGATGGAGACATTGGCTGCTGCTGCGTTTTAGAGGCTGGCTTGGACTGAGGTGGTTTCAGGTTGGCGAGACGCGGTTTGGACCGCGGCTGAGCCACTAGTGATTCCGGCCTGGTCTGGCACGGAGCCGGATGGGCTGAAGACGAAGCCTGGGGCTGTGACCTTGGCATCGGAAGGGCTTTCTCACCCAGGCTCTGGGATGGAAGTTGCCTTCTCTCTTGCTGCTCAGGAGCTTTGCTCCTGTCCAGGCTTGATGACATGGCATTGGAGAGCGCAGGTACAGACGATTTGGAGGAGGAACTCTGCTGCTGGTTCCCAGTCTCAGCCAGAGGCCTTGCAGGAAGGCTGTGAAAACCATCGAGGTTCAGGGAGTTGTTGTCTGGATCATACGGCTGCAGTAACTCAGGGTGCCTCTGAAAGTTCAGAAGGGAAGATGGTTTCTTTCCTTGTGAATCTGCGATGCCATTTTGAGGACCAGTGTAATGAGTCATCTTCTGAGAGCTGTACTCCAGGAAGGGGCTGGTGGATCCAGCCTCCTTTCCTCCCCTGAAATCGTACTCCTGGTAGTTCTCAATAAAAGAGCTCTCTGTGTCGATGTGCCCATTACTGTTCGGGTCCATAAAGGGTTGAGGACCCTTGTCCTGGTTGTTGAGCACCACATAGGGGTGTCCATCTATACCCTGGACACGGATGCTGAGACCGTATGTACCAGCTCCATTGCTGTGGGGCCTGGAGGGGCGGGACGGCTGAGTGTGGCCCCGCTGTGGTCCGCTGTTAGGAATGCCAGTCACTCTGTACGACTCCATCAGGAATGCAGAAGGAAAATAAATCCCACTCCCTGGATCAGGTGGTCCACCTCTGCAAGCAAAGATTCAGACAGCTTTATTAGATCAGACACTACATAATTCAGTGATAAACACATCTTTCCCAGTTCCACATTCAGCTACTAATGAAACAATTAGGTCCTGCTGCATTTAATGATGTTTTCTGCTTTTTCTTGCTTTGCATGAGTCTTAATGCTCCATTTTCACTCCACTGAGATCTCTCCAGTCAAAGCGCTCTGCTAATGTGCTCCGAACAGAAGAATGAAACAAGAATGTCCATGTGTTGTCGAGAACATCTCAGTCAGAACACATAGTATCTCTGAGGATATGACTCAACATCAGACACATTCTTCAAAAATGACCAGGGACTGTTTTGAAAAACACGACAGGTGTCCGACTAAGACAACGACTGTAGGGCATGACATAGAATGTAGGTTGAACAGGTTAGGATGAAGGTATTTAAATTCAGAACTTTAATATGAGTCATTCATACCTGAGAGAAATGTGAGAATCTCTACACAACTTTAAAGGTTTCAGATTTAGAGTGAATGTGCACTGCGCGTGTGCGTGTGTTTGCGTGTGTGTGAGTATTTGTGTGTGTGTGTGTGTCTGCATACACAGTGTAATCAATCCTCGTAAATGACATTGTAATTGCAACCCACGCTCACAGGATATGCCATAAAAAAAGAGCAACAAATTTATTTGGCTCAATATTGTCACATTTATAATAAATGAGTGGTTGTCGAAGTTTGACTGATTTGACTGTGAGAACACAGCTGGCAATAACTATTAAACGCTGTACAAACATTAAAGTAAGCTACTGACTGTTGTTAGACACATTTATGTCTGGAAAGCCAGTGGAAACAAAGCCATCGGCAGCAAACATGTGTTTAATTAGACAATGGGCTTTGAACTGGTTCCTGTTGGCCTTGCTGATAGCGTCCCATTCCACCGATGTTACAATACAAAGGCGGGCTGAGATGGGGCTGGAAGGAGGACACTGATAAGACCGGCAGCAAAGCCACAGGCAGAATATAGCACATTAGCATGAAATAGGTAAAAGACAATACTGAGCCCTACTGAGCCTATTTAGTTTAAACATAGCACTGTGTCGGGTTTGGAGATATGCGATGCATACCATCACAAGATGTACATTTCTAAACCCACACAGGTTTGCGATATTGGTTTTGTTGGGTTTCACAAGTTCATTGTGAGCAAAGTAATAAGCACAAATCAAAAAACAGCATAGTTTTATGTCAATATTGGATTTTTGGTTTTATTGTTTTTGCTTCAATATTAAAAATATGTCAAGTATTCAATTGGCTGGATTAGCCCAATATACAACAAAGTACTATATTGGGATTAAATATCAATATCACAAAATATATCTAGAACGCATGCACCCTGATGGAAGATTTCAGGGTTACCGCATGAAATAGGTTAGACAAGGTTGTGCTGACCTGAAACATCTTGTATACACAGCATTTGCGTCATGATAACACCTGTGCTGTTTTTACCCTCAGGTAACATATAATTTAAATGAAGTGTATGAATCTATTTGTTTTGGCTGCCTGTGTTTCAAGTTAGGTGGCCTGCCTCTGCCAGAATACACACCAGGCACCACTTATTTGATCCACATCAGCCACTCCTAGCACCACAAGAATAATTCACATCAGCTGGGTGTTGATAGGTGTGCATGGAGGGAACGAGGCCAAGTGTCCAGTGCACGTGGAAGAGTGCCATCGAGGACAGATTCAAGCCAAGGATGACACGAGATAGATTATTGTGTCCTCCGTGTCACATGTATGTCCCAACAAGTGGGCAACTTTGGGAGGAATCGAATCCTTCACTGAGTTCAGGGAGGCCGTGCTGCCTTCACTGACCCCTGTGCTGTTGTGCAGAGAGGTCAACATGGGGCACAGGGTGGATGTCAAGGCCCTTGCCTTGATGTGTGCAGAGGGGAGACTCTGCAAAGACTTGACAAAGCCGAGTTGTATCTCCTCGTGTGAACTGATTAGTGGTGTGTGTCACACACAGTCCAGAGCCGGTGTGCAGCTGCAGTGGCTCACATGACTACACGAAGAAAACACTTGAGTTCACAGCAGCCGACCTTGACAGATTGAAGGTGAAAGAAGTGAGTCGAGACAACACTGTGGGAAAATATGAGTACGTTACGTAACATGAACGTGAGTTCACTAATCTGAAGCGTCAGGTAGATGCAACGTGAGCGTACGGGATCAACCGTAAACAATAGAAACAACTTAACACAAGAACACTAGTATGTTCATGACTGGCACTGATTTAGAGGGAAGTCTTAACCCCCGCGAAGTGAACATCAGTTGACTGAAGTGAAGTTAACGCAGTTTCTGGACTCCGTGCAACAGGTGGTTTAAATCACAAGCCGGAGATTTACTTTGAAACTTGTTTCTTTCTCCCCCCGCGAATCGCATTAGTAAGTCGCGCGCGTGGCACGTCAGTTGTCCTTCTTGCTGTTAAATGTTAAAGTTGTTCTGCTTTTTGTTGAGTTTGAACGTCTTGTAACTCTTCCAAGCAGACGCGTAGTCCGTGAACGTCGCAATGAGTCTGGTTAGTGAGCGCAGTTACTCACCAGCGTCCTCCTCGCGCGTTCAGGGATGATACGAGTGTGTTTACAACGATTAAAAAAAAAGATGAGCGGGAGTGTAAAGTACCCACGCCACTGCTTGCTAACTTATTTAGTTGTGTGTTGTTTTGTGGCAGAGAGCGAGCAGGACAGTTTCAGCAGGACGTCCGACCCTCCGGGCCGCTCCGCCTCCAGAAACAAGCGCACACACCCCTCCTCCTCAAAAACATTCAGCTGGTCCAGGAACAGATTTCGAAACCGCAAGTTGGAGGCGAGGCCTGACACGGTAATGGTTACGTTAATGGTCTTTCTTATTATTATCATCTAATTATCTTCCTCTTTAGCTCATTTTATAAAACACTTTCAATTAAACAAACTAAATAAAACCATTTTGGAGTGCCAGAGAAAGTAATTAAATAGTATGCTCTATTTGCGTGTACTCGGAAAAATCTGTGCCAAGATAATAATACAGAACACACATTGAACCGATGGAGCCTGATTGAGCTCATACAGAGTCTATGGGGATACGTTGCTTTTTGACTATGTGAAACAAAAGGACGTGGGTGGACCCCGTAAATATAGCTTTTGGAGCAATATTATACGAATGAGCCAAACACACGTGCTGAAATATTGGGAGATTAAAGTTACAAACTTAAATGGATCTTCATTTATTGTACAACCCCATGTTGTAATGCCCTGGAGAGGTATACGCGTATGTGCTCCGCTTAAAATCGATGTCAGTTAAATTATAAATTGCACTCTGCATAAGCGCAATTTGCAGCTGCATGTCTTTAAAAACCGAGAGCGTCATCTAGTGGATATAATATAAAGGTGTCATGAATGAGGTTAGTTAGTGACAACCGGTGCAATGTATGTTACCCACACAGAGGGAGGGCAGTAAATGCATCACTGAGTGCACGAGGATGGTGGGAGTCCAGGATTACAGTGTCAGAGCAAACAAGAGGCAGATATCTCATTATGCAGAGTAGGATGAAGACATGTTGAATCATGTCCTGCATATACTGGATAATGGGTATTCTTTTTTAAATAAAGTGCCCGCATTATGTGTGTGTATTTTAAGAGTAAGTGCAAGACGAAGCAAACAAACCTGAGCAGTGATAAATAGGATGGCTTAAAATATGGTCGTAGCTGGAGGAGGGTTCAGAGTCAGCTCCAGCATAGGTGCACTGAGAGATGTATACTGTATATAAATATCTTCATAGAACAAAAACAACGATATGTAATATTAGTGTTCACAGCATCTTAAAAGAAACATGCCCATATACTAAACATAAACTGTTTTGGGAAATAAAACATTAAAACAAGTTGCTAGATAATAACTAACTGTCCTTCTATTATACTCTCACAATAAATAAGTTGCAGTTTATGCTAAGCACTAAGTTACAAGAAAGTAATTAATACCTTTTTTTTAAATAAAATTCCACTGTAATACATATTGTAAATTAACATGTTTTATTGCTCTTGACAATAATAAAAATAAAGATGTTCATTTAACTCCACAGGGATTTGGGAGGTGATCATATGTGGTCATGTATCTGATTGGATGATATTATAATGTGTTTTTATTATATTTGATCTTCAATGTATAAATATTACATAGAATATTTCAAACATCTCTATAATTTTGTTTCTCCATGTTCTTGCAATACTTACATTTTGGCAACAATATTTGTATTATTCTGGCTATTCATGTCACACGACACGCATACAATGGATACAGTTACCTAATACAAGTATCTATAATATTGCAGGCAGTATTTCATACAATGACAGTTTCTCTACTTTCAGAATCTCAGGCGGATGTTTGTATACAAAATCCAGTAAAAAGTACTAAGATTAAAAACAGCAACAATACAACAAACAGATACATTTCAATAACATTTATTTAAAATACTACTTGACACACTGTTAGATAGTTTAATCTGCAGTGATTGTACAGTATTATATACAGTAAGTAGATCAAATGTTTCACATGAAAAATCATCAAAGTAACTTCTGACTGTAGTAGTAGAAGTAGTCAGTAAAAAGTTAAATATTTACCCCTGAAGTATAAAGTAGCAAATAAAAATAAATATAAAGTATATAATACACCTAAAAACGGTACTGAATTACAGGAGTAAAACTGAATGACTTTCAAGCTCAAAACCGCACAAACATTCTGACACTGAGATGTTGAAGAAATGATAAACTAAATGCTCTTCAATAATAAAACTTGATACTGCAGCATAAACTTTGTCGTGGCCCACTGTTTATGTTTGTGTGTGCAGAGACGCCGCGCGGTGCTCCGCAGCCTTTAATCCGAGCTCTTTGCCACTGTGCTGAGTTACAGCAGCACACAATGAGAGCTCTGTACTCTCTGGGCATGCTCAGTACACACAACAGGCTTATGCTGATTATAAGAAGGACTGCAGGCGTTCCAGCGACATGCACCAGAGATGTCATTGAGGCACGTATTTAACTCATTGGATGTCATCTTTTACGTTGTTGATTCACGACAAGAAAATGTTGGCAACCTTTATGTGAACTGGCTCTGCACCAGTGTGACAGGCAGGAGCCAACACTGGAGACAATGTGGTGGAGCAGTGACTACTTCCCTCCCTCAGTCTGTTAACATGTTTATTAATGCAGATGATAACCATCATTAGAGGCTCAATTTTTTTTACGAGGTAGCTCAATAAGGCTTCATCCCTGGTGGACTGGTGGTGCAGCCAACTTCTTTCCAAAACAATACAAATGGTGGTTGACCTCCATTAGTTTAGTATTAATTGTCAGGAAATTCAACAAGTGGAGTACTACAGAATTACGATTTCCTCTTTTTCTTCTTTTTAGCATTGACCCTTTTTTAGGACATTTAGAGATTTTTTTCATATAAGGGAAAGGTATAATGCAAATATATTTTTCTGGTACATCTCACAAGTAAATGTACCCGTTTCATAGGTAACTGTACAACACCTCAGAACAAAGTGGTGCAAACTTCATCAACAAAATTATAGGCAAGGAGCTACCATATTCTTAAAGACTCAACCCTCTAACCATCTTTTTACCTAACTTATTTCTTTTAAAACACTGTCAAATGAAAATATAGATCCAGTGACAACACTGAATAAACTCTGGCAATCATCATGAGAATATGAGATCTCTGGGTATAGTCGCGTAAAAGGCCGTTCACCAAGGCATCCAGACTGCGTCTTTTTGTTCCTCGTTCAGTGACATCCGAATGACATGTGACTGTAGCCTCTGATGTTCAATTAATATTTGTAAAAAAAATAATCTCAGAAGTTCCCATGAAAAAAAATGTGTATAAGAAATGTGGTACAAATTCTAGAAAAAATAGTAATGTTCTGGTTATCGATTATTCAATCAAGAAACTGAAACAGCAAATTGGAGAGAAGACAACCGGCTCAGTGCAGCATGCTTCCTGAGATTAGCAGAGCAGGATGATCGCACTGCTGAGCTTGAGGAGCAGAAGGCTCTTTGGTCGAGCTTCAAGGATGTGAGCCAAGACTCTCTGTCAGCAGGCCCAGCAGCCATGAAGGGAAGTCAGCCTTCAGACATGGTGTCCCACTTCTACAACAAACATGCACACCCTCCACCACCAACCCAACAAACACACTCACACCTGGAGAGAAGGTTGAGAAATGACATGCATGATTTATGTTGCATCGCTGAGCTCACCGCATGCAAAACAGCAGTCGGCAGATTGTCACCTCTGTCAGAAGAGCGAGCTGGAATCCGACCTCTCGGGGTGTAATGAGTGCTCTCGTGCTCACTTGGGCATGCAAAGATCATTCTGTGCAGATGTAACGAGGTCTGAGATTTACAGCACAACGCTCCTCCAGGTTTAGAGCAGCAGCTACGCAACACTTTTGGGATTCATGAACTTCGGTCAAAGCACGAGATTGAGAAACTGCCTACTGTCTACTGAAAGCTTCTTCATAACATAAGGAAACACAGTTTGTTCATTTCATAATGGCTGCATCAGTCATACCTGCACTTAGTTCATCAATTTGTTATTTATGTGCATTAACGGGATGTTTTTAAAATCAGAAATAAAGAATCTTGGAATTGACACCCCAGGAAAATAAACTTTCCCAAACAAACTTAAGATGTTCTCAATATTAATTAAATGTTCCCAATTGAAAACATTGGTGTGCTGGAGTGGATTTCCTTCAGGACCTGTCTCCAGCTGTCCTTCATTCTGCATGCATCGAAATGTTATAAAAGTAGGACCACAGTACATGTACATTATGCTGCTATCACACTTTATTAAAAATAGAAACATATTCAGAGTACTTGTCATACAGACTATGGTGGTATTATATTTAAAAATGAGTTTCATACTATAAAACATTATTTTGACCGATACACTGTAGAAATGTCTTTAAAAAAAATGTCTAAATGAACCCCCTTATGGATCTGAGCTCAGTCCACTTCATCCTTCTTGAGCCTTTTCATAAAATAAAACTTTATGGAGAGGAAAAATGCAAAGATGGAGTGAAAACAGAAAAAAAGAAAAAGAAAAATCTCGAGGAGAAAAAGAAATGGACATACAACTTTAAAAAAAGATGGCACATTTATTGCAACATAAATGTTATTTACATTGTTTTTCTGTTGAAAAGGACAGAAAATTCAAATTCTCGTTGCCGCAGTTTTTTTAATGTGCGTCGACAATACCTTTTCATTTGACACAAGAACAAATCTTTTAGCATTCAACACAGAGAGACTGAAAAACAAGATGACGGTCGCCCTTTTAGGAATCTGGAGATCGTACGAAGTCTTTTGAAGGACTACGAGCAACAATTCAGCCAAGTTCTTAAGATGCCATTTGTAGATGTCTTGTAATAATGGACAGGCTATTGTAAATAACCCTACGTTTTACTATCTAATATAGTAAAATAAAGTAAGAAACTTTTTACTCAAAACCTTTGCTTTCAAAAATCTAGAAAGAGTAATATTTAGAATTCAAGAAATATTCTTACAGTATTATTGTATAAAAGACTAAGGTAACTACAGTGAAAAATAAGCCAAATGTTTTTTTTTCCTTTTCAATTTTTTTTCTCATATATTATACAAGGAAAAGCATCTTGGAATACAGCAAAGTCTAACTTGGCAAACAGAGGACCAAAGAAACATCCCACGGACAGGAAATGAAGAAAGAGCAGGAAGTGACATCCTCACTCAAAGTCTGCCAACATGAACACGAGCTCATGAATACTGAAATGAAGAACAAGGCCACATTCAATCAGAAAATACATGAACATCGTTGTTGTTTTTTTCTTTACAAAAAAGTTTTTAAAATCATAAATCTTTAATGTAAACTCTTGATGTGGTGTTCTTTATTCTAATTTAAGTCCCTTTTTTGTACAGAATATTGATTCTGAATGTGGCATCCTTGTTGAAGGTGTAGATAATGATAGGAGACAATATACAAAGACATTTATGGAATATAAAGCAAGTCTTAAAAGCAAAGACAAACACAAAGCATGCACCCAGACAGGAACAAAAATAAAGATATGAACGATGTCTTGAAACAAAAAAGACAATCCTATTAAGTGTTTTTGTTCGTTATTGTGCTACGGTTCTATGATATTCAACTAAATGCATAAAGATATCTAGTCTGGTTTATTGTATGTTTGATGAAAAAATAATGATAAAAAAAAAAATCTCTCCACTGAAACTGGATATTATAATGCTGGAAGCCTTAAGACACGACTTGTTACAAGACAAATCCGCATTACTCAATTTTTACTCCGAATTACTGTATTTGAACTGTAAGGTCTTACAATATTAACAGAAAGAAAAGGAAGTGACATGTTCATCAGGCCAGGAGAAAGTGTGGTTGTCGTCGTCGTCGTTTACTTTTTTTTTTACTAATCGAGCATCCTCTGATTAGCTGGTGGCGGAAAAATGACAAAATCTAGCCCCTTCTGTGCTGACGTCAGGAGCACGTAAATGAAACTGAACAAAGACAAGAGTCCGCTCCAATATGTCACTGGTTATATTCAACACTATATGGAAAAGAGACGGGTCATGCAGGTGCCCTTTCTTTTTGGTTAACGCACTAACAATATGCAGGGTTTGCAAATAGTTGCTCACTTTATTTTCACTGTTCACTACCAAAGCAAAAGAGCACAACTGTATCTGAGCTGTCAGTAAACCGTGATGTTACCATCCATCTGTCACCTTTTAGAGAATATTGTTGCTGCTTATGTAATCGGGCCAAATATTCTGCTGGTCAGCAGCACAGAAACAAGATCTAAACTACGCAGAAACAATCATAGGAAGTTTTGGTAACACATGTGGCCAGTGGAAGAATTAATAAACTATAAATATAAATAATACCCTTTTTTTTTTTTTGAATGGGGCGCATCTGTCTTCAATTCAAAAAAGCGAAACAAATTTAAGTTGGGTGTAGATATCCCTCTAAACCGGCCAATAAATTAATCTTATCAGTGCCCAAATATTTCCCCCTCATCTCAGACTCGCCAAATATTTACCAGGGGGGAGGGGGGGGGGGGGTGCTCAGTATTAATGGAGTAATGGAGATCCTGACAAAGTGTAGATCAACTGATAAGCACCATAGCTTCTCTTTGACTTTGCTCAACTTTCCCTTTAGACGTACACTTTATAGCTCAATAACATAATAAATAGAAAAAAAAGAAACAGACAAACAAAAACAGTTGCTGTTACAATGCATTTGTCAATTCAGTTTAGGCACAGGGCAATTTCCACGATCGGTCGGAGGAGATTGCAAAGTCTCTGATTGGTCAGGAGCAACAACACTTCCTGCAGACGGTGATATGTGCTGAGGATCTTTTCTTTGAGGTGGGGAGTAATTTGCGGATGGAAATTGGTCACCGGGAGCTGGACGCTTGGCTCGTCTTCAACCTTTTTGGATCGTGTCAGTCTCGTGGATTTGATGCAAGTGGTCTGTCTCCTTCGATTGGTGTCACAAACCGTGAGTCCTGTCTGTCACTGAGCAAGGTCGCCGACTCAAAACGGAACAGAAGTGATGTGGGTCACCTTGATCTGGAGAGACGTAGGGGGGGAAACGCTGATCAGAAGGAGGGAGCAATCAATAATCAGACAAGGTGCAAAACAACTTTGATGAATGTTCAATGACAAAAGGTTGTGTCTGAAGTCTCACTGCTGTTTTATAAAGTTATAGCAAAGGTGAGTAGGTCAAAAACAACTAGTCAATCAATCAATTCTGTCGATGTCCATAAATTACCCTGAAACTAACTGATCAATCACAACTGGTTTATCATGCAGCAATGCCAAATATTACAAGGTCCAATAGCTTCACCAACAACCCACTACTTTTATTGGGTTATTTTACTGTAAACTGGATATCTTCCAGTTTTGGAGTGTTGGTTAAAAAATAAAGCAATTTGAAGACAACGCTTTAAAATTTAGGAAATTGTGATGGACATTTTTCTTTCCCATTTTCTAGACAGGATTTTTAAAAGATCTAGTGTACAAAATATGTACACCATTTTTTTCAAATAATCAAAACAATTACAATGAATTCCATCAGTTAAGAGAATGCATAAGGTAAAAAAAATGACTGACTGCTGAAGATTGATAATCCATAGTTTGAGACAACAACAACAACAACAACAACAACAGTGGGCTGCAGCCTTTAAGTTGAGAGTACCTGTCTGCTGCTCAGAGGTGGCCCATGGGGTTGGATGCGTCAGTCAGGCCTGGATGGACCCCCGCGTGGGCTTGTTGGGGGTCACAGGAGCCCCCGGACATTTTCTCCTGCTCCCTTCTCTTAAGGCCGGCTGATTTGGGGTTTAAATTCCGCTCTGTGGGTTCAGAGAGACGGAAATCAAACTTTTATTCCATTAGCCTTACAGTAGTACATTGATCTGTTCTTCTTATTTTTTTATCATTCCACTTTATAAGTGTAACATGTTACATAAACATCCAGCATTCAAGTGAATGAATGATGCATTAAGAGGTTCGTTGTGACACCATTTCTGACTTAACATTAATAATATCTAATAATATGCTGCAGCAAACCAGAATGTCATCAGCCAGCATCTTTCTACTGTTTTACAGCTTCCCAGCAGTTTCTTCATGATGTTGCGATATCTTGGCTCAAAATCCATATTTGGCAGTTATGACAGTGAAATAGCTCCCTATAAATCAGAGTGCAGCTCTGTTTACTGCACTTCTCCTTTGTATACCTCCATATGTACAGTATCCTCGTTGGATGTGATAACATCAATAATGAGTAGATGTGATGTAGCGTGGACATTTCAGCTATTTGCAACAATGCTATTTGAAAAAGCTTTGATGAGCTGGACACTGACCTCTCACTTGGTGCTCCAGGTTAAGTATGACCGTCACAGCCTGATGGAGGATGAGCAGTTTGGTCATGGGCTTCTCGCTTTTCAGGTGCAGCTGGCACATGCGCCCCAGCTCCTTGAAGGCCTCGTTGATGTCTCGCACCCGGAGGCGCTCGCGGGCGTTGTTAGACATCCTCCTCTCGCGCTCACGCTCCGCCTTCTGCTCCGGGTTCAGGTCCTCGTCCTCGGTGATACTTTGGGAGAAAGAACTGTTTTCCCGTTAATGTCACGCAGCGACAAAAAACAAACATAGGTACACATTTGTCTTCAGAAATGTTAATAAAATGTGTTAATAATAAAAAATGTAACAGATTATTGTCATTTATTGTAGACAATGTCTAGTCTACCTCTCAGGGCTTATCAACTCTTTGTATTTTCTATCTTTAGAAAACGTCAAAGTAAATTTCTGTTCAAAGAAAAATCAAGATTTAAGCCATTTTTAAAGTCAATAATAAACCAAGCATCAGTTAAACCCCAAAATATTTCACTTTTAAGAAGTATTTTGTTTATTTCTATCTCAACATGTCCTTACCTGGTGCGGGTGCCGGCTCTGGGTGTCCTCGCATCTCTTCTGTCGCACTCATCATCTGATTTGTCATCGTCAGAGAGGTTATTGTTCATGTCATCCTTGTCCTGCTTCTCCATCTTCAGCAGGCAGCTCGCAGGCAGATGGCCGGCCAGGGCTGAAGCGAGACCTGCGGGCGACAATGTAAAGGCAAAGGTAAGACATCGCACACAGACACCGTCAGCCATTGACAGGACTCAAGGGGCGCATCCCACCTCTGAAGGTTTCCAATTGGTGGTGAAGATCGGAGTTGGATGTGGAGCCGGCGCTGGGAAGACCTCCATGGCTGTTGTTCAGGCTGGCAGAGTCGTCAGTGTGGGCACCTCCCTGCTGCAACACCGACAGGAAGGACATTGTCAAGCGAAGGAAGCCGATGTTCTCGGAGACGGTGCATGAACATATATGTTTGAGCCAGAATGGAGCGATTAATATTAGAGCCTAAAATTGAGTAATACACTTCAGGTGCCACGGCAGATAGTTATCAGGGAGATCAGTACAGTAGGAAAGTAGATCCAGGTCTCAGATTTTAAGAAAGGTGTTATTACGTGTTTAGTACATGCACACTAATAGTATTTATTAGATGTAGATGGGATGTTATCTGAGAGCCTGCATATGTTGGAAGATTGTTTTACAAACATAACATTCAGTGTTTAATATTTCATTCAACGCTGCTGCTTTAGTGACTTGCTTCAACACTTTCCTTCACATGTTCACACGTCAGGCCAAGTTCTCTGTAACCTCAACTCCAACCACGTCGTTTTCATGTTTAAAATGAGACACATCCTTCTTGCTCCGCTTCAGAAGATGTCAAACTGAACTCACTCGTCAGTCTCCATAGTTCCTCCTTATTTTGTGTGCATTCATAACATACAAATGCTCAACTCCCATAGAGTTGACCCACAAAGTCCCTCCTTCATGAAGGTCAGCACATGTTCTTGAACTATTTGATTTCCCCCTCTGAGAACCAGAGAAAGGAGGGGTAATCGTCACTGAGGGTGGAGGGTGTCCCCTCCTTTTCTTAAAGGAATGTGATCCCCAGTCACTGTTGGCCTCTGTTAACCCCGCCACCCCGAGACCCTCCCCTTCCTCAGCACTACCATAATCTTTGCTGTGCTCTCAACAGGTGTCCAAACAACTCTTTGTCTGCAGGAGGAGGAGGGAAGCCGGGCTCTGGCAAGAAAAGAACGCTGCCATTTTCATGGCCGGGGCCTGATTACCATACAGCTGAGGACCTCTATTTGGGTGGAGGCTGCTGCTCCAGACACACGTTTCCAACGATTCAGATTTCCTGGGTTGTTAAAAAGAATTGATGAAAAGGGGTGGAAGGGGGTGTAGGGCGGGGTGTCGGAGTAAAAAGCCCGCGGCTGTGCCGTGCCGAGGCTGCTGAGCTCTGTTTGAGTGGACCTCTTCCCACACAGGAAGTGCTGTGTTAGCGCGGACACAGTATGTTCTATCTCACAGTCGCAGTCGGTCAACGTCACTGCCACCACCGGGCTCTCTGTAACAAATAGATCAAACTGAGCTCCTCTGACAACCACAAGAGGATTCTTGTTAGGGGACTAAACATGTCACTCTGAAAGATCCAACAACTTCTGGAGTAGAGGGAACACGCAGAGCCGTACAAAGCCTCTTAAATAGATTTAAGAGCACAGAACAGAGAGAGGGACATAAACAGTCCTGATTAAAAGTTGGACCAAAACACAGTGCAGCTTTGATCATCGTGCCAACAAAACACAAAGAAATCGTTATGTCTTAATGAAAACATGATTCCTTCTTCCTTGTTGTTGCACTAAATTTCAAATTGACGTCAGAAAAATACATTTATAATTATCAGCTGGAGGCCAGGGACTGGGTTCAAAAGAAAGATGTAACACTACGAGAGCTGAAAGAAATCGATCAACAGAATAATAATTGGCATCATTTCATTCACTTTACGAGCATAAATGCTAATTATTTTTTAGTTACAGATTCTCAGTTCTCAGACGGAGGATTTGCTGCTTATCTTGGACTAATATGGAAGTGACTTGAATCCGTTTGGTGTCCGTAGAGCAAAACCAGAGGACATTGTTTTCAGTACTTAAAATGAGTGATATAAATATGACTCATCATGAAACATATTGTAAAAAGTGTTTATGATTCATTTTCTATGACTTTTTCCTTCACCGTTTGCTTTCCAGATGTATACTCTGAACTCGATGAAAAGATTCAACATGGATTTTATTTTTTGTGTGAAAATAGTTCTTAACAATTTCCTCCGGATTACAGTTGGACGAGCTATGGACATTTTAATTTCCACAGCAGATCTCTTGGCTCTTTAGAATGAAAGACTTTGGATTAAAGATGGGTGAACACACCATGATTAATAATAAGATCTGCATCCTCCTGTGTCTTAAGAGATGTAGTGCAACTTATACTCACTTCCTACAACAAACTTGACTCAGCGGGACTGTTGTGAACAGGTGGTGGATGTGAAGTTTGAAATAATATGCAAGATTACACCAATGTCTCCTCCCTCGTGTTGTGCAATATCCACATCAGAATAAAGATATAGGAATAAAGATATGAAGTTCTCGTACCATCGCTGCTGTCCGATTTGGAGCCAATGCAGAGGCGGGGAAGTTTGCTCCCAGGGCTGCGATAGGCCCGTTTTGTGCCTGTCCCAGCAGACTGTGTATGTCGCCGGGCAGACTGGCGGTGGAGCCCACTGCATGGTTCCTTAGGACAAGGATTGCGTCATCCAGTCTGTCCAGACGATCCTCCATTCGAGACTGGGAGGACCAGAGGAATTGAAGAGTGAAGCGTTAGGGAGAGGGAGAGGGGGGGGGGGGGGACCAAAAGAAGGACAGAGCCGCTTAGTATAAGCACATTAGGACAACAATTGAAAACACTGATTGTATGGTGTGGACTTAAAAAAGAAAAAAAACACATCTGAAACACAAGATAAAGAAGGCCATTCAAATGCAAAACCAATTGAGCTGTTTCAGCTTGAGTTGTAAAAGTCAAACAAATGCCGTTATTTCTGTTATAACTGAATAATTAACAGATGCACATCAGGAGTGCTTCGACAATTATTTTAGTATTTAACAGTTAAGAATAACTTAACTGCAAGCTGGAACCGCGAAAACATAACATGACAATACGGCAAGAAAGGCAATAACAATGAAACTGCGTTACAAAGTGAGGGATGTGGACTGCAAGTCAAAACCAAAAAATAAGGAATGCAAAGACTCATGGGACACGTAATGAGTAAAGACTATCGGAGGAGTACCTCGCAGACATCCTTTAAGAAAGACATGGCATCCTGGAGATGCTCATGTAACTGCTGATGAACTCTGTTTTTCTGGCAAAGTCAAATAAGAATAAGACAGGATTATGAAAAAGGAACATTATCTATATAAATACTACAAACCGCACTGTAGATAGAGATTGTTTTTGTAGAGACACACAGGCAAGAAGGGCAGGATTTATAAGATGCTGACCTTGTCACTTTGTAAAGGAGTTTGCACATTTAATAACCACTTCTCCAGTATTGGTCTATTCTACTGGTTTGTAGGACGGGTGACACACAGTTCACATCCTCCACCATCTATTGTGCACAAACACGTTCTTACAGCTTTTGACTTTTGATAAAGGCTGCCTTCACCATGGTCCAGTATCACCCATAAGAGTTAACATTATCATGCATAATGTTACTATGTATTGTTATATTCATATATCCAGCTGCGCCTTTTGCTACACTGAAGTAATATAAAGCAACGGGCCACTTCAAACAAAGAGTTTGTGAATGATCAAAGCCGTATATCTTACAGAAATTAATAAAAATAAGCCTCAACTGAATGAAAACATATTCACTCACAAGATTAATGATCTAATCCTCAAGCCACATGGTTAGACAGTGGAATAACTGTAAAGGAATCTTTTTGAGTTATATTAAACCACTTCCTAAATGGCTCTGGTCTTATTGGACATACAGATTAGGCATTCTCAAAGCTCAATGTTTTCCATATTTACGGCTTGAACTTGAAAGACATAAAGTGATTTTCACACATATTTTAGGGTCAAGTATCCATTAAGTTTTCCACAAGCAGATGATGCTTACCACATGGCTGAATAAGTTAAATGATCAAAGAGCAACTATTTGAACATAACCTTGACTCTTGCTTTGACTTAGACCATGCTGATGGTTTTTAGCAAACACTGTGCTGTATTATTTGTCGGTATTGGCACATTTTTTGCATATTATATACTTAGGTTGGATGAAAGATGATCTGCACGTCTGCTCGCATGGCAGCGAAGGAATCTGTTCAGCTAACAGCTGCCACCCCAACACCAGCAACCCAAACTAAACCCATCCCCCAACTGTCATCCCCATTCTGGCCCACGGAGTGGAGGACAGATGGCAGGCCCCGAGGGACAAGTATTGTTCAGTTTGGTTATCCCTCCACACCCACCTTCCTCAGCAAAACATTTGTCAGACAGGAATCTCCCTGTAATGCTAGCTCAGTCCTTCCCGTGTAACTTATACAAAGCAAGCATCCATAATACAAGAGGGAGGCAGACGGGGGGCTTACCAGTGAGTGAAGAGAGGTCTCGTAATTTGGAGAAGGGGGGGTTTCTCCACCAGCACGGGGCCACTGGTTGGTACCTGATGAAGAGAGGAGGAGATCTTCAGGAAGTCAGCATTAGCAATCCCGATGATGCAGTTTCACGTCAACATGGCTGAGGCAGTATCCCGCTCCACTGGGAGCGTCAATACAACGACTAACTGACCCATACAATAACTTCTTGGTTCTTGTTGTTCTATGTGGGATATTGTTATGTTTTATGACTCAGTTGCATCACTTCCTGAAGGCTGGACTGCATTCTGACACACGAGCCAGCGGATTGTTTTGTCTGAGATGTTTGCTACGTCCGCGCGTCGATACGCGGCTCTACAAGAGAACTATTTGAGAGATCGGATTTTAGACGCTAGTTTTCCTTCACACTTCCTCGTTCCTGGAAACGTTGAGTCTCGAAAAACACATCAGAGTGATTTTATGCAGCGTGGCTGAGCAGTCTTTCAGTTCATGGCCTTCATCAGGGTTTACGATGAAGGAAACATGCCAAGCATCTGGCTTCAATAAATCTCATAATCTTCCCCTACATTTTCCAGTGTTGCTATCTTTCTTCTTTTTTTTTTTGTCAGTCAAACATCGGTTTGACTCGTGATGCAGTGGCAGCACAGTTGGCTTCTAAGTATTTTACACATCTGGGTTCCATTATTTCATTTATAACAATATATCACCCATTTAGCCAAATAGGCTGATGAACTCTTCCTCTTTTCATTCAGAATAAAAACCTTGCATTTTAATCACGCGATTTAAATATAGAGAAACGTAAGACACTCTGCTCTTGCTATTACAGTTTAATTTGGCTGAAGGACGTTCCCAGTTTATTTGAGCCAAAAAGGAAATCTACAGGCCAGAACAGGAAAGCAAATCAAGCCGATTTGATCCGGTGTAAATGAATGCAAAGGAAAAATAAATCCACATTTGCTCATCACATTTCCAGTTCAACGTTTCTTTTGTTTTGTTTTTTGAAAGCTCAATCATCTGTCTAACTTCTCTGCCATGTGCAACAGGAAGCAATGCCTCATATAATCAAATAAACTCAGTGGACAATAATGAACCTTTCCAGGTTATTCACAGGATAGGACGTGTGTGGATCTTTTCCAGCAGTCTTGTGACTGTGATGGTGGAGGGATGCCAAACCCAACCTACAGCCCAGGAAATGGACTCAACTGTAGCACACTCTGCAGATAGAGATTTTATTTTGGTTATTTATCCTTTTGGGTGAATAAAAAAGAAATATTCTTCTAGCAAAGCTACATATGGTAGAATGGTATTTGGTTTGTGTAAGCAGACTGGTTTAATAATGTTTTTATAATTCAAGGCCTATGTGGTCAGACAAAACACGTAACAAGGCTGATGTAGAAATAAATTAAACTACGTAATGGAAATGGTTTTAAATGTGTTTTTCTCTTAATTCTTTCCCATGAAATGTCTCATGATATACTTTTGTACGGGAATTTGTTGTTTCTTGACACTCACAGCCTAAATCAAACTTTAATTAACAGACTATTAAAAGTAATTTTGAAGGAAGAAATACAAAATGTGTTTTCTCCCAGGTGAGTGAGACAGGAACTTCACGTGAGCCTCTGCTGGCTGGCGGCTATGAAAGATTAGCCCCAGACTCCGGTTCCCCCGTGACCCGAGGACGGCTAATTGAACAAACCAGTCCTGAGTAATGTTCTGTTTATTGGTGTAATCCACATGATGAATGGATTTACAAGAGCGAGACACATTTTGTGCCGATTTTAAAGTATTGTTCTTTTTTTCTAACCCCAGGTGCATAATAGGAGTGAGAAATTAGCAACACAATATTAATTTCCTACAATCCCAGAAGTATTAATATTGCAGTATGTGTTTTTCTATGTATTAAATATATAGTAATACCATTAATTAAAATAAACACAGAACTGACTTATATTAAATAGAAACACTGATTAGAACATCCAGTTCTAAACCACAACATATTACATGATGCACTAGACTATACATTATATTGTGATGCTGCTAGGTCTGGCATGCTGGACTGGGAATAGGTCAAGAGAGGGATCTCCCGATGTGAGGCCATCCTCATCATCAGCTGAGTCACAGCTACCCTCCTTCAACCCTTGGCAGATAAATGAGGCCTTTTGCAGCCTGTTCTGTGGGTGTGTGTACTGTGTGTGTGTGTGTGTGTGTGTGTGTGTGTGTGTGTGTGTGTGTGTGTGTGTGTGTGTGTGTGTGTGTGTGTGTGTGTGTGTGTGTGTGTGTGTGTTGGGGACAACAGCTGTCCGTTGGGCAGGGCAACAGCTGAGGATGAGGGGGGTATCCGTAGAGACAGCTGTCACCACTCCATTACAGCACATGACACTACTGCCCGTTAAAACAACACGCTGGGCTTTCCCTGACCGCCTCCCCTCGTTCACTTTCCATTTACTCTCTCACCTCTGTCAACACATTAGACAATCCATATTCTTCTTATACGCGTCTCGTTTGACTGTAAAAATCCAGTGTATCACAAACAGGAACCTCCTCTCGTGTGCTTTCTCAGCTGTGTGGGTTGCTTTCCTGTTTTTGTCCTGAAGCATTTGTGGCACTGAAGGAATATAATTCAGTCTGTCCATCCTCTAAAATATAAATGGACATAAAAGACAAACTGCCAAGCACTTGGCTATGATCTGTGGAAAAAATTATATAATAATAAATCTATGATCCAAAATAAATAAAATCTCAAAAGCTTTTAAAAAATGAAAGTCAAGTCTCACCTCAAACATTGTCATTACAAGATGTTCCAATCCTTAAGAACCCTAACAGCCACAGCCACAGTCTTTTTAATCTGCGTCGTCATTTTAGGACTTATTATTACAACTTCAAAACATTAAAAAGTCCTGTCTGAGTCGAGACTTAAATGTCATTCCAAAAATACTTGTCAGCTGGATCCAAATGCATGAACATCAACGAGAGAGACAAATCTGGTGTATGATGTCACACAGGGTGTCGGCCATGGAAATAAAGCCCATGATGTGAACAGTAAAGCAGACAGTCAGGCACAATTTGACTTCAACGTGGATTTCATGCATTAAGTGCAACCCACATCACTTTGTGAGCTCAGGGGCTGCAGATAGAAAGCAGCGAGTTCACTCGGTAAATAAGATGTGATTACAGTGTTTAAGTAATCAGCTGTACGCCTCACTGTGTGCAAGATCGGTCCCCTGCGTACGGCAACATCAGGCTTGACTTAAACACTGCTCCTAACTTTGTAAATAAAACCTAACAAATGAAGACATAGACATAAATGTAGTGGATTGTTATTTATAAAAGATAATGTAATTGGGTACCGGATGGGCCCATTGTCCCGGATACTCCATCCAGATAGATCAGTATATCTCTAGTAGAAAGCATCTCTTCCCTTTGCTTGAGATTAATGTTATATATACAATATATACAATATATACAATAATAAATACATTTAATATGTTTATCAAATACTTGCAGGACTAAAGTCAGCTTTCTTTTATAGTGGATTAGTGTAACTAAAAATAAATTACAAAATCCATTACCTGGCCTGGCATGTATAAAGTATATATAAATAAGTCTTTGAGTATGAGTAGAGGAGGATTAGAGCTCCTTCACAACTAAAAGGGGTATTACAGTCCACACTTCACTCTGCTTAGGCCTAATTAATCCAACTAATGCACCATATAGTTAAAGTAATTACATTAATAGAAAGCCATATTCATCAAAGCCTCTAAATTAGTTCCAGATCATCACTGAAACTTATAAAGACGCTTTAGAGGATGTACTTTTACCCTGTTAATATCTGGTGTTGATGCATAGCCGGTGTGTATGTGGTTATAATCCCACCCTGGTGCTCACCTGGCCTTCCAGACGGGGGGCCGGCAGCAGCCCCCGCAGTGCCTGCTGAGGCAGCACCTGCTGTGGCAGTCAGAGGTGAAGGAGAACCCACAGGTGTCGACGTGTTGGATGGGAAACTACTGCTGGTGTGGTCAGGAGAGTAAATCTGTAGGAGCGAGAGCAAAGGAACGAGATCAGTAACGCACAATCTGCAGCCCGAGGACCAAAGAAACATCTTCAAGCCAAAGAATGTATGTTATGGAGATTTTGTTGCCAGGAATGTCATAAAAAAGCTACTTGCATTTATATGAGCTGTTAAAAGTCATCTGCAAAGAGCACAGACTTAACAAAATGAATCAGAATCAATATTCACTTTGATGTCTCTCGTCTGTTTCTGGCTGAAGGTCAACCTCAAAAGACAAATACTGCACTTCTTAATAGCGCCTTTAATTATTGTAATTAATGTGGCTGGATAAAGGAAGTTGAATCTAAACCTTAAAAAAATTTACTTTTAATAATATTAGTTTTAATTCAAGCAACTTTTTTTTTTAAACAATAGAATTGTATACACTTAATTAACAAATGGAAATATAATGTTTG
This sequence comes from Liparis tanakae, assembly GCA_036178185.1. NCBI lineage: Eukaryota > Metazoa > Chordata > Actinopteri > Perciformes > Liparidae > Liparis > Liparis tanakae. The sequence goes on along the minus strand of CM070104.1, from coordinate 9,093,650 downwards.
AACTCACTCATTACTGAATGTATAAATGCATATATCTTAATAAAAAATAAATACATGTAACAGGTTGTTATGCTGTTCAATCTCAAAAAGCTGCACCAGATATTCTGAACCATATATTTAAAATCTAGTAAGATTTCTTTTAAATGGTCAACTCTATGAAGAGGTTTACGGTGGTTTTCTGCCACACGTAACGTTAGAGTTACTTCAGTTTAATTTCTCCACTAACGTCAATGTGTCAGCGCGTCCTTTCTGGTTACACAAGGTCACTGAGTTTCAGGATGATATGTGAATCCCAAGGGAACGAGGAGATTATGTCTTCAGAACTTCCAAAGGGATTCCATTTGTTTAAATACATGCTGGATTAAAGCACAAACACGTCCCTGATTCTTCCCCCTCCTATAATAAGAGGATATTGTGCCATACTGGGACATGTCGCAGAGAACGGGTATTACTGGTGGATCCTGACAAATTAGCAGAGAAAAAACCTGCAGATCCTTTAGAGATTTCTACTCCAAGTTAAGATCAAATTGAACTTGAAAAAAAAGCGTTTGACTTCTGCGGGGATGATAGAATGTACTCATTATTAATAATCCTCTTATTTAATCTTGATCTCCGGGCTTAACTTTTTCAATCAACTTGGAGTATCAGGATGGAGGTTACATTGAAGTGTAGAGGAGGAGGACCGTTGTCTAAAGGGAGGAAAGACTAGTGATGCTTTTCTACACTCTGGGAGCACACATATATCCCAATATTTCTCAGTTTCTCAAAAGCCAGCTGTTTATTACCGTGACTTCTGACCCGACAATATATGACTTTCTATTCTGTTCACTCACTGGCTACTGACGCGGCATTCAAAATGAAACATGGCTCATTTTACTGGAATAAATGAATGCTCCGCCTCATCATCAGTCACGCTCCCGCAGGCGGCGTGGGGCCAATAAGCACGGCCAATTTAAAAGGGTGCAGAACAAAAGCTCCACAAAGGGCGGCCCGTGGAGTTGAGCCACAGCAGCTATAAACTCCCCTGTGCCCCCTGCTTCATCCCCCCCCCCACCCCCATCCCAACCCAAGTCCAACCGTGTCCATTTCACTCCCGCTTTGTCATGCTAATAGAATTGAGTCTGCAAATATAAAGGACTTAATTTGATATTAGCATCCTCAAACTCTCCTAGTTTATCTTTACACTGATGAGAGATATCCCTCCTGAACGTACAGCTTCTTCTGCTGCCGTGTAAACAATAACCAATAACCGATAACAATGCACACATGTCTATGCAACATGTTTAACAGAACCTAAGGACCTTTTCTTGAACTTGTAAGGTGTAGACTTTTAAAATCACAAGCAGCATGTAATAAACCAGAATTTGAAACAGATTCGAAATATCTGATAACCAATCTGATAAACCCAAATAAATAAAAATACAATCCCAGAGATTTTTCCAATTAGACAGATTGGGGACAGAAATTCTGGTTCAAGGTTGAATGTTAAACTTGTTGATGTTTTTTTCTTAAATGTCTTTATTTAATATTGGGAAAATCTCCTTCTTAGGTGAAAAATTAGGACTGAGTGAAGCTTTCTCAATCATATTTGGAAACAATTATAGTGTTAAATAGTTTCTCTTGTACTCTTATACTGTAACTATGATATGATCAAGCTTTAGGGCTCTGCTACACATAATAGAGACTGAATCCATCGGCTGATACAATAAGCAAGACATTATGAGAGCTACAGCAAATTAAACACTTAATACGATGCTTGATATATTCAGAGCTGTTTTTCCTAAGTGAAGTGTAATCCACTGGCTTTAGCAACGTTTCCAATGTACAATTCCCTTTCTTGAATGCTTCTAGTTAAAGCCCACAATTATCCAGGCTTAGGCCAACAAACAACTACAAACATGTTATTTGTTTATTTTTTAATCAGCAGTCAGTATAACACTTAATTCCCTGCATGATTACTGAGGTCAACTTCTTTAGAGACAGAAGCGGACCGTTTTATTTTGTAGAGAAATCCAAAACGTATCTGAGGGAAGGGTGGAGAGAAGACATAAGCGTCGCTCTCTGAGAGCCGGTCAGATTTGAGGTGCAGAGACTGTGTGTTTCCATGTCTATGGGTAAGCTGGATATGATCTCTTTTTGTTTAACATACTGTTACATATCGCCAATGTAAACCACATCCTGTTTGCTGGTTTTGAGAAATGTGATTATGCCACCTGGAGAAGTCCAAAAGAAACCAGGATACTGTGGCGTGCAACCACCAGAGCCATGTCTTTGGACATTCTCTGTTGGTGCTGAAAATGACTCAGATGTTGATTATCAGAAGCTTGAATACCGTAAGAATCATTTTTACAGTGATATAAGACCAGGTTTCCTCATGTTCAATGTAACCATGTAGGATAACACCCCACACCGGGACACGTGTGTGCTCTGAAATGCATTAACTAAGAATGGGAGAATAAAGTGAAGTCCAAGTTAAATGTGATGCTGTAACTCACTGAGGCTAAAGCCTTGCCCAACGCCTCTCCAGTCAGGGAGCTTCCAGTGGCGTTCCCCCGATTTGCAGCAGCTAAAAAAACACAGAGAGAGTCTTTGTAAAAACAAAGTCAAACAAATGACGAGTGGTCACGGTACACGAAGCGGCTGCCGAACTGCCCGACTCAATACTTTTACAGAACGCATGTTCGGTGATGATTTGATGATTACATCGGGGCATTTGAATTAGTCATTCTGACCAGGTAGCTGAGCTGTTAAAGAGAGAACTTACCCATGACCCCATCGGCCGCGTTGACGGACGTGGTGTGCGCTGCGGTGACGAATGGTGAAGTGTTGGTGTTGCTTCGGTGGAAGCTGGACATGGGAGGAAGGCTGGCATTGACGTCTGGAGAGACTGAGTGTCCGGGGTAATTCTGGAAAAAGCGGTCACAAATGTAAATGTTTGTGTTGGAGAGAGAGAGAGAGAGAGATTATTTATTCTCTGAATTCTATATTCATCCTGACATCTCCCGGGCTGTGATAAAGCAAAAGTTAGTGAGGGGAGGGACAGAGATGAAGAGAGGGCAGGCAGCATCTGCAGGCTCCCTGTGACGCCCCGCCAGCTGAGGCAGGCAGGCGGAGATCAAACACGGACAAAGAGGATCAGCGGTGTCTTCACTGATAACATCCAGACGACAACCGAAGACGCACACACACTCTCACTGTGGGCGGGGGGAGGGTTGAAAGATGATGTACATGCTGTATACATTAGATCTCTTATCATGGTTTGATTCTAAATAAAGTTTATGAACAGTCGTTAGTCACTTGCGTTGATTTGGTTAGAGCATTAGCGATCTCCCGGGCTGAGAGGGAAAGCTTACCAGGCGGTCGTGTGTGTGCAGGCTGCTGTAGCTTCCTGACTGAGGCATGTGTGAGGAAGATCCATGGAGCATTCCCCCGTAGCCGGGCTGACTGATCCCATTGGACGAGTTCCAAGGGTCAGACGAACTGTGGGTGCCATCTGAAGAAAATACAGGGATCATTTCAAAATGCATTTTAGTTTTGACACGGTGCCAGTAAGCAGCCAACCTCCAACTCTACACTTAAACTTCCTTTTTCCTCTCAGAGCTAAAACATGATCTTCATCCTGGACACAGCTGAGATAACACAAAGATAAAAACACTGAAATAAATGCTGAACACAGGACTATTATTAATAAATACTCAACTGTCTGGCAACTTAACAATGTCACTGCGATAAATGCCCCAAAATGATGAAATGATGACGAATTAACAAATTATTTTCTAAGAAACAAAAAACAAGCCACATGAAAAAAAACACTATACATTTTTTTTATATATATATATATATATATATATATATATATATATATATATATATATATATACATATATATACACATATATACATATATTATATTATATTATATTAGTCATTAACACAAAGATATTATTAAACAAAGACAAAAAACAAATATTGGAATACAAGAGTATCATTTTAAAAACCTGTGGTGTGTAAGAATCAGATTGCAAACCAGCTTTTGAACTCACCAAAGAAAGTGCTTGCGAACATACTGCTGGAGGGTTTAGGGGAAGAGTAGGACGGGGAATCTCTGTTGAAGTCTTCTGAGTTTGGAGACGGTGCGTACACCTGCCACGAGAACATAAATGGTATTAATACGATAGCCCACCACATAGTAACATCATAATGAAACACTATTGTGAAGAAAAATGATGCTGAAACCTGTAAAAGAAGCGTGTGTTTCAGATCATAATTGCAGTGAAGTATCACAATTATGTTTAGGTACGTAAAATTATGTGATGAAACACATGTACAGCTGAGACGACCCCCTAAAACCACAAACACACGATAATGACGAGCAAGCAATCAAGCTGGGGAGGGGAGGCGTGGATTATCAGGAGTATTTGCATTTCAGATCAACACAACCTCTAATGGAAGTATAATGATACCCTCTTACATGCGCAGACTAAACGCCTGACAAATTACAGCATTCCCAGAGAGGCAGAGATCAAATGAGTGCTACAAAAGCAGCCCTGCTTCGCGTTCCCCATATTTGTACCTGCAAGCTGGTGGCGGTACAGTGAGAGGAGAGGCACAATGGGCATGCTGTTGTACAGCTGTGTGTGTGCCAAGCAAGGCGGGAGGATCAAAGAGACTGGAGGCCGAACGCCAGTGATGTGGTCCCTGACTTCATCCACTCCAGATGGAGGGAGGGCGGGTGAGGGAGAGAGAGAGAAAGAACGCGGGAGAGAAGGTCTGAAGAAACTCTCCGTCCCGCAGACAGGACTGAACGACCGCGGCGCAGCGCTAATCAGAGCCAGACCCGCCGGCTCCGTTCCACCTGCACACGCACAGCCTCCATCTCTGCAGGTTGAATCTTTTGTATGCCTCACATCGCAGCTCCGATGTTGGCAATGTGACGGTTTGATGGCGGCCACAAAGGTTGTTTACTTGCTTAACTTGTTTTATGACACAGCGCTGATGGAAAATGTGCCACAAGAAAAATAAATATATATAAATACACTCGATCGCACACATGTAAACACAATATCAATACAGAGTGCGGCCGGAGCGAGACTCTTTGGCTTTGCTGGCTGAGCTGGACTCCAGCTTGTTGTTGCATGGGAGTGTAATTAAAGTGCTCTTGGAGGGGCGGAGCCCTCGTGGGTCTTCTGGTTTACACATGTGCCCAGTTGACAGTAGTTCCGTGGAGATCTCAGGTTAGGAGCCCGGGCTTTTAGCTTTCGCCTCTGTCAGACGCTCAATGTGCAGCATATGGCGGCGGATAATGCTAATTGTCCTTTATACCCTGGGCTAACCAGTCAGAGCATTAATAAACCATGCCCAAACGCTGGGCGCCTCTTCGGCCGGCCTCTGGAAGAGAGGGCCCACCTGGGTTTCCTTTTACAAGGCCGTTAATTAAAAGCTGTCACTCACACGGATCAGCCCACCGACACAGAGCTACACCAGTTGTTTGAGCGTCAGCGGGTATTTGTTGTTAAAAAATAAATTCCCTTCTGTACCCAGGCTCAATAGTATAACACATATCCATGTGTTACACAATACCAAATGAACAAATTAGTCAGAACCAAAGTTGCATTTAAAATAGCTTCTATGTATGCAACAACACTCCAGCAGATAAATTAAAATAAATTATAATCTATTTATTTTCCTCTCAGCAAAGACCTGACAGCTAATTATAACCAACTGTAAATAGCAGTAAGGCAAACAATGGGCTGTAACTGTACCTCCTGATAAGTGAATGATACATCATTAGGACTGTGTTTAAGGTAGAGCTCTTGGCTGTGACATTCAGCAGGACGCGACTGAGAAGTGAATACATCCTGCACACCTTCGTCCCAATGCTGCCTTTGAAGATCACGCCACACTGATCAAAATATTAAGCGTTAAAACAAAAGCTACCAACTTGCACTAAGAATGTGACATAATAAAAAGGAAAAGAAGGGAAATACATACTTTTTTAAACTAAGGTAAAAAATGACTTCAAGAAGACTTCAAGAAGACAAGACAAGAAGTTCAAAGAGAAGAGTTCAAAGTCTGTGTGACATTATTTGGAATCAAACCATGTGACCGAGGAATTTAGTCCAAATCCAACACACTTGTGAGGCTCAGCATGCAGGACAGACACAATGCCTCTTCAAACAACTTGCAAGTGCTTTCTGGAAAAAAGGGCTCAGTATTTTCCTTCATTGACATTGAAACTAAAGTCTTGAAAAAGACCATCATTCACTGGTGATTGGTTTTGATTAAGATGCAGATGTGATCAATTCTATAAGCTTAACAAGAACATTTCTCATGTATTTGGGCGAATTCTATTATTTTGTATCTTCCCTCAAATAAATCTTAATGTCCTAAACATGCATTAGTAAGGAAAGGCAATACATAGCCATACAGCTCTTGAAAATACAATTATATAATACATTTCAAAATGTTTATTTTACTGACATGGAACTGGAATATAAAATACATGCGAAAAAATGAATAGATTGAGATATTTAACTCGTAAATATTAAACCGCAGGTAGAAAACAGCTCACAAGTATAAATAGAACACAACAAAATATTTTAAAAAATCAAATCATGTGGATGCACAATTTCAGTCAAACAATTAGCAGGTTTAGGTTTTTTCTCCATCTTTAACTCAGCAGTAAAATATCTGAACCAACTGCTCATTCTGACAGCAGAGCAGTCTCTCTGAAGCCAGTACTCTAAAAATAGCACAACTACACTGCAAAATAACACCTTCTGGTCGTTAATACCACGGAAATTAGATTTGGGCATCAATGCAACCTCATTAACCCGTAACAACATGTGTGATGTATAAATAATACAGAATAGAGTATATAGTGTGCAATATGCAGCGAGCGTGCATGCTTCATCAACACATGTAGGGATGAGCGTGAACCTGTTGCACTACACAACAACAACAGGCCCTTCAAAGAGCACATGGTGTCTCTTTTGTGCTTTTAGATATTTTTCACATCAAATTTGATTCCACTTTTCTTCTAGCATGCTCTTAACGTCAAAGCAGGGCTTTGATAAAAGGGAAGCGTTTCTCAATGGAAGAGCGGTCAGTGGGCGGCTCCATCTGTATTGGTTCTGTGCCATAAGATCGCCAGCCAATGGCCGACTGTGAATCCTGCCAGTGCCCCAGATGGTGAGCCCGCTCTGCAACTCGGCACTATGACACATTTATGTGGATCAAGTTGATGCAAAGAATGAGCGCCACCTTTCTTGTTTTCCATTACACAGAAAACAGGAATAATAAAAGTTAAAAGTAAAACTGCTTTTGATCATTAAGTTTTCCCGTTCTGTCCACATGCTCCCAATTTTCTCTGAATCATCAACTATAACGCGCGCCTGTTAATACTTAATATGAAAAAGATCAAAGTCATCTTTTATGCAGCGGGAACAAAGAGGAAATGCCTTAACAGGTTATGCGGAAAAGTTGAAACATAAGAACGAGTAAGATTATCTTTTCAATACAATAACTATCATAACTTATTTTCCCTTCATGTGCCCTTTATGTAATAACAAAAACAGCACAAGCAATGACAGGTAGAAATCTGCCTGTGCAGTTTGCTTAGGACAGGATCATCACTTCAAGATTACTGACTGCACGACAGAACTCATTCAGCCATCGTCAGAACTTTGTCCTTCAGATTCAGACCGTGAGCCCGCTCATTGTTACAATCACACTGACCATAAAAAGAGGAGCAGTTATTTCACAGCTGGACTTTCACATCAATGCCTTAAGTTTGATTTAAAAGTCACTTCCATCAAGTCCAAGTGCAGCAAACACACACACACACACACACACACACACACACACACATACCCATTTCTATCACACACACACACACACACACACACACACAACGCAATTTCAGAGTAACAGAAATCAAAGAGATCATTAAAGAAAAGTTCAGAAATCACATTAGGCTCCCTGTGGCGTCAAGAATGCCAATGTGATTATAAACAGATGGAATAAGAGCAACACTCAATCTGCACAGGAAAGTCTAACCTCAACAGGCAGCCTCTTTACCATAATCATTCCCAGACTCCCACTTGTTAATATTTCAACAGTCTCAGAGCCAAAGCAATAAGCCAGTAAAAATAAATTCAAGGCTTCAAAAATCTTTTTCTGCCAAAATGTCAAAATGTTTATATTTCTATGTATGAAAAAAAGTTTTTTTAAATGGAATAACTTTGTACGTGTTGCCTAGCATATTAACTTGCGTGTACACAGCTATAAAGGATTTAAAAAAATGGTGTGCTAAAATAAGTTTTTAAATAAGTTAAAACTCTGAAATTATAATTAAATTGTACTGTCACACAGCATTAACTGATGTAATGGAAAATCAGAGAGAGCTGCCTCAGGCACATTCACACACACACACACACACACACACACGCACACACACACACACATTCACATGCACACACAGCAACACAATAGTTTTAAGGTGAACAAATTAAAATACTTAAAGCACACTGAGACCGACAGGCACACACACACACACACACACACACACACACACACACACACACACACACACACACACACACACACACACACACACACACACACAGGCACACACACTCTTCTTCCAGCTCCTCTCTGTCCTCTCTAATACACGCACATCCCCAAAGAGACTACTCACCGATTTTCCGTTGTAGTAATACATTAAAGAGTTACTGCCCATTCCTGGGACAGGGTAGGCGCAATACATTATAGCTTTAACAGTTTAAGGGACACAGATACTCTACAGCAGCACACTAGCTTTCTCTCTGGACATACATCCAAGCCGTTCAAAAGGGTTTAATAATTCTTTCAGTGCTGGCCTCCACACACGACCCACTCAGAGGAAACTTATGCAAAGCAGGACTGTGCCATTCCACCCTATGGGAAGGGGTGGCTGTCAGAAGGGAGTGGCCCATGTGGTACATCCCTCTCTTAAGCCTCAAAGTGCTGAGGCAAAGAGGAAAAGGAGGAGGGGGAGGGGAGGCGATGGGGAGGTGGGTGTAGAAAAGATAAAGGGAAGTGGGCGGGACAGAAAACAAATGTGTGAGCGGATTTAGTAAGAAGAAGAAGAGAGGGAAAAATAATTCCCAGTATAAACATTTTAGATTTTCTGCAGGAGAATCCCAGACTGGAACAAAAATAATTAAATTCTAAGCAGGATTTCATTAATACGTGGAATTAAAAAGCATTCAAATGAGTGCAGCATACATACGTATCTTCCACACATTTTAATCCAGAGTGTCTAATCTCTTTTGTTTTTGTGATGACTAAATTAGTCTACAGGCAGGGAGGTGGAAATACGGCGCGTTGGCTCACAACAAGTAGGAATTAATGCGAGAAAGTGAAGGCTCGACATTAAATGGCAAAAAATACTAATAATCCATAAATATAAATCAAGGTAATGAGAGAAAAAGGAAAAATGGAAATCTGTTTTCATGAAATGTGAAATCTAAGAGTTTGTGGCGTTGGAACGCTGAGTCCTTCAGCCGAACAGCGCCTGTTGTAAAGCATGCAACAGCTGCAGAAAGGGCCGCCTTGTGACGTCAAAACATGAACATAATGCTCCATTTCCTCAACCCGGGGGACGGGGGGACGGCACGGGGAGGGGGGGGGCATCGACTGCCATTTTACCATTGGTTACTGTCACTGTCACAGAGCGATCTATTACCTTTATCATGTGGGAGGAGGGGGGAGGAGTGGGGAGAAGGGGGGGGGCAAAGAAGAGCAGAATAAAGGAGGAGAGGATAGATAGATACCACATTCAGAGAGAGCCAGGTCTGTCCAGTCGGACTGGAGCCTTTCATGTCTGCCACTCGGAGCTTCCTGGACTAAACACAGGCCTGGACCTGGACTCATCCAGAACATTATTGTTATAGAGAGATGAAAGCTTCCACTTCCCTAAGAAAACTAGACCTTTATTATGCTTTACCTTTTAGTACTGTTATTATTTATCCCCCTTTCTTCTCTAGGACTCTTTTAAACGTGTCCAAAACACTGGCTCTACATGCGGTTACCGCTTTATATCCTGCACCGTTTCAAGTTCCAATGCTTTAAGGAAAAAGGGCAGCATGGAAGTGTTTGAAGGGGTCTGAAACAAGTCCAGACACACAGCACCGTGTTGGGAGGGAAACACATGAAAGCAGAAGGAGAAGGGCATTGATTTGGGGAAATGATGCGCACATTTCATTCCATTGCTGGCTGACATCCCAATATGGACTTAGTGAGAATGACTTTGTCAAGTAATTCAACTGAATGAATCAAATAACACGATGCACAGAAAACTGAACCAGGAGTTTTCCAGACAGTGAGGCAAAGAGAGGAGAGGGAACAACCGATGCTGTGAAACAAGAGGAAGTGAGTTATTGTAGTTTGGCCTGTTTACCAACACAGTGGCTGTCACACTCAGCGCATGGAGAAGCAGTTCAAGTTCAACTGTGCACTAATTTAAGAGTCATGATGAAGTCTAGCACGCAGACATGATGCATATATTTTTTGATTTAAAAGTGACTTTTCCTGGTTGTCATTATCCCTGATGTCCCTCACCAATAAACATCCATTCATCTCCTGAGAAGTCATAGGAAAAAAAGACTCCTTATAAGTCCAGAGCTTCTGAGAATCATCATATTTCAGTATGTTTGAGCATTAAGGTAATTCATCATGGTACATCCATGGTGGCGTTGAAACAGGCACTGCTTGTAGCTTTATTTGTGGACATACTTGTCTCAGTTTGGGCTCACAGAGAAAGACTTTGGAGGGGAGGGCTCAGCTCCGCCCACCTGTTCACACAGCCTCTCTAAAGACACTCCAGTCCTCTCAAGGTGCTTTTCCTGGGATTTGTTTAGGTGTTGAAAAACACAGAGCAAATCCACAGTCTGAGGTCACCCCCATCTCCCGGGTTGGATTTAGGGATGATATCATCATACAGGAAGAAGCTTTGTAAGACCTTCTTAATGACTTAATTAAATTCATGCTTGCCGTCTTAGACTACAGTACAGAGGCGCACCAGACCGACCTCAACGCCTAACAAGAGGCCCAGAGTACAACATGAAGACGTCATGGACATAATCATTACGATTAGGAACTCTCTTGTGCAAAAAAGACTTAATCACTCACAGTTCTGTGACTTCACTCCTGTGTAACACATATACAACACACCATGTTTTAAACTGATTTACATGACCAATACGTCGAACCAATTCCTATGGCCTTCATTTGTTTTGTTGGATTTTATAAATGACTCGGTCCTCTCTACAACAAACACATTTTTACAAATACGTTTTTAAGATGTGAATTCAAAACTGGTTTAGCAATGGACAAGCTTTGGTACAGGATGTCCAAATGTCATAAAATGTCCTCTGCATTCATCAGGCAGCAATGTGTTCCCTTTTCCACCCATTATAAGTTTGCTTTGGTGTATATGTTGCATGCATTTATGTTTTCAATCATGCTTAAAAGGCTGCAAGAAAGCCGTACACAGATTAATAATTGGGCACAGCGGCCTTCAAACGACTGCTATTTAAACTGCTTTAAAAGTCTGACGGCAGTAAATATGTGTAAAAAAAGACAACAATTATTTCCATCCCCCAAGCTAGCAGAAATAAAAGGTAGCACATTTGTTGGACATCTGTCCTAAACCATTTGCTGGAAGAACTAGAAACCCAGAAAACATGACTTTTCCTGTTTACATTCTCATATTCACAAAAACAGATTTCTATCGCGTTCACAGAGGAACTGAAAGGCACAAGAGCCACGTGAAGAGAGCGATGGAGAGTCCATTGAGGAAAAGTGAGGACGCATTTCTCCAACGGTTTAATTTGAGCTGACTTGTTCTTTTCTCACAAAAGCCAGAAATGACAAAAGTGGGGAAACAAACGACCAGGTGGACTCAAGAAAAGACCTTGTGATGTACCACCATTTTGAGAAAGTCATGTATAAAGTCATGTTGATGAATTTGCCTTCTATTTTTAAAAAAACTCTCTCATCTTCTGTGTCGCTGGATGCTACCTCACCCTTTAATCCAGCAGAAACATCACTTTTCATGTTAGGCCTGTGTCTGTACTTAACCCTCCTGTTACCTTTAGGGTCAATTTGACCCATTCAATGTTTAATGTCGGTGTTCTTTGGGGTCAATTTGACCCCAGGCTGTTGTTCACTGTGTAAAACATATAATAAATATCAACTTTTTTATATATTTAAAGGGATATTTTGGTTGTCAACAAACAAACATAAAGTACCTCACACTTAAACTTGGGAAACAATATTAATTCTAATATTTTTTCTGGAGGTTTTAATGGCGAGGGTAAAATATGTTAGTACATGTGAAGGTAACAGGAGGGTTAAGCATTGTGGAGCAACAATGTGTACACCTGGATGTATATTTTTCTAAATGTATATTTGAAAAAAGGAACTGGGAAATAGCAAAACAAAGGAAACAACTAGCTGACACATCCTGCTCTGAGCAAGATGGTCACCCACTACCACCATTACGTTGTCACCATTACACTGGATTCATCCCTCTCACGCATCACTCTACACACAACCATCCTGGAGGTGAGATCCTCGGGGACGCCATGCGCCGCGTGTTGTTTGATGACGTGCTCTCCTGGTCACAGCAGCCTGGCTTAGATGGTCTCTAAACAACAAACACAGCCTGTGTTCCTGAGCCTGCCAGCGATCCAAAATCAAGGTTTGCATTAATGCTGTAAACTCACGCAAGCCCGACATGAATAATACACAACAGGACAGAATTGGAGGAACGACTTTAATCTGTGCATTATTTTCCTAGTCTTTGTCCTTTTAACTCCTTGTTCTCCCGGTAGATGAAAGGAATCAGGCCTCTGGCTTGTTTGCCTGATCCATTATCTGCAGCCTCTAATGTCAGTGGTAAATTTCAGCAACCCAAACAAAGATAAACACAAAGGCCAGGGTCCCAGAGGTGGCCGGGACTGTTCAGCATCATCCCTGTCAAACCAGGGGTGTCTATCTAATCAGCCATCTGATGAGGCCATCTCAGGGGAGCTCGCTAACTTGGGTCAGGTCGGCGCCTAAAACACTGTCCCCTGAGAGCTGCACAGGCAGAGCAAAACATAACAACATCATACGATCCCATGCAGACATGTTTCTGCTAAACTAACCCACACAGAGGAGCACATTTGGAAAAAATAACCCAAATCATCGAGGTATAGATCACACACCACATCGACAAATTTCCGCACACGCCTACAATGAATTCCAAATAATTTACAGCAGCATAGCAGATGATAAAGTTTTGATGAATAATAAACAAGAAAATTGAATCACCAGTTCTGCATAACAGCTATCATGTAATCGTGAACTTTGTGTAAGCCTATGAACACTATCTGGGCCCTTCTTACACATTCAGAACCAGCACTCACTTAAATGTCTGCTGTGTCATCTTGAACGCTGCAGGAAGCCGACACGTGTCTGAGCGTGTTTGCTGCCTATGGTTTTATGTGGGTGGACTCACTAAAGAGTAGCAAGACTCAACCACAAAGTGTAGAGCAGAAAAACCCCAAAACAATTATCTAAAGGCAGATTAAAGCTGCAGAGTCAGCGTGTTTGAGCAGCATGAGCCACCGGCTCACAGCATGTTTCATAGTGTTGTGTTGTGTTATGTACATGTTGATAATATGTGTCTCCGGCATTTGGAAAGCAGCAGTCAAACTATAACACATGTCATTGGTATAATGAGCATTATTCTCATTTTAAACTCTCTTTTAACAGACCTTTAGATCAAATTAAGCACCAGTGAATAATCAATGATCGTGAACGAAGAGTTTCTGTGGTCGAGGTTAGCCCAAATAAAACCTGTGAACAATTAGTTGGCTCGACAGAACATCCGTTTCAAAACAGTTTAACGTTCTTAAAGTCACAAAAACTGCATCGCCTAATGTTTGCTCTCTCGTGGCTGCATTGTGGAATAATGACTGGAGCGCTCAGTTCTGCCTAGTGACTCAATAACAATTAGAAAAACACTTTTTCAAGGATGCAGTGCAAGTACATTTATTTATATTCTTTAACCCTCCCGGTGTCAATGCTATTTGTTTGTGCATGTACAGCTTTACACCATTCTGCTGGTAGGCTCTCATCTTGCCTTAGAGACTTAGAGGCCTGGGGTGATGCTGCCTGTTTACACGGGGCTTTACTGATGCCTTTTATCCACAGTCTATTCACCGAGCCCTGATGCCATGTCCTGGCCTGCCGTGGTTCAGAGAAAAGAAACAAAATAGAGCCGCTTCCTCAGCAAAAGGAACATTAGGTTACTGATGGAGTACAATGAAATGATCTGTTGTCTTTGAGCTGTTTCAGACAGAGAGAGAGAAAGAGAGAGAGAGAATATATCTCTTGAATGTCACGCGCCAGACAGCGCTGCAAGAAACATCTTAGCCCAAAGCAGGCTTCCTTTCTTACAGCTCACACAGTACAAATCTCTCAGAAAGCAAGGGTGTCTGAGTGATCTGTCAAAAGCAAATGTCAATCTATTTTGTCATTGACACTTAAAATTCTCGCTTGCAAAAGTCCCCGAGGGCAGCTGAGTCTCTGCCCACCACTTTCTTTCTCTCATCCTGCAGCCATATCATCACCAGAGCCAGGGAGGAAGTGTCACATCAAGCCGCTGTGCCTCTGACGAGGGTTTGTAGGGGAGGAAGAAAAACTATTTACACAAACAAACAAACTGACACACGCACACACACACACAAAGACACACACACAGACACACCATACCCTTGCAGCTTCCCAAAAATAACCTACAAGATGGAACTTTCCCCCAGAAGCAAAAAATCTCTCTCTCTCCCGCTCCCTTTCTCCCTCCCTCCCTCCCTCTCTCTCCAGTCCCCCCATCAGACAGGTGCCCACGCAGCTGCCCATCAGCATCCTTCAGCGTGACAACATGCTCTGTGCTCCGCTCTCAGCGCTCACTCCATTCAGTCAAAGAATGCAGCGAGCCAATTATAGCAAATGTAGCTACTGTAACAATGATAAAGCTTTATGCTTTGTCCGTCACACCGGGGTGTTAAGCTATAAGTTGAATTTGTGAGCAAGGTTTTTTTTATGTTCTACTCCTACATTTGGCAAGGTGTAAAAAAGCGGTTAAACAATGGCGGTTAACAAAGATTTGTTCAGCGTATGCGTCACATAATTACTACCAAACGGCAGAATCCCACATGTCTGCAAGCGGATATCCAGCAGACGACAGAGAAAGGTATTTGTGTGGCTGAGGGAGAAGGGTGTCTGTATATAAGTTGAAGAAACATTTAAATGTTTGCAATCAACCAGCTGGCCTGTCTAGATAGCCTTCACATCCTGCTGCACTGCAGTGTCAGAGCCTAAATGCACAGAGGATGTGCTCCCATAAATATTTTGATTTAGCTCCATCATGTAGTGTACACACACACACACACACACACACACTCGCACACACAAACACACACACACACAAACACACACACACACACTCACACACACACATCATGCTTGGGCTTGCAACTTACATTGCCCATCTGATTCAAAACTACAACATTTATTTTTAGACTGAGAAGCGAGGATACAAGCTGGAGGGAAAAGGGGATTTGAGAAATGAAATAAATAAATAATAAAATTCCCAGCAGTAGACATAATGATAGGAAGCACTGTGTTGATTTTATAATATATATATATATATATATATACATTTTAAATCAAGCATCTATTCAGGTCTCTGGTGATCCTCTCACGCTTGCTTACACAAGCAAAAAGCTTTCATTGGCATCTGCAGCTGCATTCATGCTTTACAGGTACGCTGCAGGCTCTTCACACAGCTGCCCCTGGCAGAGCAGCTCTGACTCCAGGTGCCCCCCCCCCCCCACCTTCACCGCTTCCAGTGTCGCCGCCAGAGACACAAACATGGGTCTTGACTGATAACCATCCTGAGACATACAGCAATCTGAAACCGTCACTTTACACATTTTAAGGGCCACAGGTAGCTCTTTACACCATCAAATGGTTCATGCCACCGTACCTCACCTACGCCCCCAATAAAAATATCCCAACACCTCCTAAAAGCTGCCAGACAACCTCCCACTCAAACATTTTCCACTTATAAAAAAACAGCTCTTTGTTTTCCTTTCTCTGTCGGCAGGTTATTATAGACCTATAGCCCATTATTCAACACCATCCTTTTTCTTTCAAATGGGATCAAAGACTAACCGGGACAATTCCTCCGAGCTCGCGGCCTTATCTTCTGAGCAGCACTGAGTGACAAGAAGAAGCTGTGTTTCATCCCGTGCTCCTTCACTGTTTTCTCCCCATCTAGCATTGTGCCGCTTGCTTTCTACTCTTATGAGTCACAGAACCGCACCTGCGCCCGTGTGTTAAGTACTGACAAATAAAAGCCCAGCGGCCATTTACACAACAAAGAGATGTAACCCGTCAGCCAACCCTTTGCCTCCCTCCCTCCCTCCCTCCCTCCCTCCCTCCCTCCCTCCGTCTGACAAGACCACAAATATATCACTTACTTACGAGGAAGGCAGCACACGTCCCTGCTGCTGTCAGCCGGCTTCTCTCCCTCGTGCTCTCTGACAAACTTCTTTTCAAATACAAAGCCAGAAACAAAACACATGCCAGCCTTTTATGCTGCGCGGCCTGCTCCATGTTTGATTCCAGAGTAACGACAGCAGAGGTGACGATTATCGAGGCAAATCCTGTCCCAGACTCCCTCGCCAAAAAAAATAAGAACAGAAAAGCCTTTTCATTGTTTGAGGACCAAAAGGGTGGGATTTTGGTAAACCAGTTGCTTCTTAATAAAAAAGAAAAGAAAAAACCTTGTCTTGTACCAGTTCTAAGAATTTATGGCACGGCTTAATACAACCTTTCCCAATCCACCAGGGTTTTAACAATGAACATCTGACTTACTGATTTATGCATATTAATGAACTCCGACTCCCCCTGTCTAAGCGAATGCAAGCTGAGCTCCACACTTCTCTGCATCCTAATGGTTTCTGCTCCACCGGGATCATTACCAATAGAAAATTTCAGATATTCTGTGCTATTAATCTCTGTCTGTCCTCCTGTTCGGCTACGTAATGACTAATTAAACATCAAAAGAGCAGAGCTGGGGATCTGCTCTGACAGCCCCTCTTTCTCCCAGGAGAGGCTGTGAGGAGGCTAGACTGTGACAGGGCAGCGCTGAAAATCAATCACCTCGCGCTGCACACGTGTTTGCAAGCACACACACACACACACGCACGCACACACACACGCTCATGGATGTTCACACCAACACACACACAACCACATCAACTGTACAGAAAACAATGTGGCCAACAGAGACGTGTTCATATTAATATAAAACAACACGCATAAAAAGTCAGTCTTAGATTATCAGGCAGCTCTGGTGTCACCGCTGAGCTGAAAGAAAAACAAATCCCCATCCGAGAAGAGGATGTGAAGTCAAGAACGCTCCTTGTGTGCCAGTGTTGAGAGGGAGGGTGTGTGAGGGAAGAGTGTGCGTGTGTGTGTGTGTGTGTGTGTGTGTGTTTGCTTAAGTAAGCTCACTGTGAAATCTATTTATATGAGAGGGAGATGATCTTCCACTCACAGATGAAGGGAGGCCAGGAGGGACCTTGCGAACCTTCTTTGTTTGTAGAGGATCTGTGGAGAGATGAAAGCACATCCAGTCATTCACAGTAAAAAAGAAAAAAGATATTTTGAATGTGTTGTAAACAAGCCATAACTCGCTATCAAAAAGGTACTTTGTGGCATTGTTCTGTCAAAAGTATTATTTTGATTTCACTGTGACATACTGTTTTGTTCTTACAATACACTCAAACCAGAGAAAAAGACAAAAGCAAGTTCATCCACTTGCTCACAGCTGACTGTTAACCCATGTTAACAACTGTGTTTTAAATGTTCCATTAACGTCTAAAAGAAATTAAAGATTAAGACTTTAGTGAAACTGTATCAATGATAAGTATCCACTTAGATTTTGTTTAGCATGAGGTTGTGATTATTTTAAATATTTCATACACTTGTTCCTGAAGCCTGAAGGATGGATAAAAGAAGAACACTGACCGATGGGCGCCGGATCTGGCAGAGGTCGTCTTCTAGGATTGGCTGCATTGAAAGAGAAGAAAGGAGCTGCTGCTGACTTCCCTGACGACGTCACTGGACTAGGACTGGCCAACGAGACGTCTGGACGAACAGAAGAAGACTGACCGAGAAAACAAAAACACAAATGCTTAAAATCTAAGGATAATACCAGCTTTCATTGTCAAAAATTAGTGTTTACCATCGCTGTTTGTAGTAAAATACAACTCATAAATCCAAGCTCAATGATACAGATTGTGTTTATTCAATTCATATCATCAACATTTAACGTCAAAGATAATGTACTAAATAATAAATCAAAGAAGCACAGTGTGTTTACTGTAAATAGTAAATCTCATAATATCCAAATCACAAATGAGACCTGATGTACTGTTGCAATGGATGGACAAATTGTTTTTTTAATTGACTATCATATCACTTGTTAGGTGACATGTGACCTGTAAGCCTGTAATTCTGTGTCCCTGGACGGTCTCCTCGCATCCTCTTATCCCCAATATCTATTTAACCTCTAAAACACCAATAATCTGGGCTCAGAGCCCAGTTAGGAGCTCGGTCTAGTTTGTGTAACCGGCTGCTGACCGGCCGGGTTCTTGTGAGCGAGTCTACGTCAGAGCCATGTGCAGTATTTGACTTGTAAAGTCGCCTCGCGTGCCCCGCTGGAAACAGCAGGCTAATCACTGACGACACGGTAACTACTGAGACCTCTTCTAACACTGACAACATCCAAACAATTATAACAAAAACAAATGAAATGCTCTATAGAGTAAATGATTTCTCTGACCTGTAGGTCTGAATGTAGGTCATGAAAAACTGTCAGAGGCAACGTAACACAAATGTAACACAAATATAATGAATCAGGTCAGGTTCAGTAAGACGACAACGTGTCACTGCTGCCACAGCGTCCACATGACACAATAGACCTCCTGCTGCGGCTGCCTTTGAGCAATGTTTTTGAATCCCTGCAGCAACACAACTCTGGCCTCTTTTACACTGTAGCTTTACAGCGAGGAACCACTGAGGAGTCACGCAAAATAGATGCTCGGGAACACTTTGTGGACACTTCAGCATTAGATTCATTCATGCAAAAAACAGATAATCAAACTATTGCTGATTAAATACTTTGTTGTTCGTAATAGCAGCATGAGAAAACACAAATATTCAGATATATATCAGATAAGTTGCAGTTAAGACGTAAAGAACTTGACCTATTTCTACCTGCCAAGTCAGTCGTCTTTTTCGGCTCAAGAATCCCTGTCAACGTGAGTTTAATCGTGGAGGTATGAATACCTTAAGGGTTCAATTTCTTAAAAGGTCAACATTTGAAGTGACTTGGGATCACATCTTGTTGAGAGCTGTAGACTCTTTGAAACAAAGGTCTGCAGCCCCACGTTGAGCCTGAGACACTCTGAGAAAGAGTGAGATGTTGAGATCAATTCTAAAATGAACAAGAAGCAAATGAAAGGAATGGAGTTATTTTAATAAGTTATGGACTCCCAGTCCAGGCAGAGATTTTATTTAAAGAAAAAAGGAAAGGATTTACAGTTATCCAACAGGAGAAACAAATAAGATAAATAAAAGTCTACATTTCTTTTCTTTAATGGTTTTAGAGAATACAGAAGCTGATTTATTTTATAAGAATTGTATGTAGGTCAGCCGTGAACTCACCTGGCCGCTCGATGCTCCAGGGTTCCTCCCGTAGCCGGGAAATGGAGCCTTCTCTGATTTACCTGTAAAAACGCAAAGAAAATATAACAGTACTATATATATGTATATGTATATATACTATACATGTATATATATATATATATATATATATATTTTTTTTTTTTTTATATATATATATATATATATATACTCTCTTTCATGAGAGTGAACATGCACCTGCTTTAACACATAATAATAGACTATATGCGGTGTCCTGGTTGTTTTGTTCTGCCGTGCTTGGTGCAAGATGAAGTCTTAGTTAGCTGTTTTTAAATAATTATTGACAATAAAGTATAAAGATCCTGTTTATGGTATGAGTGTTTTAACTAAGAAAAAGGGGGGAAAAGAAATTGCATGTCATAGAAATAACCCTAACAATGTATTACGTACTAAATATACTAACCAACAAGTAGTTGAATCTAAAGAAAAGCCCAAACCAAAACTTGCACATGAAGTTTTCAGTATGCAAAAAACTATATAAATATGATCAACATAAATAACAATAAATACAGAGTGATAATTGGCCTCGAGTCCTTCTGCCAGTGTCACATTCAATGTGCACCCCTCAAAGGAATGCATCCGAGCAGCCGTCACGGGGAAAATACAACTTACAACTCACATGAATCATACACATCACAATATTCAAACTCAGCAGTTTTACTCCCACTGGAAAAACAAAACAAACAAACAAATGAGAGCTCCTCGTGAAGAATGATGAATAACTTTCCCAGCGTTGTACATTAATTTACGCCAGACTTCCAAATATTACAAGGACAGACACAAGCGCTGGAACTAAATTCTGTTTACTCTGGGGGAAAATGTAAATGTGTTTTTTTTGTGACTTCAAAACTTGCATACCGTGTATCTCACGTTACACAATGACTGATCTGAACATTGCTTTCTCAAGCGCAGGTGAACAGAAGCACGTCTAAGAGAATTCACTTGTGCTCATCCGGAGACGGTTGTTCTGCATCCGTGCAGACGTTCCCGAGAGACGGAGGAAGCTGAGCAACTCACGCAAGATGGTTAAACTGGCACCGCTGCTTCTCTTGTAACAATAAGGCGATACAGCTCTGAGCCACCGCTCTTGTAAAAGGAAATAGGATTAAGTTGTCGGTTACCACCAACGTTAACTCTTGTGGCAGCGCGATGAAACCGCTCCTTTGATGGAGAATTGTGAATTTCTGTATTTCTGTCTAACATCTAAAGGGGGTTTAGTGGAATTCCTTTTCACTCCGTAAATGTATGCGGAGGAAAAATAGTTATCTTAAATATTCATTGGCAGCATGTGTTATTGTCACACACCCAGTGTGTCTCGTGTGAATAATTGATGGTCACTGTTGTAGTTTCAGGGCCAACCGGGGCAGACAGATGTGTTAGAGAAACAATGTCTCGCTCCGCAGTACGAGACGGAGAAGCAGCCGCACGGCGCTCCCCAGACAACTGTGGAGCCTGACAAAAGTCTATGAACTCGGTCAATCAACAGTGAAGCCTAAATACACAGGAATGCACAGTATAACCAAGGCAGAATACCATGAAAGTAAATATTTACTGCATTTGTAAGCACTGCAATGTGGCCACGTTCTACGAGGACACTACTTGTTACAATAGGAAAACACTTGTATACAATTTGTGAGGAAGAAGACAGTTTTACTTTTTTCTCCCCTCATAATTTGCAACCATCATATTGCTGTGTTCAGTTCTGTTTTAGGACTAGTTTTTACAATCCCTGGATCCCTTAGTTTATGCAAACATCCTGAGTGATTATGCGACAAAATCACATGACGTGTCACCTGCTATGACCGATGCGGTTCTTTTTCCTTCATTATTCGTTATCAATCAGGTATCAATTGTTCATACTTCTTTTATAAACACGTGTCGAGTGTATCTGAGCATCATTGATGCTATCTCCAAAGCTTAGATTCAGTCTATTATACTCTATGTTTTTCTTTTCTGTCTCAGAATGCTGCATACATCTTTTCGATATTTCATAATAAACTTGAATGTAATGAAACTATATTTGGTATTATTTAGAGTCCTGACTGAACCATGTTCTTCTAGTGGTAATCGAGGAAAGAACATTTACAATGACATTTTAAAACTATGATTGTAACAAACTAAAGCTACTGTTCAACACCAGTGTGTGAATATGAACGTCACTTTCCTTCAACCTGATTTACAACTTCTATTGAACATAAAAAAACGCTCCAGAATGGAAAGGATGATGTTCTCTATCCATCTGATGCGACACATTTATGTACAATGTCTCTCAAAGATAGTCAGTCACTTGTATTTACTTCTAAATATGGTACGGTAAATTAGTGTTACTTATGGTTTGTAGATTAGGAGAAGATGAAAAATAAATTCATAGCATATCATACCAGAGCAAAGTGTTTAATCACAGGGAAAAGTCTGTCCAAAAAGCCATCACCTAACCTCTAGACAACGTATGCTGCTGAATGAACTGCTTTCCAAATTTCAGGAGAATGCATATTTATGATGGCGAGGTAAAGTAGAGCAAAGTGATACATCAAGTGGAACATATTGCTGGGTTGGTCGGTTCTAAAGCCACCAGCCTAAATTAGCTGAATAAAATACACTCGTATCATGCAGTGACACAATCTCCTCCCTGACGCACACAGACTGTAACTCATTGTTAGGAAAAATAGGTCACTGTAATAATCTGTATTTCCCAAAAAACAACCTCAAAACAAGTTCTTCAATCACACATTTCCCGGATTGGAGTATTTAGGCTCGCAACACTAGCTTATGAATCAAAGACTGTTCCTACTGTCGGGTAAGGACAAACACTCACACACTAAAACTGAATTCATTTAATGAGTTCCAGGCATGTTATTAAACATGCTTTGTTTCCCCTCCTCTGAGCAGTCCTGTGTGACCACAGCCGCACAAAAGCACTATTATTGTTATCATTATTTCTTGAGTATGCCCATTTGTTCTGAGTAGGGCTACACGGGTCTAAGCGGGTGTTTTTTTCTGTGTGTCACAGACCTACTAATGAGTCTAAAGTGCAGTGATTGAGTGGAAGCAAAAGTAATTATCTGCCTTAAAACAGCAACGCATGCAAAAGGTACAAAATGCAAAGAAGCATCACGAGCTAAGTGGCATAATTACTGCACCATCAGTAATATCAATTTAAGTATGCAGACTGAACCATCCCAATGCAAAGAAGAATCAATCTAATGAGTTACAAATTCCATAAATTCTCAGTTGCTCATTAGCATGAAACTCAGAGATGTGACATTGTAACTCAGTGCAGAAGTATCTATATTTAACAGAATTTGTCCTAACAAACAGATTATATTAGTTGCTAATTAGACAACACAGGTCATTGGCTGTGTATGGAACAAAATGCTTCAGTAAAATGCAGCTGTGTGAACAACCCAAAACGTATAAGGATCTGGGTGTCAAGCTAAATTACACAATGTCTTGTCAATCCCAGGTGAAATATCTATATGGTGTATAAGTGAAGTATCTTATCCCGAGTCAATGCAGTGGAACTTTTGGTAGCAGTCATAGCTCCAGGTTCTCTTCTTTTCATTATAGTTGCTCTCTCTGGCACAGGCTCAGTCAAGCTTTTTAGGAAGCAACAGTAAGCCTATATGCCCGAGGTCAAGGTTTCGTGAGCACTAAACCCAATGTAAGGCCCTCTGAAGCAGGATATACTTAATAATGTGTGCCTGCATCTGGCAAATTATTTGGTCAACACAACCTGGTGACATCTGAGCAATGTGCTGTGCCCAGTAAATCAGCTTTTAGTTAACCAGATCAAAGAACCTCGTGCTTTTAGTCTTTCATAATGTTTTCCATCCTCCAGGCTGCTGTCATGTGCCATCATTTCTGTCCATACAGTCCACATGTTAGTGTTACACTGACATGTTTTGGGTCTCTTGCTCAGTTTGGTTGGGATGAGTAGCTCCAGATCTCTTCTACCACTTTTTTATTTCCTGGGATGAAACCCGCTGACATAGAACGACATTGACAACTGTCCCACACACCCGTTAAACATCCACACGACGTAGGAGGGGGGCTATGTGCATTGCACACAGCTACAGTTTTAACACAAATAAGTTATGTTCATCTTTCTTGAGCCAGATGTTTTCTTCTATTGCACAAGTTTTAAGCGGGAACCTTATAGATATGAGCTTGATTCTCTTCCACGCTTTAAGCACATACAAAAATGATGGACATTTTGTTTAGCGAGCATTTTCAAAACAAACTGTTCAGGCAAAGCAATTTAGTGTTAATGTGAACTGTAAATATTGAGGTTGTTCAACTCACACAAAATATACAAAACACCCCTTCATAGCACATAGAAAGCACCAGTGCACCTGTTCAATTTCAATAATTGTATGTTCAAGTGTGGGCAATAGTTTTATTTTTAGCCACAAACATATTTATTAACATGGAAATCTGACTGAAAGCAATCCGACTCAAGGAAAAGCATGCTGGCCAACCATGTGTCGTGTGCATCCTTATTGATCCCAGCGCTGCAGTGCAGCCTCTTGTCCTGATAATGTGAGAGGTAGTGACCTAAACGCCTCCGGGGATCAATTCAAAACCCTCGCAACAAAAACAGCCAATTAGTGAGTGTGCTTCACCGCCTCTCCAATGCATTCCAAGCGCCTCTTTTTTTTCCATCCAGAAAACACGTCTAGTTCCCTCGCTCCAAGGAAAGTCATGAGACCGTGAAAACAAACTCATCATAAAGGCTGAAGAAATGTTGTTAATGTCGAAACCGTGTGAAATGATCACGTGTGTCTCATGTTACCGTGTGACGTCTTCCATGGCACCTAACCACGAAACATTGATCCTATCCAGTTAATAGTCTGTTTATGGACCCCCCTATTAGGATTATTTATGGCAGAAAGAAACATTATTGTAAATCTTTATTTAAGACTGGCATCAAATTTGTGTTGTTTTTCTGTTGTTTTCCATGAAAAATGAAGAAGGCCCTGATTCTGTGATAATCAAATCTTCTCTCCGATGTCAAGTCCTGGGAAGTGAAGCTGTACGGACTCCATGGTTACAAATACATTCTTCTGGCAACGAGAAACAGCACAAGGACACATCAGATGTACACTTACTCAGTTTTGCCTCGTACCTTTTAAAATGACCCCTTTTGTTCCCTTTACTCAAGAGTTTGAGTACATCCATCTTGTCAGAGCTGTTTGATGCTTCCACCAGGTTCTGTTTGACAGTAAATAAAAGCTGTCTGGGTCAGAGGTTAGGTCAAAGAGGATGAGGAAACAGGGAGGGGAGGTAGTGCACTACATCAGCTTCCTCCCTCCCTAGCTGGGGGTGGATGTCTACAGCCCATCCGCAGGAACAACAGGAGGACGGAGATGCATGATGGAGCCACACAACACGGGGAACATGTCGCCTCTGCCCTGAGCGTGACATTAATTTCTACGTACAGCCCTGTCAGCAGTGACATTATTCAAAACAGCAAGAGCAAATGTTAATGAGTTCTTATTTGCATATTCATTTTTTTCTTTGTTGAAATGTCACTGATTATTACGTTCTATGATGATAAATGCATCTGCTCATGCAGCCTGATGTGTAATTAGCCATTAGGTGGAATAAATAGATCAATTAAAGGAGAGGGACCATGATTAAGAGAAATCAAACCAAGAGGAAGTCAGGAGTGAGAAACAAAATAACACATTAGGCTTAGGGGAGGGAAGGTGTACCTGCCTTGCTTTTAAATTAGACTAGAGATCTGAAAAAGGGATCAAAGATTTAAATACTTTACTGATCATTCTTTAGCCCTGAAGTACAACTTTCAAAATCAGGAGCTGCTGCCCTTTGAACCAAACAGTTTATTTTCTCCTAAAATCCATCTGTGTGTGAGAGAGGAGATGTGGATTTTCTGATTGTATTTGTCCCCTCCCGGGATAATCAGCTGCCATGGCTCGGGCTATTTGAATTTTTTTTCCCGGTAAAAATAAAAGAGGGGGAGATATAAAGGGGGAAGTATTTTAGCTTGGCCTTTGCCTTTTTCCGAGCCCAACGATTCTCCTGCCAGCGCTTGTTATTCACGAATGAGAAAAAAAAATGCATTACTGCGGACCAGATGGGAACATTCCACATGACCAAACCAATCAATCACCTTGGTGGGACGCAGGTGGGACACAGCCGTGCAGCAACACACCATTTCACAGTCTATCAGGCACAAACACATGGTCACCAATCAATGGCACCCTGAGGACCCATGAGGAGGGGTGCTCCTCCGCAGCCTCAGTGGTTCATGGATGATGACTTCATAATCACACATCCATTCTCTCTGAGGAGGAAGGCGATGAGCTACCTAATAACATCTCCCACCATGTGGGCACCAACACTGTAATGGATGCCCCTTCGATAGGGCCAACATGCTCCCCATGCATCACACATTCACACGTGAGCTCACCAGCACCGTCCCTCTCGTATCGAGAGAAGGCTGCAAACAAGAGTGCGTTTAACAAGCTGAAGAAATGTCCCCCGGTCGGATATTGGAATCAAGTCAGTGTGTGACATCAAAGTGGCGTTGTGTGTTTGATAGTAGATGCCAAACAACTGTTGGACAGTAAAACAACCGAGGTGAAGGACAAGAGAAAGGATACACACATGGGTTAGGAATGCTGATCCAAATCCAAGCACTGTGGGCAGAGTTCCTAACACAGAAAACCCCTGCAAACCCTTTAAGTACATGAGCCTGCACTAAATAAAACACCAACAGCCCGAAGGGGATAACTCTTTTGATGAGTGCTCTCAGTGAGGATGGCATTGTACTTGGTCAAAAACCGTGACAGCCATTCAAAAGAGATTTGTTGACTTTAAGTTGACAAAAAGAAATGTATCTTCCCACCCCCATGCTCCTAGCTGAGAAGGAAAGGTCTCACAGAGCGGTGCCTCTCGACACGTCCATCCCCTCACACTCTGAGGGGCAGCGCCAGGCATCGTCACGCAAATGTTTGCGTTTTATTAACCAATCACAATCCACTACAGTCCAACAGGAAAGGAGTGTAACATTATCTGGTGTTTTGTTTGCCAGCACACGCAGCATGGACAAAGGACGCCCGGGAGAGCCGTGGTGACTGTGGAAAAAATGGAGGCGGGGGTTCGGAGTAGTGGGCAGAAGAATTAAACAGCGACTGTTGGCCAGGTTTTCTGAGACTCTTCTCAACAGAGGACTCAAGCTTTGATGTGTTTTTAAAGTAGACGCTTTAGCTGAGAGAAACTTTACAAAGTTCCCCTAAAACCTGAGATTGTCCAGGACGCAGAGGCCAAGGTCATGCATTCTCCATGGTGTCGTAGAGTTACTCCGTTTCAAGATAAATAAAGAAAAGAGGGCTCCAGTCATCTGTGCTCAATCTGATTTCACACCACAACCGTTACAAAATAAATGAGTCATGAAGTTGGCATTTGTGACACATGCAAGCAGACCACCATGTCACGCTTTTACTTTGTATTTTACGTTTACACTGTCACAAAAAATCACATCTTCATTAACAAGAACGTTCATACCCTTCGGTGCATATCATCCCTACACTGTGCTCTTCTATGCTTTTCTGTAATGTACATATTGGAAAACCAATAATGTGCCTCTTGAAAAGATAGTGGGGTGATATTTCAATGATTATGTATTGTTTTTTTCTCCATTTGCACAGAGGCCAGCAACATGAATCAAGAAGGTAATCTAAAGAGGAAAAACAACCTATGTGCGCCCTATGGATCGCCTAAAGATGTGTGCAACAGGTGTATACAATAACACTTAGTGTCAGGTAAGATTACGGACACGGCTATTTATTCATATTCGTCTCAACCGAAGCCAGCTGTTGCCTAGCTTTGATGATCAAGACAACGTCTGGAAATTCTAGAGATATTAAAGTCAGTGCCAACACTGCTAAATGTATCAAAGTCACAATACGATTGCTTTGTATAGAGATCATTTAAAAAATGTGTTCAGTCATCTAATTAAATAGATGAGTCACACACTCAGTCCTGCTTTCTGTAAAGAAGACAGAAAAGGTTAGGACTCAATGGTCTCTGTCTTTTGTTGGGTGTATATTGGAGCTACGCAGAGAACTCAAAACGATCCACAACGCCAACGGCAAGCTGCACCGAAGTCAGCAGACTTTAATTGTTCCACTAACAGTCATTCTTCTGAATGAATAATTTCCCTTTTAGCTTTGCACTTGTATTAAATAATCTCCAACATTCTTCCTGGCATCAGCTGCAGGCAGCATGATGTGAGAGAAATGAGAGAAAGGGGGAGGGGAGGAAGAACCCAAGAGAGTGAAAAAGAGAGCGAGATGTGGCATTTACAAGTAGGCCAAATTGGATTTATCTTAACTCCTTTTAACCATTACTCAAAAATGTTCCGCACAAAATGTATTTTCTTCAACACAGAATTGTCTCTCTTTTTGATGTGCGAACATATTCAGATGCACATATACACAGTGATCCACAAGTAGCTCATCCCGGACCCGAAAACAAATAAATATACATAACAAGCATTCTTTCTTAAAATGCAGTGAAACGAGCTGCACAAGGACACCTGCCGCTAAATACAACCATAATGCATGATGACTTGTTATGTCATCATACCTTGGCCTTAGCCAGGCCCTTCCATCCTCTTTGGAGAGACAGCCCTCCAGACCTACTGAGACTACAGCTGATCCTCTGCAGCTGGGCAGCCTCGCCAGTCGCATGCTCGGGAAGGCCAGGCCAGGCCAGGCCAGGCCAGGGCAGGGCAGGGCAGGGCAGGGCTGGGATGGGCTGAAAAAACTGTGCGGGGAGGCCTGGGATGTGTGGGGAGATGTGGGCGGCATGTGGATGGAGAAGAGGGATTTGCACCCTTTCAGCTCGTCTTCAGCTCTTCATGCTCAACTGACCGCGGTAATAGATAAGCACACCCTGCAGCTCTGCATAATGACCGGCTACATCCACTAAACTGTGCTGCACATGTCCTCGTCTTCCCATCTGTGCTCTCTCTTATGCTCTGGATACAGTACACACACATATATAGACATTTAGCATTCATCACTTTTGAGAAAGTGAATCTGCAAAACGTAGTTATGCAGTATTAATCCCGTACTATGAAAATGTGCAGTGTGTGTGTGTTGGGGGGGGGGTGTGAATGACAGAGTCGGGAGAGGCAGCACCTGTCACCCACTCTGCAGTGAAAAGAGAACTAAATGCACACCTGAACAGCACCTGGCCACAATCACAGCTAAGGAAGGGTACCCCCCTCTCTCTCCCCTGGGACGCAGCATTAGCACATGACACCTGCCCCAATAAATACACACTGGGGATCCAATGTGATGTGGGATTTGACACTTCACCAAAAGCCTTGAGGAACAATTAGACATTAAAAAGGAAAAGGCAGAAAGAGATTAATTCTATTCTCGTATAAAAAAAACTACACAGCATGGTGGTGGTGGTATATGATGATATCTTACAAAATGAAAAGTCACCTAAACAACCCCACAAAGTTTTAAAGGAAACAAAACCAACACAAAACAGAATATTTTTGTTTATACATTTTGCAAATGAGGAGAGGAATCAACTGCACCATCAAATGCTTACTGAATGCTAATATGATGCAAATTGTAGGTTCCAGCAGGGTATTATTACGCTCCCTTTAACCAACAGAGCACAGACAAATACACAGCATATGATTACCATTTCATGACATCCGTGATATCAATCCAGGAAAACAAGGATGGATATAAGCTATTTGCTAGACCATTATATTACAACAAAAATGTTGGCTATGAGCAAACAGAGAGTAAAACAAAGGTCTGCCAATAAATAAATAAAAAGACATTAAACAATGAAATTATATGTAAACAATCAAATCATCTGTAATAGCACAATATACAAAGCAACACCATAAGGTTGCATGCCATTCAAATTAAAACCTAAACTATTGTTTAAGGTGAGGCATTGACCTTGAGTAGTTAGGGTCATGATTACAGGTAGTGTGGACGCCCGGCCAATCCGAGCACTCGAATGCTACACAGGGATGGTCCTGCTAAAAAAAGAGCAGTGGAATAATGCACCTGTAATACAGGTTGTGGAGCCTTAATTTGGTCACGTGAGACAAATCTTGCTTTTTTCTCAATAAACAAAACATGTTCAAGAGAACTTGATCACTTGCTCGAATACAACATAATTGCACAGCTGGAACAGATTTTTTAAATTTAAACTAAATCTTCCAATGAGGCCCTCGTGAGACTGAGCTATCAGTTAGGATGAAGTCTGAAAAACATTATAATACAACACGAGGAGCTTGTCTGTAATGTATCATGACTGCAACACCAGAACTGAGCCGTCTAGACGTTCTCTTTCATGAATAATCAGCTACATGGCAACAGAAAACTCCACCTGACTGATGGTGATTGAGACCATAGCAAAGCAGTAGTTACATAACAATAACATAAAGTAGTCCATTGTTACGTTTAATGTTCTGCATAACTAGCATGTGGAGTCTTTAAAGCTGGTGATATTTTACTGTTGGCTATGGAAACACCCACTGAAAGGTGATCTGAGATAAAAACATGGGTAGTCACGTTAAGGCCACATGAGAATGCTCTGGGAGCAGGATGCTTGCAGCTGCATTGGTGAGAGCGTTAAGCTGATTAGTTTCCATGCAGGGCTAAAGCTGCATGAGTAATATCTATGAAGGATACCAGAGAAACGTGAGGATGAAAGTACGACTCAGCAATTGTAATATCATGCCTTCAGGCCCATGGCTGCAAAGAACTGCTGCAGTCATCACCAGAGAAGAAGTGAGAAACAACATTAAAACCATCTGTTTGTGTTTAATTAATAAAATAAATAACTTTTTTTTTTTTTTTACACAGGGCTTTGGAGTAATTTATAATCAATTGAAGATCATCACAATGAATGAGGGCATGCTATAGATAAGAGACCGGCTCGATCTCTCACTTCTGAACTTTTTGAAAACGTGTATGTTGGTGTGTCACATAAGAAAGAAAGAAATCCAGACAATGGCTGTACCTGCAACTTGACAATATCAACAAAGGGTGACTTGAAACGTGCGCATTTATTATGTGTAAAAAATATGAATCTAATAATGGATATCATAGGGCTTCTGATCTCCCAATAAGACTGAATGAGAAACAACCCTACGAGACCTGCAGAAGACCTAAACTCAACCATTACTACCACAGAGAAGGAAGAGAGGCGTAGAGATTTACATCCATCGCAGTCATCAGCTGCACAGTAACGTGACACGAATCGGAAGAACAAACAACTGTGTGAGTTTTAAAGTTGATGTGTAATACTAGAACAGTTGGAGGAAGTTCTTAGAGTCTGGACCAATCAGGGTTTCAAGTCATTCATGAATGTCACATCTTATAATGAGAATTGAAATCGTCGGCTCATCAGTGATGTACAACAATTACGTAGAGATGCTTCTGTGAGATGATGCTCCTTAAAGTCATTTCACCGCCTATTGCTTCATCAATAATAAATCTGTGCATCTAGAGGTGGTCCAGTTCTTGTTTGTCTTTCTATCTCTGTTGAGCTGAATGGTGCAGTGCCAATTTACGTCAACCACACATATATCTTCGGTATTAGAAGCGACTTTGTCAGAGTTTGCGATGCCAAGGTGAATGTTTTATACATCCCTTCGCTAAAGGTGCAGGGAAGGCGAATATTCTAATATAATATGTTAATTTCTCCCTGATGGAGGGGGGGGTGAATAAAACATTTGCTTCCGTTGGCCAAGCAAATTCACAAATCGCATATATTTGCATCACATGGAGTTCAAGTTTAGTCCACATGTGCATGTGCGGTTGACCCCCACTTGGCACTGCCCACATTTGCATATGAATTTGCGCATTTGTTTGACCCTGCCCTGAATCTTTTCTCATGTCATCACGACTTCAACTTGTGCGGACACACAAACGATATTTCTCTATCAGGCCGGTGCTTGGAAAAGAGAGTGAGCCCCCGACGGTACTTCTTATGCTGCACAAGACTTTTCTGTCCGTCTCTGTACTGAGTGTGCGTTTACCGCATATTTTCCTCATATTGTGCAGCCCTGATGAGTGGTCGAGTAAACGCACAAGGCTGAGAATGAAAATATGTTCCAGAGTGCCCGATATAATAAGCAGGAACAATGTGGCTGCCACCTGTCCGACAGCATGCAGTGGATGACGTGCGGATTAGTAAGAGGATTGCGGCCCAAGAGGGCGGGGCTAAGATGCCCGTGAGGGCCGGACCAGCTGATCCGTACTAACATGGGAGTCGGCCCCTGGTGAGAACAGTGTCATCCTGAAGCAACCGGTGCTTTCCTGGCATTCACCCAAAACCTCACCCAGCTTCAAAGCCTCTCACTCTTCTCTTGTAAGCCCAATTTATCACAGCCATCTATCACCAGTGCTCTGACTATACAACTCCTTTAAATCCAGAGAACCGAGAGACATTTCTGATGAAATGTTTGAACTGTAGCGACATACACGATGATTCATGTTTTCCATTGTCCTATGGGAGTGTGTCGGATTTACTCAAATTAATCTATATACAATACCGTACTACTCAAACAACATACTGTACACACAAACACTGATAATGAGCATTGCATTAGCACAAGGCTATACACAGAGCAGCCTATTGGTATTGTCCAGTGTTTTCAGGATCAGGTATTATTATCATGTGCAATTCCAAGTGTTGAGCTGTAGCTGAGAGCTTTAGTAGTAGTACTTTAGTTTCACTACTTTAGTAGTACAGAGGTCCACTGTTGGTCCAGTGTTTGAAGAGTACAGCGCATTTCAACCAGATACAAACCATACTATACAGTTCAAGATCAGAACACTACAGAATACATTGTTACTTGTTGTTTGTCTGTGGTTCTTCTGATCTTCATTAATACTATTGTTCCACACATCTTCATCAAACATGTTCCAGATTGGTTTTAAATGCTTACATTTAAACATAATCTACAGTTGTAAAATGGGTGGGCAAGTTTTGTTTTTCTTTTTGTTGTTGGTGGTGTGTTAAATATTTACAAGTGTTGTACTTTGTGTATTTCTGTAATGTGTAACTGCAATTGCGGCATTATGCCATTGTGTTGGCGTAGTATTGTGATCAGCACTGCGCGGGGAAAGGCGTCACTAAAACTGCCAAAGAGCAAGAAAAGAGTCGTCGGGTTTTTTTCCCACAGCAAAGTGTGTGCAGCTATGTTTCCACTGGTAATAACTTTGCAACCAAAGCAAAAAGGGGGACAGATCTGTGTAAATAAAAAAGGATATCTGTTCATCAGGTAAATGATGGTCAACTGCTGAGCCAGTTAAAAGAAAGCTGCCACTGTAAACACACACACACACACACACACATATATATATATATTTCATTGTACAACACACACAGCCTCAGGAAAACCCCACAATTTCCACATACCTGATGGAACGACTGACTATTTGGCCAACTCTGAAGTTTAGAAACCGTTCTGTATGCTGTGTAACAACCACCAGAGAAGTCTGGGTACTAAACAACCCATTCAACAGTTCAGAAACTGTATTAACTGACTTCTCCGTTAAACCATTGCTTTCACTACTGCAGGATGTATTACAGGTTATGTATAACAGTTGTGTGGTTTTTATAACCTGGAGAAATACAATTTCAAGCATGCTTTAATGAAGTTCTGAAAACTCCATAAATGTATTTCAGTCCCAGATATTACTGTGGAAAAACAATTTATTAAGACTAAACTCATCTTGAATTCCAAGCCTGAGATAAGCTCAGGCATTTGGAAAGTTTACAATCACGCTGTCTGAATGTGACACATCACTGCAACAGATCACATTCACATTCTGCAGCTGTTCAGTATAATTACTGATGCAGTTGAAAAGGGGTGAGATACGCAGTGTGTGCGTTAGCGTCTGAAACAGTCATGTGATCAATTACAAGAACGATAACGTTGTGTTTCAATTCAGCAGCAACCATTTGTGAACTAATCGCTTTTCTTGGAAACCAGTCTCCAGGGCCGTTCCATAATGAGCTAAGATGTAGTTAGCCATAACACTGTCAAGTGGTTACACATCACAAGCATGCCAGGGCAAAGAGCTGGATAACACACCGCTTTTAATTATAATAAGAACACTTAGTCGGAAATAGGGTACCATATGTAGCTGCAAATCGTATTCCTGTCATCATTATCAAGAAAGAAGTTATGATTTAATCTATATATTTAAAAAATCCACAAATGTGTGTTAAGGAGGAAAATAAACCAACAAATTAATAATCTTTTGGGAATTTATTCTCACAAATAAACAAATAAACTACCAGCAGCCGGACCTTCGTCAACCTGTGCCAGTTGTTCAGCCCGAACACCACATGTTCTAATTGAGCCTGCGTGGAAACTAGATGATCCAAAGAGAGCAGGGAAGTCAAAATAGATCTTTGTAAAAGTAACGGATGAATGGCTTAAAATATGCAGCTTCTGCATTGCAAAGTGCCAGAAACATTTATTTTGACAATAAAATACACATTACGCAGTAAAAAAACCCAAGATGTATTACTTTTATTTAATGAATAGTGTTAAATTACAAATAATATTTGTGAAACGAATGGTATTGATAAGGGTACTTGAGCAAATCTACAATCAAAAACATAAAAGTAAAAGGAAATCACTGCTGCTCTGCACTGGGAAATAGATATAGAATGCAAATAGAGAATGCTTCCCATTTATATTATTAAACCAAAAGGTGATTCAATCAAGCAAAAAATAAGGTCAAGCAAGAGATATTTAAAATGAAATAATCTCCAATGAATTGTAAACCTTAGATGTCTCTGTGAGACGGTCTTCATCCGTCAGTTTAACCTTGCACCCTAAAGTCACTGCCATGCTGCCAATGGCAGTTGCTGAAGGTGGTTTTGATGTCTGGGAGACGGCTTCTTATGACAGAAAGCTATACTGATGGCTTGATTTATAGCCTGGGGGAGGGTCATCACAGGAGGAGGAAGAGGGAGATACTGAGAGAGGGGAGGGGGATGAAGGGAGGAAATAAAGACAGCAGGAGAAGGAGAAAAAATGGCCCTGTGGCCTGGAAGCCTTTCAGTACTGCTACCTCCAGATGCATGATGCGCCTTCACCTCAATCAGGCAATTTCCAACAGGATTCCACTACCAAAGGGCATGTGAGGGGTGAGTTGAAGAGAATCACTTACTTACCCATTATGTTTGAGTTCATGAAAGGTGTTGGGGACAATCCTTCTTGGGACACTAATCGACTGTCACTCAGATGATCGCCATAATGAGGCCTGTCAGCGAAACCCTGGGGGAAGAGATCAGAATAACCACATTACTGGGCAACTTCACCAATTGAATGATATGACATTACACCAATTAGAAAGAGGAGAGCAAAATAGTCGGGAAAAAAAATGTAAGGGGAGTAAAACAGCATTGGCAACCCGCTGCCTACACTGCACAGCAAACCCAAAGAAGGAAGACAGACTCATCAAACAACCAAAGATCCGCTGAAGGCTAAACAAGTAGCAATACTTTGTCTCCATCTTTCATAGTTTCGCCATCTGCGTGAGCTGACCGTTGCAGTGCAGCAGAGATGGCTGAAAGAAGCAAAATCTTTAGCAACATAGTCTCTCTATCTACGAAATGTTCCACCAATAGCGTAGCTCGCTAGAGCCTCAGATCACAGTTTGTCATCTCAAAGATATTTGAGAAAAGTTGAAGTTGGAGCCTTACTCCTTTAATTCTGATGCCCAACAACACAGAAAGATGACTCGTTGTGTGTGACGTCAGCTTACGACTCCGAGGGGATTTGTGTTTGTGTCCAGTCTGTCCTTAGTTTTGCGTTTGGTTAACACGGTGATGTTATTATGATGTTATTATCGTGATGTTGGCACTCTATGGTTCTGCAGGCTAGTTCTTTATTAGTAAAACCATTTAAATTTTCACAAGTTTTGGAATTAAAACAGATTTCCACTAAATTCTTCAGCATATGAACTTCAAATTGACAACATATAAGCACCTGTACATATTTATGCTGTTTCTCAGCTCATAGAAAACATTTGAACCTGCTGACACCTTTGTTTAATCTGCATCTCAAAATGTCCATGAATCTAAACCTTAACTGTGTTTACATTTAAGTTTTCTTTGTGATTCTGCTATTTTATCTATAACAGGTTTATATATATCACCCCGCCATTCATAAGAAGGTGTTGTTACATATAAGAGAAAGAAACAGAGGGATGCAATCCCATATCATTTCCAGGTACCTGCAGCTTACATTTTTTTATTTTTCTCCTTCAGCTTAACAGTGGCTTTCACAACAGTTATCAGCTTCGGGGGCTTAGGTCTAAATATCGGTCACAGTATGGTTTTTGAAACTCGGGGTGCTATGTAATAAAAGATAGTCTGTTACAGTGCTAATCTTAAACCCTGTGAAAATCCTCCTGTGCTTCAGAAGTCAAATACATCTCCCCAAACTCCCACCAGAGTAGCAATGGGCTTGTATTTCTATGGAGTCATTTTCACCAACTCATACCCTCTGCATTCAACATACAGTAAGAAAAAAAGTAAATCTTATTATCCATCTTTTTTGTGAGTGGATGGTGATGGAGTAATTTCAAAGGCACTGGGGTGTTGTGCTGTGTCGAGGGAATCCTCAGAGATTCCCTATTGTGCTCCTGCCAGGCCGCACACACTGTTAATCACACCATGAACAGACTCAATAACAACAAGCGCCCTGAGAGAGGCTGGAGCGCGCTGACGCTCACCGGCTTACACCGCTAACGTTA
Organism: Liparis tanakae; assembly: GCA_036178185.1. NCBI lineage: Eukaryota > Metazoa > Chordata > Actinopteri > Perciformes > Liparidae > Liparis > Liparis tanakae. Next base: position 9,056,985 of record CM070104.1, on the reverse strand, counting down.
GGACGGCACGTCTCCTCTCTTCTGCAGCTAAACAAGGAAAATGCTTCAAACCTTAGAAATAATACACTTATGTGTGTTCTGACTGATTGATACCCCTCTTATGTGTGTCCATTAAACATTAGGCAGCAGCTAGTTAGCTTAGCATTAAGACTGAAAATAGCGAGTCTGGCTCTTTATAACCAGCCCCTCGAAAGCTAACTAATTAAGATCTTTTTTTTTCTTTTTGTGCCTTCACTTTTTGCTTTCAACTCAAAAAATTTAAAGAAAAACTGACATTTTTATGTCGTCTAATCATTTCCAGATTAGACGAACAGTATGTAATGTGTTAATTAGTGAGTTGTACATCTGGTCGTTTCGCCATGTTGTCACTGTCACGCCCAGGCAGAGAACAGGACACAGGCGCAGGGGGTTCCAGGGATAACGGTCTTTATTTGGAAAAGACCGACTATGAAAACTTATCTAATAAACTAAAGCCACGCTACAAAACGTACAAAATCATAATCACTCTCCAGGAGGAATCCAACGAAACAAATAAACAAAGGCTCGGTCTACAAGGCGTGGTTGACGTGGCACGACTAGAGCGATGGCACGATCTGACGGACAGAAACAAACACACTGGCACAGGGCAGAGGGAAGACGCAGACTATAAGCACATGAGGGTAATGGGGAACAGGTGGAAACAATCAAGGATCAGGGGAGACAATCAGACCGGCGACACATGAGGAAAGGCAAGTGATCTGAAACAAGAGGAGAGTTACTATTTCAAAATAAAACAGGAAATGACAGAACAACAACACGCAGTAACATAAAACAACCCAACAACTTCACCGCAGTGTGACACACTCTGACTAGAGCAACTGATTAAACAGACAAATCCTAAAGTGCTATTGATTGTATCACCTAACTCTTTGCCAGAAAGCAAGTTCCCCAAAAAGTTAAACTACTCCTTTTGATGACATATTAGAAAGCACTTGATCATTCATCAACAAGTCTTCTTGGTTTGTTTTGACCACCACTGTCAATCCAGGCCCATAGTGTGTATGTGTGTGTGTGTGTGTGTGTGTGTGTGTGTGTGTGTGTGTGTGTGTGTGTGTGTGTGTGTGTGTGTGTGTGTGTGTCAATGCAAACATCTGGGGCAGTTGTTTCATCAATCACAGATCCCTTCTCATTCCCAAACACTAGTGGCCTACATCTATCTGAGACACTAACACACGCTGTCACTGCTGCCACAGGGCAGCGTTGGCACTATTGGCTAAATATCTGTCAGATCTCTGTGGCGGCGTGCAGGCCTTTTCCTCCAATCACTCGACCACAACGTTTAAAAAGTCATCTTTCTCCCACTCTGTGCTGCGTTGCAGGTGAGCGTGTGGCTGCATGTGGCCGCTTGGGAAGTGATGATGTGGTCGTGATGGATGCGTGTGGGGTCGGGTATCAAGTCGGGGCACGGCGCTGGGGAAGTGGGGGTTGTCGTGCGGTGGCGGCAGGCAGAGCCCCCGACTGTCAGACCGCCAGCCTACAGCCACAGCTGCCCAGGATACAGCGGCTGGCCGGCAGCCAAGGTCAGAGCGGCGGGCTCAGGACTGTTCACAGATGACTGATCACACAGTCGTACCTCAACCGCTCAAACAAGCTCAGGGACAAGACCGAATCCCCTTCGGAAACTAGACCGAAAGATGGAGCGCTGCTTTCATCTGAGAGCCTTGGAAATATTAGTAAGAGAGTAATTGAATGAAATTAGTCAATCCTAAAGGTGTACGGCATGATACAATCAAGGAGACAGGAGTGGCTGAGGGCAGGTGAAGGGAATTAACTAATCAAGGAGACATGAGTTTTAACCCAATGTTCAGAAGGGAAACATTTCCAGACCTCATGCATTCACAACTCTTATCCGTATCATTCATACGCTCAGATACAGTATAAACCTCATTTAACTCTTTAAAATGTCCAAATTCAAATGTGTTTTTATTCATTCATATCATTCTTTGAAGCTTAATAAAAAGTATCTTAGTTGTTTCTATTTGTTTGTCAGGGATGAAATATTTAAAGAGCTAGAGGAGCCTTACAATCATAAAGAATGATCTTAGTCTCATTCCCACCATTTATGATCTTCATCTTCATCATTTTAGTTTTAAAGGTAATTTTATTCTCTTGCATACGATGTTGCTAATGCAAGCAAACCGACTACAACATGTGACGCTGTGAGCCTTAAAGTGGACGGAGGATACGACGACGCATTGACTTCATTGGAAACTGAGACCAATATTTTCAGAAATGCGTTCTGCAGTCATATCTGGTTCGTTATAATATTTTGGACTCATGTTTTTTTTACTAGGAAACCAGTGGAGTTGAGAGGTACAACAGCTCAGTGACCAAGGAGTCGCTGAGCTGTTGCCATTACCATGGCAACGTTTGATTGCAGCTGATTGAGATGAGCTAATTAGTACAGTTTGACAAATGCACACACTAACATTATTACAGGACTTAAAAAATTACAGTTTTTCAAGAATTATAATTTTTCTCATACTTTCAGCTTTAAACTCTATTCAGACCGTACAATGTTCAACATCTTTCATACATTATGGGCCTATTAATCAACTGTTAAAGTCAGATTAGTGTCAGTATTTCAACACACCTTAATTAAAATAGTCCAGATAATATATTATGGGCATTCTGAACTTTTTAAGGCAATTTCCCGTCAGCTTTACCATCAGCTTTTTAACATGCAGCATTCACAGCACAATTTCATTTAAAGTCAGCGTTATCAAGTTTGAATGACTTCAACCCCCTTATTCTTCTTTTAAATGGTGGCAAAACATGGTTTGGAATAGCAATACAACACAAGACGAATGCTCATTTCCCAATGTAGAAAATTGTCTTTAATGGTGGTATCACAGGTCCATATTAAGCTAGCCTGCCCACTTACGTTACATATCATGATGTGTTTTGTCAGTTTATTGCCGGAGAATTCCTTAAGTTCTTTACAGGGCTGAAAAATCAAAATATGAATTGACCATAGTCTGGCGATCTGTCCAGGTTGAACCCCGCCTCCGCCCATTGCCATCTTATTGGCTCCAGCCCTCCACGACCCTGAGTAATGGACGGATCATGGAGGGCTTTTTTGCGTTCACACTAAGACAGACTTGATGCTCACATTCTGTGCATTCCTTCAAACCATTAAAGATTTGTATCATCACACAATCGTCAATTAAATGTGTGTATATACAATGGAAATGATTGATGGTTCTATATAGTAATCACTTTACAATGACTTGATGTTATTTTTGACATATATCTATAATATATTTTATATGTATTTATTGTGTTTGTGTAGATCAAAAGCATCAATATAAATATAGTTGTGAGACAGTATGAATACAATTATGACATTAATATTAAATAAAATCTATTGATCGCGCGAGCAAGAGTCATTATATTGTTAGGTGGCTTGTTTTTATCGTCATACAAAATGTGCAGAAATCAAACCCGCTGCAGGGACTAAGACGCACTACAAGATACGTAAACAGCATGGATTGGCTAAAAATGTTGTCTACAACACACACCAATCAGCTCCATTTACAATACAAATATTACTAAAATGCTCCTTTTCTCTGAATATAATTTGTTTTATAAAAAAGTCTTTAGATGCCTTTTTCATTGAACAAACTGACTTCTGAAGTTCATAAGAAATGCAGCTCACTGAATAAATAGCAGAATATACAGTATGTAACATTGTCGAGTCTATATAAATCAATTTCATATCAGTATAAGGTGTATATAGATGTGTGTGGGTGTGTAGAGTGTGGCTTGTTTTATTGCATGCCTTATGGTGGTGCAAACAGCTGTCTGCTGGCGGATGCTGCGCCTTGCGATGTCAGAAACACTCATTTATATGCACCTGGAGCACAGATATCTCAAGCGTCTCTGTCTTAGAATTCAAATCAAGCTGCCTTTGTTACTATAGCCTGTAGATGTTCATTCGGGAAGGGCACAGAGAAATAAACAAGGTAACGCAGCCCGAGTGGCTCTGACATTTAACTGAAATCTAATTGAAAGTGACAGGAGATTGACATTAAATGAAATTCATACAGGGCATCTAGAACAACCAATGTGTGAGGGACAAACAAACAGGGAGAGAGCTGTTCACACTTGCTCACACAAACAGTGAGATGTTCTCACTTTGATAGAACCACAGAGATATGCACAGTTTCTTTATCAATTTCAATTTTGTTTACTATTTCATTACTATTATTATTACTATTATTATTATACAAATGCATTCCACATGTATCACTCTTTTTGATGCAATAATTGTATCTTGCATTGTCCCTGTTAAATGAAAAAAAACATTTTTAAGATAATAGCAATAATTTCATTGCATTGTACGGACTGTAGTCATTTTATTTAAAGATATAATAATACAATATATAATGTTCTTCTTTAAAAAAAACTATGATCACTAACTATGACCAATAACATAGTATAATCTGAAATATTGAGACTGCACAGAAGACTAACCTTCTCCTAGCATAATAATAAGCAGAATAATATGAAATAAATGTAAATCTAAACTATATACTGTATACGGACAGATTATTGTTTCTATTTGCAACCAAAAACTGCTCAAACAGTCTGTCTAAATATCAAATGTTATAGTTTTTTGTTGTTGTTGTTTTTCACATGACCTCCAAGTCATAAATTGTTGTATTTGCCTCTGGCTGACACCAAGAGCCATCAACTGGGAGCTATTTACAGTAACAAATCCAATGTACTGTCAATACACTACTGCCATGTCTGCAAAGACTTTGAGCATGTGTAAACCCTTTGTGGTCAAACAACGAGCGTTCACTCGTCACGTATTTATCATTCATACATCAACATCTCAAACAGAGTTCAGTGAATTCCATTCAAACCTGCTTAAAACCAAATATCTCCTGCTGTTGACTTGTTTCACTAATGTTGACGGACAGTTTTTAAATGCACAAACGGCTCGTTATTGTATTAAAGCATTAAAGTTATTTCCTCAATTAAATATTTTGACAGACCTATATGAGGAAGTTTGAATCCACCATATTTTTCAGATGCCAGTGAGGGTTTCCTGTGATCTGTACAACATGTTTGACTAAATGTAAAGAAATCTAATCCACCGGCTGTGACAACATTAACAAGTCCTCCCTGTCTCAGAGAAATGTGTCTATTACAGGTCATACAACATGACTAGTCTGGATAAGGTGAGACTAAAACATTGTGAATGTACCCGTTTGATGTAATGAGTGTTAAATGATATGCTGTGGAGCAGAAAGGCCATTGAGAGGCGTTAAGGTGGGGGTCATCTTACCCGGGAGGAGTCATAGGGGGGACTGGACTCGCCACCTGGGGCCCAAGATGCTTGGTTGGTCCGCTCATCCATACCTGTCAGAGAGAGAGACGCACGACTCAGTCAGCAAGTAAAGGTTACTCACACAGTTCAACGTATACGTGTATCTACATGTTCTGCTCCTGTGTCAGATAGAGGCGCGATGAAGAGATGAAGAAGTGGAGAACAACAGCTGCATCACAACGACAAACACAATGCTGGTCACTAAATACACTTATGATACAGGTGTATGCAGTGTCCTTGTAATTTGAGTAAAACATCACATATAGACAATACTGCACTTGAAATAAAGACTTGTTTTTCTCTAGATCCCTGAATGGGACTTTACGAGAAAAAAGGAGTCTGAAAATATGATATCATTTTAAATTAGTGAAACCATTAGGCAATTAATTGAAATGACTTGGCAATTATATTATAATTGAGTAGTCTTTTGTCAAGCAAAAGTATCAAACATTTGTTTTCTATAATTGGAAGTTAGTTTGGATTGTTTGTTCGACAAAAAAAAGAAAACAAATGAAGGGGTAATGAATGAAAATATTTGACGGATTAATTGATGAAAAAAATTATGAAAATAATAATTAATTGGCAAATAAATAAAATCCTGAAATCGATTTACACTCTTGAGTGATTAGCATACAAGCAGACAGAAAAAATGCAACAGATAATCAGAAGGACAGGCGTATATTAAATCTGAAGTTTGAATAATATCTCACTCAAGTGTAAAATGTTATACGACATATTATCTTAAAGGGGCGGGATTTAACAAACTAAGTAGCTTTCTTTCCAGTTTAGAAATTGCTTTATGATCAAAAAGAGCTTTTTCCATGGTGTCATTTTGTTTACTTTGTATAAATCATGACCAACAATAGGCATTGTTTAATGCGCTTTGATGTTCCAAAAAGCCAGTTACAACTTCATGATTTGACATTGATGCATGCCAGGCTACTTCCAGCCCGCTGAGCACTAAAACCTGATAAAACTTACTTTTAAATGAAAGAAAACATCTATGCTTCAAATGTCAAACAGATAAATACATAAAATTAATAACGGCATCCAACAGCAAAGACCATCTGGCATATATAGAAAAACATACTAGGTGATCTTTGGAATCTGATTTGGGAGATATAGTCTGTAAAAATATTTGAGGGCTCAATTGTAGTGGCTGTTTGAAACAATATTGTTAGTTATTGATTGTCTGTGTCGTAATCGCCTCAGCAAAATGCAATACCCAGTTCATGTTCACTTTCAAATTCAAGTAAATAAAGAAATCAGATTTGAAGAAATTGTGTATGCTCTGAAAAATAATACAGCGAGAAAACAAACAATGTTTTAATATCAGGTCAATTTAGTTTATCTTAAAATCTAACAAATGATATGTACTGAACTGGCTCCATACAATCCAAGAAGCACGACTGAAACAAACAACTCCAGTGAAAGCAGAAGTCCAATCTGCACAGTAAACGCCTGTGATCACAGATCGACACACGTGGACGGGTTCAAGTCAAAGTATAGCTCAGCGAGCGGCGCAGCAGAAAGACGATAGCTATTGATTCCCCCCGACCAGGTTCAATGCAGCTTCCTCGTATGCGTCACTAAGCCGAGTCATTTCAAACTGAGCACCAGAGAAGAGGATGAGAAAGCAGAACGATGGTGTTTTCAGGTCCCTTATCTGTGAAGGTAAAACAATACCCGATCTGAAATGGGATAAATTACACATTTTTCGTAGACAATAAGTGACAATTTTATATTATTATAAATAAATGTTTCAACTGTCAGCTGTCATGCTGCCAATCAATTCTCATTCAGAAATGTAATTATGCACTTAACAAGAAAGCATGTGACATTTCTCTCACCAGAAATCACACTCCAGTGAGCAGTTATATAGAGAAGTTGCATCCTGACCAACATGTTGTTTTGCTGCTCGCACAAAGCAGATTCATTTCCTCTTTAAAAGACAGAGGCTTAACGGAAAAATATATAGAGATAGATATATAGATATATAGATAGATAGATAGGCAATAGTCTCATTTTATTTCAATAGAGAAACTTGCATTGCTAATTTAATTTCTATTTTTGACACTAAGAGCATATTGTGGTGCTGTGACAACAGCAATGTGACATGTTGTAGCCCGACAGAGGTCTTTTTACACACAATGGTCAGCGTTTGCTCTCGGGGCCACTGGCTGTCATCTCGTCTAATTAGCATCTCCCTCCACGGCTCAAGGGTCCTCTCTCTTCTCCGAGCAGACAGGCTGCACAGTAAGATTACTCACAAAAGGCGAAAGGGACAAACACAAATACGATGAATTGGGGGACCCGGTGCTGCTCTGCTGTTAAAGATGCACAACATCAGGAATCCTGGTATCCTTTCCTCTCTCATACATATTCCTCAAAGCTATAACCAATAGTTATATATGAACAATGAATGTGTGTGCATTGTTTCAAATCCCCCCATAAAGAATGATCACCTAACTCGGCAGCTGCTCTGAGCTTTTTACCTTCTTTCAGCAACTTCACAGTTTCGGACACACACACACACACACACACACACACACACACACACACACACACACACACACACACACACACACACACACACACACACACACACACACACACACACACACACACACGCTCTTCTGTAGGCAGTTACATGGCATCATAAAAAGCTCACACAACTCAGATGTACCCAACCTGCCCGTCACCAAACTACAGGGATAGATAAGGTTGCTGAAGAACATACGCTTAGTGACCAGTTTATTAGCTACAGCTCTCTAAACAAATGCAGTCTCTCTAATGCAACAGTTCTAAAATAAATCCTTACTTTCATGAAAAAGTTATAGTGTTCCTTTTTTATTGAAACTATTTTAAAGAGGTGTTGATTCAATTTTATGGGCCGACTCTTTAACAATTAAACTAAAATGTGACACTCTTGAACACCTGATGGGTGTTTTTAATAAAATAAATAAGAGTGAACTAATGTGAATTTGTAGAATGTAAGCACAGAACTTCACGGTTGGAAGACAAAGGTTATATTTTCAAGTGTGGCTACATTTTGTGAGAGTCACAAAGCCTCACATGAAAGACGGCTCAGGATGTCTTTGTGAGAACAGAAAAAATCAATATACAAAGAAGGAGGATTAAAGGGCATCATTAAACTGATGATCAACATTGTGTATTAAATGATAAATTACCAGTGTCTTTATTTTTGTTGTCGTTGTTATCAAATAATACAAACATAGAACGTTTATGATTTGCCACAAAATACCTACGAATAGATGTTTGGTTTTATTCATTTGTAAGTTGAATTGTGTGTTTTATCTTAAGGAGAGACAGACAGAGGAATTACAGATACAAACCAAATGGGTTTTGACAATACAGAAAATTATAGAAAAACATAAAAAATATAATAATGTCAAAAGCCCCCAAAAGATATAAATCCTATTACATATACATGTTACCAACACCTCAAATTTAAACTGGCCAGACAATTTCTCTCAGAACAAATAGTTAAACAGAACAAAAGCTTTACAAAACAAAACACGGAAAGCCTAGAGGTGTTTTCACATGCTTCTCGTAAACTTTTAAACATAATTAAATACATTCAGACACAAAGATAAACAGTTTGATTGAGGAATCTATAAAACAATTCCTTCGGAGATCAAATACTTCCCGACACTCATAAACAGTTGGCAGTCAAACAACAGGGCTGAAAAAAAAAGAAACACATAAAAGCTTCTGGTCCGGACGGCATCTTGAATAAAATGAGAAATGAGAAATGTCAGACATTTAAAAGCGAGTTAATCTGATTCGCTGTACAAACAACTTTCCTATGACCCAAAATAAATAAACAATTATTCTGAGTAAATACACTGATGGAGGGTTGTTACATTTGACTAGACGATGGAAAAGTACTACGACTGAACTGGAATGAGTTGAAGACCTGCCTTCATTAAGCAAGTTGAATTAATTTAAGGTAAACAAATAAACTCCTGCCTTGCTGATTGTGAAGAGCTTTTAACCAGATTTGGTTTCCTGTCTAAATGAACTGAGAGCAGCACTAATGATCAATAAACAAAAAAACATGACTGCAACTAGCACATGTATACGAATGATGACTGTGAAGTCAAACCTCGACTGAGAAGAACAAAACAGTTAATGAATAGAATAGAAAATAAATGTCTGGGCATGGTGAGACTCCCTGTGACTGTGTAGTTCGTCTCGCTACGGCCTGAAATGGTCCGGACATGAATCCAGACCAGAGACACCCAAACTACTCTCACAAACCAAGTTATTTGCTTTCTGATTTTATTTATATATATATATATATATATATATATATATATATATATATATATATATATATTTATATATATATATATATATATATATATATATATATATATATATATATATATATATATATATATATATATATATATAAATGAGTAAAAAGTAAAGTCAAACTTTAATACACTTAAATTAGGACATCAGTATTTTTATAAAAACTTAAATGACATGTTGTTTCTTTATGTGCTGGAGGACAATACTATGGTTTCCACATTGTATTTATCTAGCCTGTAATTAAATTAAATCAAACTATTCAATTCAACATTAGTACAATCCTCATAAAGACAATGCTTACTAAATGTATTATTCCTACCTAGGTTGAGAAATGATTTACATCACAGGAGTGACCTCTGACCTTTGGTTTCCCCAACAAGCTGAACTCAAAGTGAAGCTCTCTGGAGCTTTTTAATATCGGCATCCAACCGACTGACAGACCAACCTCCGAGCTGCTCGTCACAACTAACAAATGTTCCCCTGCATGCCACGAAATGAAAATGACCTCTTCAACAGCAGCCATCCACTGCCCCGCCACACTGTACCAGTCAATGGTCTCATCAAATGTGCATTATCAACACAGCTGTAAGGGAGAGATGATGGATCTCCGTTAGAGCCACTTTAGGTTTATTTTCCAATCCATCTCTCTCCGGCACACTTTTGGAGGGTCTTGCCAGCCCCACTCTGCCTCAATTACATGGCTCTGCCCAGCTGAGATGCAATAATCCAAACTCTCATTCCCTGCAATTTCCACACTTCTGTCTGCACACTCACTTGCCTTATGTTCACAATCACTTATGTAGGCGCCTCTTCCCTTTCCTTGAGGATCAGAGACACAGGAACGCATCCCGGGGCTGGGGGAGGGGGGGCTTTTACCCACACGGGCCGACACACTGCTGAGGTGAAGCACTTCATTTGCACATCATTATTTCTGACGTGATAGTGGCTGCGTTTTGCATAATTCCATAACAGGCCGGCAACTGACAGGAAAATAGACAGGAAATAGTAGAGAAATGCTAAACTATGTTCGAGGTCATTGAGAGAGAGTGTTTATCCTAAAACTTCATTTCACTCGGCATATACATAAATTAAATGTGACCTCTACATTAACTCATCCTATGTATTTAATGAGCAGTGGGCTGTGATAAAAAGCAACCGGGGAACAACGTGGGGTCCAGTCTCTGGTTACTGGATGCTTGTAAGCAGTGGGATTGAACCAACAACCTTCTGGTTAAAGGGTAAGACACTCTGCCCATAATTACCAACTGTACACAGTCTTGTAGTATATACACTGTATCTCTGTGACAAATTTAGAAACAAACTCAGGGGTGAGTATCACAATTCTGTTTATGTTGAGAAAGATTTCTTAAAATACCCAAATCAAGATCTGCATGAGCCTCAAACCCTTATTATTGGTCAGGCCATGCTATAAACCTCCTGAAATAATGAATCCATTCAGTAGTCAAACATATACAGGTTCAACACGATGGGAAAAATGGAATATTTAATATCTTTAGGTTTTTCACGTTATTGAAACCCTGGACTACAAAAACACAGGAAACTGAAACAAATTATAAAGTCCTTCCATTGTTTGGATGCCTGTCCAACATTAGTTTCTGACCATCTACTCATAAAAAAATATCCATAATTATCTACAAAATACCATACTAACTCTGATACATTTTAATATTTGGGGTTTCAATGGGTTCTTTATTAAGGAACTGTAATAATTACTTTTTTCCATTTTGCATTCATTCAGATTCGTTTCGGGTTAGAATTCTAAGTATTTAACTTTCAAAACCGTATCATTAATATTTCCCTTATAACAAAATTAATCCACCAACATATTAACCATCATATGTGGATGCAATATTAGCTCACCCAAAAATAATCTGGTTATTGTGGCTGCCTTCTACAAGTAAAGTTGAAGTTGCTGATAATCCATTCGAGCCGGGCAAATTCTGTTTTATGCCATTACAGATGGATTGGGGATTAATAAAGTATCTATCTATCTATCTATCTATCTATCTATCTATGAGATTTAGAAACATTTGTACAAATATTTATAGAATGATGTTTAATTGTTATAGACAAATCTTACAGGAAACACAAATTGTATAAATATGAAGTATGAACCAATATTTTGTTTTGATTAAACACAATTCTCTCCCAGCCTCCGATTCTTTTCTGTCCCGGACAAATCGCAGCGCGCTGCTGATGGAGTCTTTTTTTAGAAGTCACAGAGTTCAAGACCCAGCCGACAGGCGGCTGTCCGCATGATGTCCACGTCTTACGATATTAAATCATAAAGCACACGCAGCAAGGCTTCCTAAACAAAGCACATGGAATACATGGATGTGGCGGTCATTGTCGTGAAGCGTCAGTACATGCGCTCTGGTTATCTGCAGACTATCTTCAAGAATCAAAAGTTTCACTGTTTTCACAACCTGGCTTGTGACAAATGTAATTGTCACTCATTACACTGAGTTACCAGCTAATGAGATACACGAGTGTAAATTGATGGAAAAATCTGAACTTTGACACTTTTTGCTAAAATTGATACATTGATAATGTTGTTATCTTCAAGGCTGCAGTGGTGGTGAAGTGGCTGCATAATATTAAGAAAGTAGATTTTTTATCAAAAGGCTGATAACAACTTTTTTTGAAACTCTAAAGACTCAAATTAATTAGGAAGGTGTGACTTTACAGTAGATTTGACCTTGTTTTACTGGAGTAAACACACAAACACACACACACACACACACACACACACACACACACACACTTGCATGGTTAAGTATTCCGAAATGAATCCTCACAACTGCATAGTCATTGTGAGACAGCTCTGTTCTCGTTCCTTTGTCTCTTCAATCCGTTTCCACTAAGTGTGTGTCTTTAGTTTCACAGATAACTGACTACAACGAGGCTTTGTGGACTGCACACAAAACATGCTTTCAGAAAATATAATGCTTGATTGTTGATTTATTTTTTGTAGTAGCACATCAGACAATAGATGTACTTTGGATTAATGTCATGTAGCATGTAAAGCTGGGAAGCCATCCAGAAGCATGGAATCTGAACTATTGTTATTACAACCGAACCATCCATCAAAACAAGATGCTTCATAGATAAACCAAAAACGACAAGTAATTAGTGGAAAAGACGATTCAGTGTGTGTATCTATATATATATATATATATATATATATATATATATATATATGTGTGTGAGTGTGGGGGGGGGGGGGTGTGTGTGTGTGTGTGTGTGTGAGGGCTATCAGAGGGACTTGCCAATTATCAAACTGCTACTTGTTCAAAGGAAAAAAACACTAGAGAAAACTCAATGAGAGGAAGTCTCACAAACCCATTAAACTACACTAGAGTTCACAGGCAGCTCCACTTCTGATTGCATCTCACTTAGACATATTAATTAACCTGATTAAAAAAGTGCCTCCAACATGCCTCACAGCGAACCCTGAGAAGATCAGTTTTGTTTCTCTGAACACTTGCTGCACTGGGCGATAAGAGCAAAACCTTCTATCTCGATATCGGTCACTCGAAAGCGATACATTATATATATATATATATATATATATATATATATATATATATATATATATATATATATCTCACCATATAGCATGTTTTATTAAGAACGTTAGTGCAAAACGAACGTAACAGTTTAAAGGGAAATTATAGAGAAGAAATTAATAAATATTCTCATCTAATACCAAATGTTTACATGCATGCACATAAATACAGAGTAATCACACTAATACAATAGTTTAACTATACTGGGTTATTCCCAGAAGCAGAATTCCTGTCAATTCAGTTTTTTTTTTATTGAGTTAGTATGCGCTTGTAATTATAAGTTTGGATGACATGTTTGTGTATTACAATATCTTGATATGATTCCATTGAAAGTGATACATTATAAGATTAAATTATCGCCCAGCTCTAGGCTTGACATAACACAAAGTAGCCAAACCATGCCCGATTCACACCTTAGTTATGCCTCTGTCAGTACAGAAAAACATGATTCACTGTTTTGCACCATGATGCTAATAAGATGAATACAACATTGACACTTGTCCATGAACTAGAGCGCTTTGTTCTTCTTCTTTACTACAACACTCCACTGGAGTTCCAGGAGGAGAGCGCACGTTTTACCCACCAGAGCACACCGAGGGGGGCGGGGGGGGGAGGGAGGGGGCATCACATGCAATGCAGGACTGGAAACTAACACCTTTATCGGACGTTATACTGAATTAGCTTCAAGGGGTCCTACCTGGTGCAGTGAACTGACTGCTTCCGAGTGTGGTGGGCTTGTTTTTCGCTCCGCTTACAGGTGGAGAGAACATCTGAAATGCAGAATATGGACCTTCAGTTCGAGAGCATATACTCAACAGTGCATAAGAAAACACTCTTATTATTTTAATTATATTATGAGCTACAGTTCTCCTGAAAGCAGCTTCTGGTTTGTTTTCAGAAAACATCACAGATATATATATATATATATATATATATATATATATATATATATATATATATATATATATATATATATATATATATATATATATATATATATAGTCTGTCATATCCTATTAGCCATCACTAATACAACCTGATCAATTAGTCATGTTTCGCCTATGTGGTTCTTCAGTTCTCACACCTTTAAAAAGCCCTCAGATACGCGAAGGCACCAAGAGGTAAAGACCCCCAAAAAAGAGTTGTTGTTTAAAAAAAAGTCATCCTACCGCACTGAAATCCAGCAGGTCACTTAATTCCTTGTCTGTTCCGAGAGCGGCGATCCGCTGCTGAGGATTCATCCTGACGGTCTAGGAGCCTGAAGAGAACACAGTCCATCAGGTCGCAGCGCCGCTGCTTCCCAGCGGAGCGCCACCGGAAACCAGCGCCACGAGCGGGACTCGTCGTGGGCGCCGAGCGGAGACCACGGCGGGGAAGTTAAGTTGCAGCGAAGAAGAGACGCCGACCGTTCCGCCACATTAAGGGCGGATTAAAAATAGTGCAAACACGGTGTCGGCACCGTAAGTTTATTTTAAAAAGAGACGTGCGGGGATGCCGTCGCCCGGTCGAGGAGCTGCAGCATCATCACACCGCTGCGGTGGCAATTCGTCTCTCCCGCAGCACCGACGTGTCGGTAACCCGCTGCTGAGGCGGGCCACCGTCACGTCAGCGGCGTGCGAGGCGGACTCGGCGAGCAGCCCGGGGGTGAACGTTACACCGCGTCCCTCCGCCTACGGGCTCCAGGCTCATTTAGACGGGTTAAGCGACGAGCTGCAGCTTGAAGACACGAAGGCGCGGAGACTTCTTCCTCCAACGAGACGTACATTACATGCGTTACGTGTCAAAATAAGTAACTCAAGACAAACACACATATTACAAATGACAGTCTGAATCTCCTGCTCCAGAATACAACGCGCAGTGATGGTCTTTTTGTTTCTTAACTCCCAACTTCTTTCACCGGTCCGAAAGCTTTTGGTAAACTCCCCCTGATATTTGACCTTTTCTTCCGATTAAAATCCCGACTAGGGTACGCTTTCTTTCAATATAACTCAAGAGCAAAATGTGAGTTTAAAAGACAATACCTGGGTAAAATATCCTCTCTATGTACATATATCAGTGACGAGTTTCCCTTAGGCAGACATTTTTGGTTTGCAAAAGCCTCAGCACCACGATGACATTGGTGATGTATCCCTCCGCCGAGCACAGCGACATGACAGTCCCACTCAGCAGAGAGTCCACACACACTGGCGCGCCACATGGCTGCCTCTGCTTCATTCAAGGGGCGTCTAAGGGATTATACAGACATATTTATATTTTAATACCTGGTCAAAAATGCAATGTATTTCATGAGAATACTTTATATTCAAATACTTGCCACAATATGTTGTTTTTAAAGCGTTGTCCATAGCTTTTCTCCCAAAGCTGATATTTCTTCATATGAGCAAAGTAAATGGTGTTATACGTCATGCAGCAAATGGATGTATATATGTAACGTATATGTCATATCAGCTCATGTGGATCTTGCTGTGTAAGCTCATTTAGCTGATGTGACAGGCTAAAAAAAGCTAGATTCAAGTTGGTGTTGTTGTTGGTAAGACTAGTATCTCTTTTTAAAGAAACCGAGAAACAAGTAGCGTTTTCTTCATGGCCAAACAGCGGCAGAGAAAACACACAACACTGATATTAATCAGAATTCAGCTACGATGGCGAAGAAAATGTCGGACTAAAGAAGATCTGAGAGCGAGAAATGAAAGCGACCCTCTGCGAGGGAAAACAAGTAAGTGCCAACATCTCTTACAGCTTCACAGGGTGGAGGAAGTTAAAAGAAGACAAGAATATATACGAACTGACGGAGACGTCGCTAACTATCTGTTGAACCTGTAGTTGGTGAAAGCCACGTGAGGTCATGCGGGTCCTCACATATGCTCTTCAAAGCTCATAGCAGGTGGGGCTTCATATAACGATGCATATGTACACTATACTGTATCTGACTCCTTTTTCCTCTCGTGTTATTGAACAACATTTGAATGCATATGTAAATGTTTAATTTAAATTAGGAGCCATGCACATCATGTTTCTAAAGTGGTTCTCTGACAACTAAACTTATCTCCAGTGTTCAGGGCCAGTGATCTGTAGGTGTGTTCAGGGCCACGGACACGCTTGTCCATGTCAGATCTGACAGATCGACTTTGAGATGCTAAAATGTGGCCGTGCCTACAAACTGCAAACTAACACAGCTTGTTGAAATATGTAATACGTATAATTACGGCAACTTAAACATTTCCCCCTTTTTGTTAAATGTTCTTAAAGACCACAGTCCGTAAACACGTAGACTGTACGGAGGGTATTGCGTATTGCATAAAGCACGGTTCAGTGAGGGGACTACTTTTTCCTCCGCGCTGTCGAGAAACCAGACAAGAGGACCCTCTGTCAAGTCGGGTTCATTGAGCCAATGCTGTAGCTTGGGATCGTGCAATGTGTTTAATGAAAGCATTTTAAAAGCCTGGTAGACATTTAACTTGACATTACCTCCAACAACTGCTTTGTGGATTGATTTTGTTTTATTTAAAATTCATGTTTAGGTTTTTAGACGGATAAAATAGATATATTATCAATCCCGCCAAGGAGATTTTTTCCACTACAGCAGCATTTATACAATCAGGTAAAGCAATATTAAATGTAAAAATGCAAACATTTCTAGAAGTAGACTACAAATTAAATCATAATAAATTAAATTTTTTTTAAAAGTGCAAAGATGTAACCAAACAAACAGGATATTGGAATTATCCTTGAGTGATGACTTTAATCAGAGCTAATTTCTTATAGTGAGAAGGAATTATCCCCTTTATATGTCCTTTTTTTGGTAACAATCCATAGATATTCAAATGTTATTTCTAAGCTGAAACTGTAGCAAATATAAAAACAATGATGCTGTCTCCCCTGTTCAAATCATAAAAGACCTGATAATTATCATGTGGCAATCTTGTAATCATGTTTATCATAGGTGCTTATTTGAAAAGTTGCATTAAAAAGGTGTGTAATCATTTCATAAACGTCAGGAACCCAGTGATGCATTTGGCAAAAACTTTAAAGCTACTATGAGGATGTTACATTGTGTGTTGATTTTGGCGGTCCCTGTGGACAAAAGTGGAAGTGATTCTAATCACCAGAGTCTGTTAAATAACTCTGCTACTGCAGGCAGTCTACCCCTCTAAATCCTGGTTCTGCCGGGCCTCCCTTCTCTTTGGCGGTCCAGCGACACAGCCTGAGTCTCCATCAGTGAGTTCCGCTGGACTCTAAGTGGAAGCAGGTTCTGGTGAACCTGCTTTATATAATCGGATTTCACCAGAATCTGAACCAGTGACAACGATAACAATCATGAAGAAAAACTATGCAGAAATGGAAAGTCCTCTCATTTATGGTCTTGTTTACTTATAAAGGTCACATCAGTATTTCATAGAGACTGCTTTACAATCAGTTCCTCACAATAACTTTAACAAATTAAGAAAAGTTAGCGGACACTCCAGCAGCTTAAACCGTGTGGAGTCAAGAGGATACGTTTGTGTTTGTCCTGTAACTTAATGCCATTAAAATGTATTAATAATAAAGAAACCGCTGAAAATCATTTGTACGAGTATGGTGTAATACTTCATTACACAACACAAATGTTCATACTTTAACATTTGCATCTATAAGTCATGCAAGAGGAGATACTTTATCACATAAAACAAGGTATCCCATGATGCTGAAACATGGACACATAGCGCCTCTACCCTGTATTGTTAAATCCAGACTGCCACCTGTTGGACAAACTCAGATCAAACAAAGTCCACCAGAAGTTCCTCACTTGTGAAAATATCTAGATAATCAAATTGTTTTAACATATTTTTTTTTGCTTTATTTCTAAGATTTCAGAAATCAGATAAGTACAAATTAGTAAACAAGACATAAAACACATTTAGGATGTACTGTTTATATGAAGGAACAGTATTTTATATGGTCAAATACTCGTTCTTCCTCAAAATTATATAATAGAGGTTGCCAGGTTGCTACCATTTAGAGAAACTGCAAACCAAATCTTGGTCTTCATTTTATTTAAATGTCTTGATGGTACCTGAAGGGGGCGCTCCAAGGGAAAAACTACATAATGGGGCTTTAAAACCCCACTATGTAACTTTTCCACCTTAAAATAACAGCTTGAAAAAAATGGTGCTGCTACAATAACTTTTCTTTGTTATTCTTTCTTATTAAAGGATACATTATCTGCAGAACAATAACAACATGTATCTATTTTTTTTTTACTGACATTATCTTCCTGTAACTATGAAAAATAAAGAATAAAAATTAACTTTACAGTTATTAGGAACATCAGATATGATATTAGCCATATCACAGGTAGATATTAAAAAAGTAATATACAATACTTATACAATTTCAGGTAAAGGCAAAGAATTCAATAACTTTTAATATGTTGATTTGCGCCTCCGCCACTGACATCTTGGGTCTGTGGCCAGAAAATTGCTGAACGTAAGATGTTGGGAGCCGCCTGGTACTTTCGGTTGAGACCGCCCGGAAGTAAAGAGTAAAAAGTTGTCCTTGGAGTTTTTGTATTATGAAAAACAGGTGTGTCAGTCTCTTGTCTTTTATTCCAGGTCAACCACCTCTGAGCTTTTACTAGAATGTGAAGAAGAGGAGCTGGAGCCGTGGCAGAAACACACTTTTCATGTTTACCTGAAATAAGAGGAGGAGGAGGATGCTGGGGAGTTAAGTATGTTGCACCAAATTCTAAAAGAAACCTGTTGGTTTTGAGCTTTTCAAAGATTGCAGCTCTATTCTTTTTTTTTCTTCTTCACAGAAATAACTTTCAATATGGCCTGCCCTGTTTGTGGAACATTGTTGGAGCAGAGGCCTTTACAATTTTCCACACTTTTGAGGTGTCAAATCAGCAACAATCTTGTGTCCGGAGTCCTAATTTATGTTCCCTCATTTAACATGTCTAAATTAATTTGATTTTAAACTCAATTTAGTTAAACTTCTAGTACTGATATGTCGGTTACATTCCACATCACAGATACAGGTTCTATTGTCATATGTTGTACAGTCAAATACATGATTACATTCGTTTTCACATGCTTTATTGTTTTGTTATACAATACAATTATAGGATGGTTTGATATCAAGTTTTGAATCAAATAAAACAAATATTTTTATATAACAGAAGCAGCACATGTTTCGTTTATTACTGAGGGCTAAGCCCCCTTCCACCTTAATGTAACCTGGTTGCATACTTTTATTTGATCAACCAGTAACATATATGGGGCAAACTAGAAATAATATTTAGGAAACAAATAATGTTGAGCACTTGCAATAAATGTTGATAACCTTTATTTTGACTTGATACTATAAACCACAGTACTAGAGTACATGTGAACTACAATTGTGCAGTCTCCTGTTTAGTTCAGAAAATGCTGGAGAAGGAGATCTGAGCATGTCTGTTCAGGAACAAGTCCTCTGGCTTACATATGACTGATGGCACAGGGACTAAGCATATGCGTGATGAATACAGTAATGCATCTATCTATCTACCTAATAGCCAAATGGTGGAAACACATGTGTTAAGTTTGCATACACAATCAGAATCTGCAGATGCTATATTTAAATGTATATTAGTTTTTTCTGTACCTTTTAATAATGATCTCTGCAAGGAAACTCTTGTCGTCGACAGCAGCCACATATTTTGTAGACCACCCACCCATAACTACTGATAGTCTCCACCATAAACATGCTTGACGGCTGTGAAATATGTTGCATTCACTTTTTACAAAGATAAAAGTAAATCAACTTATATAATACAATATATGTCCCATCTTTAATCCAGAACCGAAACAAATTTGAATTGCGTTATTGAATTGGAAACTCATCTTTTTAATAAACGCTCCAGGAAGTACGACGAATACACTACGGAAGTGATTCCTGATTGGTCTACACAGTCCGACCACTTCCGCCGTTTTCCGGGCTAACGCTCCGCTAGCGGTACAATCTTCTCCCTCCTGTGTGAGGTAGACCCCGACTCCATGACATTATCTTCCTCAGACCGACGTGCACCAGTAGCGCTGCAGTTGGTATCTCCACAAGGCCTTTCATTACGACCCAGAGGCTGTCGGTGAGAGAGGTAGGCGGAACACGAAGCATGCACACCCAACTCACTGCAGTCTTTGTCCCAACGGCCACCTCTCACAGTGGGGACGTGCTAACGAGCTAATGTTACGTTAACCGAGAACACCTGCACCGTGCCGACAGGATGAGTTGTCGATATACATTGGTTGACATTTTTCACAATTCCTGCTAAAAACCAGGTGGAGCGCTTCAACCTCGTCGCGTGTTGCATAAAGTTGAAGAGCAGCAGCGTTGGTACATGTTAGCTTGTTAGCATTAGCTACCTGTCTGTAACAACACAGGTGTGCTCGTTTGACGTAAGCGAGCTACACGAACATAAGATGTACGAACACATCGGTAGAGGGTTTATCTGGTGACTTTAAAGAGGTTTTGAGGAAGATCATATTTATGTTTTCATTTATTTCTGTAACGTGTTCATGTCAATCTTACATATTGAGGATCTAATTGAATAATGTCCTTTAACGTTTTATTTAATGTGTTGTACTATCTCGACCGAGTCTGAAATAAAAGTTGGATTGATTGATATGTCAGACGTGCACAAGTAATCATAAAGGATGACATGTAAAGTGAAGACTACACTGCTATCATCCCCACTGACCTATACAGAGTGTTTGATCTTTCAGCTTATTGTTTTGGTTTGACGGACCTCAGTATTACGGTCCTCTTCACTGCTCTCCACATCTGTATGAGTGACAGCTGGTAGCTGTTTTCAAGGAAACGCCCGACTGTACAGGCAGAGTTATTGACTAGCTGGTGAACACAGTGGAGGATTTAGCACCTAAATAAACATATGTTTGCCTCATGAGTCGTTGGGAAATAAATGGAGATAAAAGGAAAGGCAATATTTAAAATTGAACTTACAATTGCCAGGTGGGCAGAATCACCACTTATGGAATGGAACTGTTACTCTGTGCAAGAAAGTGCTAACAAACACATTGTACACTACCTGATCAGCACCAACCAAACACTGTAATATTTAGCAAGCTGAAGACAATGGTATCATTGTTGAGTTGGTGAGGAGCAAAATAGTTCTTGAAGGAGACTTTTGTCAGGTGGCCAGAAACAAGACCACACATTATTGCTACCGTACTCTGTCTGGAAGTGTAGATATGCTAACACACAGCTAGAAGAACTTGAACAACATCTTACTTGTAAAGCTAACAAGCGATAACTATTGTTTTAAGGAAGTCTTTGCTCCAGCATAGACAATACCAGAAGCCAGACATTGTTTATTTAATTATTTACACAGGTGTGTCTAAAAGTATTTGATCATTGCTTTGCCGTGTCGCTATCCCAAAAGTTTTTTTAAATATACAATTTAATGTTCAGGTTGGCTAAATACTGTGTCTTTTCTGCTGCAGGTCCAAGATGTCTGAACTTTTTATGGAGTGTGTTGAGGAGGAGCTGGAGCCGTGGCAAAAACAAATTCATGAAGTTCAATTGATAGATGACGACGATGATGAACCCATCTTCGTTGGAGTGCTCTGTATGTCATAGCACAATTTATATGTGTTAATGTGTTTAAAAGCCTAAATTGTGTTGATGTTTAAGCTCCTCAAACCAAAATCATATGTCTAGTTCAGAATCACCATCTGCTTTTTAGTAATAAACTATATAATATGAGCTAAGTGTTGATATTTAAGTAATATTGAATGAATATTCATATTTTTTGTAAAACAATCTTTGCTCTAAAACTATCCTGTTAAAGTGCATTTGTGTGGCCTCTTTTGTATGTTCTTACAGCTAATAACCAGAAGGATGTTAAGCATAACCCTCCACCAACTCCTCAGAGGAACACTGCAATGAAACTAGAAATAAAGCATCTTTCTCCTAAGCCGGTCATTACCTCCTCACCAATAATGATGCCATTGAGTCTGACTGGAAAGGCAGTAAACATTTCAGCACCTAATCTGACAACAATGACCCAACAGCCTGTTATGGTCAATAACCAGGTAATTTTGTTGTTCACATTTTTCTGTTTTCAAATAATATGCAGTAAAAAAACAAACAGCTGTTACATTCCTTTTTGTCTTATTTTTTATTTTTTACAGGGTTTTATTGTCACTTCGCAACAATTAGCAAACAGCAGTGAGTTTATTGCCTCTCTTGGAAGCCACTACCCTCCTGGGACTTCATTTACGATTGTACCAGGTAAATTTGAGTATCATATAATATGAGGAAACCTGCTTTCCCCACATGTTGTGTCACAGGAAATCGAATGTATGTTCATCTGGTAATGTTCTGTGTTTCAGCTGGTCAGCAGCATCTTTTTCAGCAGGTCACGTCAGCAGCGCTAATGCCTGGTGCTGTGCACAGGCCTCAGGTGCAACAGATCAGCAACAATGTCGTGACGTTGTCTAACGTGCAGAGTCCTGCCGTGTATTCAGCTCAACTCAACCGCTCCATCACACAATCTTTCCAGACCTTTTCTATGCCTGTAAATGTCACGAACAATAACATAGGTATTTGTATTTTCTCATATAATGTTATACATTATTTCACCATACTTGCGCATCAATCAGCTGGCATTAACCACAATGTTTTTGTATTATTTTTGGGTTTCATACAGATCAAAGCTTAGGCAAACGACTATTACCACCACAGCAAATAGAAAGCCCGGCAAAAAAAGCCAAGATTGAATTGGGTAAGTTTCTGTTCTTGCAGTAATTTAAAGAGTACATTTGCAACCTTTTTATGTTAATGTACAAGCAGTGCTGATGGTAAATTTAGTCAATTAAAGAAATCTATTCCCCAGTGCCTGCTATATTGACCGAGAAAGCAGATTTCTCCTGCAGATTCGGGTTCTGTGGCCAGTTCGCTACGTTGGATCAATATCAAAATTACTCCCAAAATGTCAATAAAGAAAATATTCTTACGCATAAACAAAAAACAACTCTATACCTTCTGAATTCAAGCTTAATTACTATTAAATACAAATGTATACCTTCTGAATTCAAACTTGTTTACCATTAATTACTCATTGTAAAACACAGTTTCTGTCATTCAAACAGAAATTCCCCCCAAATCGCCCTTCTTATGTGTTTTCTTTTCCAATTTATCGTTGGTCTCCCAAAAATCTACAGCACGAATACGGAAGAAAGCCTTCATGCATAGTAACACACACACACAGCTGTCTCTCTCTCTCGGTTGTTGGCGCTGAAATATCACTCGCTAGTTCTTCCATATGTTAGGTCTTCAATGCTATGAGGAAGATCAGGTTGAAAATCTGCACATTTTCCCATAGAGATGCAGTTTTGTGATCAAATTACTGTAAGCACTGTCGATTGTAACATCGAAACTGTTCTTCTGTAGGGGCGTCAAACATAACCGTTCCAGTGGAAAACGGGAAGTTAAAGAAAAAGTGCCTTAAGTGTCAAGAAGAATTTCTCACACAAGCGGCCCTGAAATTGCATATGGGGGTGAGTAAAAGATATTACATTACATTACATGTCATTTAGCAGACGCTTTTATCCAAAGCGACTTACAATAAGTGCATTTCAACCTAGAGTACAAACTAAGAACAACAAGAATGCAGAAAGTAACATTTCCTCAACATAGTCAAACTACAAAAGTACCATAATAAGAGCCATTCAAGTGCTACTAAAGTGCAAGTCTGTGATTAATCCAGATATAGTCGGAAAAAGTGCGTTTTCAGTTTCCGGCGGAAGATGTAGAGACTTTCTGCTGTCCTGATGTCAGTGGGGAGCTGGTTCCACCACTGAGGAGCCAGGACAGCAAACAGTCTGGATTTCGAGTGGTTAGCTCGAGGTGACGGAGTCACAAGTCGGTTGGCTGTTGCCGGCGGAGCGAACGTGCGGGTGTACGGTGTGACCACATCCCGGATGTAGACGGGCCCGATCCGCTCAGAGCACGGTACGCCAGAACCAATGTTTTGAAGCGGATGCGGGCCGCCACCGGTAGCCAGTGAAGAGAGCGGAGGAGCGGAGTGGTGTGGGTGAATTTCGGGAGGCTGAAGACCAGTCGTGCTGCTGCATTCTGGATGAGCTGCAGAGGCCGGATGGCTTTAGCAGGTAGACCAGCCAGGAGGGAGTTGCATATTGTCTTCATGAGTGGAAATGAACATGAAAATGAGGTGTGAATATGTATCCACCTAAAAAAGCTCTTACGGGCACATAGTGTGGTAACAGGAGCAGCAGATGGGGTTTGAAAAGTTGATGTTGGATAATAAAATGTTTAGTTAGATATTATAACCACAGATTCTTCGATACGATACTTGGGCTTTGTCTATCCGCCAATACAGAGTACAGTCTGATATCCGTTTTTAATTAATAAGCTGTATGTGGACGTGGCAATGATCACTCTTTTATAATATAATTATATTTATGTTTTCTAAAACTATTATTAATGTATTGTACAGCAGCAACCCGGGGGTGAAAATCATATCAGAGTATGGAAATTACAATTCAAGTAAAAACCTCTACAAACTGGGCAAAAGTTCAAAAGGAATTATACTTCAAGTATCTAATGTGTATAGACTATAAACATAAAATGAAATTTAATATATTGACCTCATTGTCAATTATATCTAATCCTGCTACTTTGAGCAAATAACACTCAATATACAATATTGGTATCTGTGCAGATTTTTTGATATGTTTGCATTGCTTTAGCGACTCTACATTAACATGAAGTTTGCTTATTCATCTCAAACATCTCTTTATTTCAGAGCTGCAGTAAAGTTATGGGAGGTACTCAGTCATCCCAGAATATTGGTGCAAACAAGCGCATCATGCTGGTCTCAGAGTTCTACTACGGGCGGTTTCAGGGAGATGGGAACAAAAAGGAGGTGCTGAAGCCAAATTCCACTTTCAAGTGCCAAAGCTGTTCAAAAGTTCTCAAGAACAACATCAGGTATGATCACATGTGTTCTTGCTCCCAGTAAAATAGGGTTCTAAACCATTTATTTCTGTATTATTTATGGTTTCACCGTGCTAAATATTCAGCACGGGTGTGGAGCAGCTCTGAGTGACGATGCAAAGTTTTCCAACATTCAGCCTCCTGTCAAAAACTTGACTTAGTCGTTAATATGCTCTCAAACACAGACGGGGCCTTAAAGGACTTCCTGAAAAGCTATCTGCTCATTGCCAATAAAGACGGTGTGGATGTCTGGCGTGGTCCTCGCTGCAGTGTTCCTCTCAGATGACAGTATCAGACCGCTCCCCCTCATGGGCCTGAACATGACAAATGACAGCTAGTTGAGGCGCTGAAATAACTCTTCCTTTGAATAAATTACTTTGATTCAGAACACTGCAAAAAAAAAAGCTTATGTAAGCTGCTTTTAATGGGTAAACACATTTGTACTGCAACCACACTCATCGTCGAGGTCACAGTTCATCCACATTTCTATTAGGGGAGCTGAGGCGGCAGAATGTGCCGGCTGAAAAATGGGCCGTGCCTCGTCAGGGCAGCGGAGCCAGGTAGCTCTGGAGGTGCTGGTTGCAGCCGTGAAGCAAGACATCATTAAGCAAAACAAAAGATTTGTGCATTTGCTGATATTATTATTATTATTATTATCGGCCATTATGCATGCTTAAGGAAGTGAGGTGCAAGGAACTAACATAATTTATCTTTAAAACCTTTGGGACCATAGCCACTGCACACATACATTGTCTTTGTTGTTGTTGTTAGCTGTTTTGCACTTTATTACTTTATTACTACAATAACTTTATGTTGGAGAAAAGAGAAACTTACTTTTCGATCTTGTGCATGTTTGCACATATGGAAGAAGTCAAAAAAAAAGATGACTTTAAATATTGTGTGACATAGGTTTGGTTTTAATGAGCCAGTATTTGAATCAACGAAAGCTAGAATGGTGACTGTCGTTCCCCCGGGGCCGGTTCCACACCGAGGCCCCACATGGCTGCTCATCTGCTCGAGTTCTGACGCGTTTCTTTGAGTTTCAGGGTCCAGTTGTTTATTGGTTCATTTGCATGTATTTATCTCAAACTAAATCTGAAACAATGTTGCCACCATGTAGGTGCACATACTTAAATCATAATACAACACACAACCAATTCTGTTTCTGCTTTACCGTATTGTCGCCTGTAATAACAGGTGAATGCCTCTCCTCATTTCGTAGGCCTAAACATCAAATTAAGTCGGCCTTGCGCCACCTAGTGCTGGAGTGTCCAAAGTAACAAAACCCGATTAAAATGGCTCATAGTGATTTTTTTTTGTTTAACTAAAGTTTTTTGTCAACCCCAACAATACATGACTCACTATCATATATGACAAACAAAAGCAGCAAATCATCAAAATGTTAAATCTGAAGCCAGCATGTGTGGACAATAAAATAGCAGTTAGCTAAATTGTTGCAGTTACATTTTATGTTAATTGACTTGAGTTCATCTTTTCAGCTCTATTAGTTGTTTAATGTTGTGTGTGTGTGTGTGTGTGTGTGTGTACTTCCTGTCTCTTGCAGGTTCATGAACCACATGAAGCATCACCTGGAGCTTGAAAAGCAGAACAGCGAGAGCTGGGAAAGCCACACAACTTGCCAACATTGCTATCGACAGTACAACACTCCATTCCAGCTGCAGTGCCACATCGAGAGCGCTCACAGCCCCATCGAATCCTCAAGTATGACGTCGCCATCTTTACAGCTTAATCAATCTGACAGTTGATGGTATGACAGTTTGCTCAAACACTATGCAGCCTTTTGTGATTTTACTTTTTCATTCCCTTTTCAGCCAATTGCAAGATATGTGAGCTGGCGTTTGAGTCGGAGCAAGTTCTCCTGGAACACATGAAGGACAAACACAAGCCCGGCGAAATGCCCTACGTCTGCCAGGTCTGTCCCTTCAGATTAGTTTTTTACCGTGAAGTGAAGAAAACATTCACTGATACAGACGTTCTGTTTTACTGATTCCACAGGTCTGCAATTACAGATCGTCCTTCTTCTCCGACGTGGAGACACATTTCCGAAGTGTCCATGAAAACACAAAAGAGCTGCTCTGTCCCTTCTGTCTCAAAGTTCTGAAATCTAGTTGTATATACATGCAACACTACATGAAACATCAGGTACGATGCTGCATTTTATTTATTCAGATTTGAAGTCCTGGCCAACAAAGCAATGTGTTTACTGTGAATTCCTAACATTGTAAATATCTTTGCAAGAGTTTTAACTCACTTTTAGTTCGTACTATTAGCTCCAACTCCCAAGGTTGGATTGATTTGGTTGTCTGCCCTGCACCATACTGTAATACATAAAAGGATGACAATAAAACCTGCTTCTCTTCACCTGCCTTAAAGGAGCAATAAATAGGGTTGAGTTGTAACCAAACCAAATTAATTGCTGCTCTATTAATAGCAATGAAAGTAGTTTTTCTCATACTCGTTATATTCTTTCAGTGAATCCAAATGAAACATCTTGGTAATTAGCCTCTAGTCACACCACTTATTAATCAGGGTTTTTTTCTATTTCAGAAAAAAGGGATCCATCGCTGTGGAAAATGCAGACTAAATTTCCTCACCAACAAGGAAAGATTAGAGCACAGGACTCACTTCCACAGGACTTTCAGAAAACCCTTTGCCCTGGAAGGCCTTCCCCCGGGAACCAAGGTCCGCCCCCGTCATAACAATCAGTACGATATACATTCTTTAACGTTTTGATCCATTCTCATATTGATACAATTATTGTTCTCTTTCCAGGTGACCATTCGAGCCTCGCTCGCAGCGAAGACTCCCACATACTCTGAACGATCTGGCTTTGTTGTCGGTTCAGAAACCCAAAGTGTCAACAAGAAAACCAAACTTCCAGTCGGTGTATCACGGTCCAAGGCAAATGTCTCTGGAGCAGGAAAAGACAAGACGACTCTGAGCATGAAGCAAGGCGGCAAAACTACAAAACGCATTCTGACGCTCAGGGATCTCAGGTTGTTAACTGAGCTTTTCACAGATTCGTAGAGAAACTACAGCAATAACTCATTCATATTTTTATGGAACAACATTCTTTGTACAGACTGATCATCTTCGCAGCCGTAACAATCTTTGTTATTAGAAGGTGTTAGTTCTTTTAGCTTGAAAGCTGCCCATGTAAATCTCCAGCATGTCCCACATCCCACCAGACCACTGATACAGCCCCACCTCCTGAATATTTATGACCCGGTGGAGGCTGATTAATATACGTTATTAAAGCCTATTAATACACAAAGTGGCTAATTGCATTTTCAATACATTTTCCTGACAGTGTTCATTAGGCTGGCTAAAAATATTCTGCAGTAAAGCGGATAATGGTAAATATTTCAACAAACTAATTGGTGTGATATTTGGCTATTGAGCTCAGTAATCAAAAACAATATATTGCCTTTAGTCACATGATGTGGGCTATTAAGCAGATGAGACATGAGATAATGGAGTGGTGGAGAGGAAGAGTTCAGACTAGACTAACATCAGGAACCTGCGGACCTCTCTGCACACGATTAACATAACTAATTGTTTTGTGCATCTGCTATAATGAACCAACTCCGATTGCTACTCTTCTGATCCTTTGTCCCTTTCAGTGTCTTTAAAATCTGACTTGCCCCATACAAACAGGGTATTCTCATTCCCTGTTGATTTATCTTTATGTTTTTGTGCACATTTCAGAGTCAATGGAGGGTCGTACACGTGCATCGAGTGCAACTCACAAGTCGAAGACTTCATTTCTCATTTCCCGGGTTTTTTATTAAGTTGTGGTGCGTGCAAATATCGGACAAGTTGCAAAGTCTCTTTTGGGAATCATATGATAAGGTGAGGGAAGGAATTCCACTATTTTAGGCCCAGTGGATATTTATCTGATACATCTTGTAAGAAGCTTTTCTTTGTCCTGTGTTAGGTTTCATAGCACCATAACCAAAAACAGATATTGGAAAATGGATCACAAGAAGAATTCATCTGCATTAAAGTAAGTATCCTTCATTAAGGCTCATCTGCATGCAAAAGTAAAAGTCTTTTCTGATCTGAAACGGCTCAAACATTTAATTTTGTTTCCCTCAGATTCACTCTGGTCTGTCTCAACTGCGACCTCCTCGTGGACGCATCGTGCGGCGACCTGATGACCAAACATTTAACCGATAGACCAAATCACAAATGCAAAGTCATCCAGGAGAACGGTACGCGTCGTTCTTCCTGCGGCACCTCACTCATGGCTCGTTTGGTGCTGCACGTCTCTTTATATTAACGTCTGCTTCTTGTTTTTAAACCATCAGATATCAAAGCCGGTGATCGAGTGTGAGTAGAAACTACTACCCACATTACATGTTGTCATCTGACTGTCTTTATTTAATCTATAATCTATTACAAATATATCACTATGTCAAAGACCCAAAAACATGTATACACTTCTGTCCTGAAATTAATCCATCTTTTTGTTTTCGGACACAGCTGTAAATCTGTAAATGTGCTGTGTTCTCTTTTAAAATATTATCAAAATGGTCTGGTGTCAGCATGGCGGTTGGGAAAGTTCTACCGCCTTATCTAGTTTGTTTTGCTCAAAGGGGTGTTTAGGCTACAGCTGTTGGTACAAACATTCATCTCAACAACGCACTCTCACACGAGAGGTTACAAGTTACAACATTATTATATTTAGATTAGTTTTCAGCCATGGAGGTTTCCTGCTTTTCTCTAATACTGAAACCTTTTTTCTCACAGTTTTCACTTATTTCGGACATTTTATAGACAAAAAACATCAAATAATAAAAATCATTAACAATCAATAATTCCTGAACTTCATTATAACCTCAGATTACCGATTAACAAATGTCCAGAACTGCTGTTTGATATTGTTTGGCAGATTAACTAATAATAGCATATTGCTAAAGGCGTTACGTATATTTAAAGAATGTTTTTTATTGTTTGTTGTGTGCAGGCAACTCTCCCTGAAGCCGCCTGCAAAGGCCGTGTACCTCTTGATGCCGCCGCCTGCTCTAAGACCGAAGGAAGAGGACGAGAAACTAGTGGACAGTTTGACATCTGGAGACGTTGCTGCCGCCCCAGTCGACCGACCCGAGTCACAGCCGGTGTTACCCAAAGCTGATCCAGAAATGTCTCCCTCAGAAATAGCCGTCATTGAAGGTTCCTCTGAAGGACACTCAAAGCCGTCGTCGCTGCCCACGATGTCGCCTTCAGGCGGAGTTTTAGATGTCAGTGACGAGTCGTGAGTAACTCAGAGAGCCGAGACGTCGGAGAGCCGCTCCCTCAGCGCGAGACGAGGTCCCAACTAGCTAAATCAAAATGAACCAGTAAACGGTGCTCCCCACGTGGGGATTACTGCACATTTAAGCATTTCAGAGTAACTACTTCATCAGTTGGCATTGTTTCTTTTACAAAGATCAGACGTGGTCGTGTTGCTTTGGCTGCTGGTATTTGCTCCCGACACCCTCACGGGAAATGTTTTTGGCAGATACCTTTCCACAACCAGTCAAAAATAATTCATCATAGTTGGTTTCTGTAAAACGCCATTGCCTGAGTAGATGTCAAGTGTCTTTGTATTTATGAGTAAAAAAAACAGTCACTGCAGTCTTCTTAATTTCCATATAAATCACATTGTTAAATAATTTAAAGAGTCCTTTAAACATCAGAAATTAAACTAAAATGATTGGCCCATTTGGTAGTCATCTGATTAATGTCCTTAAGAAAACCAAGAGGACAGTCTTCTTCTCCTCCAGGATTGTTTATTTGCTTAACTGAGAATTCTCAATGCAGTCCACTTAAAAGTACAAATACTGAAATAAAATAATGCCTTTTATTCATATTTCTAAAATCTTGGTTTTAATATCATGTTTGTTTGGGCTTCTGAGACATCAATGTTGCTAAAACTTTTTTTTATGTTATGAAAAGTAATCTCTCCTCCCATTATATATAATGTGTTATCTTGTAAAAAGAACATACACTATCACTGAATTGTTTTACATTGTTTACAGAAAAGTGTAAAGGTGATACAGGTACACTATTTTGCTACAAGCTGGTTTTGAAGATACTAGTAAAACTTATCTCAACACTCCGAAAGTTGCTTTAAATATTACAAATGATAGTACATGTATAAATATTGTAACCATCCTCTGAGTAACATACTGTCAGATGTGTGAAATGTGTGGCTAAAACAACAAATGTAAGTAATGGCAGGGAATATTAGGTGAAATAATTACAACCATTTGAGGGGGGAGCAGAATATTATTAGTACATCATTGTGCTCAAGTATATTTAATTGTCTTCTTTTGAATTGGCTGGAAGTGCGAGCTTGTAAAATAAATGTAAACACAACATTGGGCGCCACACTTGAGGAAATCTGTCTACCAATTGTTTTTCGCCCCAGCTGCTGGTTGAAGTTTCCTGTCAATTTGCATACCCGGTGAAACAAGCTGAAGCTTCGGGAATAGTTCATAGTTGGATTTGTTTACTTTGTCTGACTTGATCTGTCAACATTGTTTATTTCATAGGTTTTTAATAAGGATTTTCGCTTGTGTAGTATCTATAGACCAAGTCTGTTAATGCGTCTATGTCGATTATGACACAGTAAATGTAACCAAGAGTCTGTTCTGAATACAGTCCTCACGATATTGTGTCCTCCCGAGGTTACATGTTCCTCACATCTATAAAGTACTGGGTTTGGGTCAGTGTTTTCCAATCTGTAGTGTAAATAAATCTTTAATACAAGACATTTTGATCTGTGTGTTATTTTTCTGAATGTTGTTCTCGAAAGCAGGTAGTCTATTCGGTCCTCTTATTATATTACATTACATGTCGTTTAGCAGACGCTTTTATCCAAAGCGACTTACAATAAGTGCATTGGTTATATTGGTTACTTTACTATTATATTATTGTAAAACATGAATACCAGTGTAGTGAAAACATAATGAACAAACTATAGTTAAAGGGACGTAACTGAATGGAATTAAGACGGACATTACGTGGAGTAAAACATGTAGGCACAGTTTTTTCAAGTAGATAGTAAATACTTAAAACATGTACAAAGTCCGTTACAATTTTCAACATGAGTGAATTGTTGATTTTGGCTCCATAATACGAAATGTTGATCAAGTTGTCCATATCCTGTGTATACAAAAGACATAAGGCGGGAACAGGTGAAGAGGACGTTAAGATTTCGCCGGACCTGACGTCATCGTCAGCGCTCATTCTTATTGGCTTAGCGTACGCAGCGTTCCCAGGACAACGAGACCCCAAACAACCTCGGAAACACGGCGACACCGCAGGTTAACGACGGCTAATTAATCTCCTCCTTGTCGACTGGTATCCAAATTCACTTGAATTTAATTCATTCAAAAAAAATGTACGCATTAGAGAGTTAAGAGGAGTTACGTCCAGAAGGCGGGAAGCGACGAAAAGCACCGCAGACATGGTAAATCCCGAAGTTCCAGTTCACGTGAGCTCGACCGCTACAAATGCAACAGCTACGTGACCGCACTGTTACCGCTGTGTTACTGCCCCTCCGTCGACTTGTGGTGTGTTTGTTTGGGACAGACTGGTCACTGGACGTCTCAGCGCCAGATGCAGGAGCAGCTCCGGCAGCGGGAGGCCGAGCGCCTGGCCCGAGACCGGCAGCAGCAGGCCGGTATGCGGGACGAGGAGAGTTTCCAGAGGAGGAGGAACCAGCGACAGGCGCAGGAGGAACTCAAGGAGAGGCGCATGGAGAGCGCCATGCTGACGGTATGCGTCTCTTTCTTCTGGGCAGATTATGTATGACAAGTGACCCTCTCTCAAACCGTCCCCATTGGTGGTGCGAGAGCCAACCTTTGATCAGCACTACTTTATACAACACTACACTGTCTCATCAATGTATACACTATAATTGACCTAAACTCAGATGTTAATAATCATAATGTTACTTTACTTTCAGGCACAGGAGGAGAGAATAAACAGAGAAAAGCAACTGGAGCAAGAGGAGAGAATAGCTAAGGAGCTGGCCCGCATCAACATTGAGACACAAAGAAATGAGAAAATGAGACAGTATATAAAAGAGAACAGGTATGCACATCTACTTTATTACCTGGACTTACTTTATATTCTGGGTCAATATACAAATGCAGCACTTCTTCCTTCTCTGCTTTGGTCTCTTCATACTTCACATTTAAAAGCTATTTAAATATCTTTCAGCTTGGAGCTTCGAGAACTGGAGTCAAAGCTGAATTCAGCGTATATGAATAAGGAAAGAGCCGCACAGATTGCTGAGCAGGAAGCAACAAGGCTTAAGACAATGGTGAGCACAGTCGTCATTGGTTTCAGTCATCTACCAAAAACAAGTCTGAACCTCTGGTTGTAAAAGATGGATTCTTCCTTTAAATAACTCTAAATGCTTTTCTTTGCATAAAAGGCCCATACATCTCAAAGTACTCTGAATTACACTTCAATTTAGCAGGAAGAAGAAAAAAAATATTCCTCGTATAAGAAGCGATTGTACACAATGCTAAAAACATCACATTCAATACGGGCTCGTTACTGCCCTTGTTCTTTTTCTGCCACCAGCGCGAGGAGGAAGACTTAGCCCGCAAGATGAAGAGCGAATGTGAGCGAGGAGACGCCGAGATGCAGAAGCTGGAGGAGAAACGCCACAAGGAGCTGGTGCAGTGTCAGAGAGTGCTGCAGCAGCAGCTCGTGGAGAGGGAGCGCCAGAGACAAGAGGCGTACGAGGAGTTCCTCAAAGAGAAGCTTGTGGTTGATGAGATCGTCAGGAAGATTTACGAAGAGGATCAGATGTGAGTCCTTCATTTATCGTTCTTCCGGTCTTTAACAGGAATGCACAATGCCTACAAGTCAGTTTGCTTTTGCTAAACCTCCAGAGAAAACATAACGACTGTGCTAGTGTGTTGGATTTATTGAACGATAACAATGTTTTCTTAAGGGAGAGAGAGCTGAAACTGGAGAAGGTCAGAGCCACTCAGCAGCACATTGAAGCGTTCAAGAAGCAGCAAGCTGAGTGGAGACGCATGGAGCAAGAGAAGATAGAGGCGGAGAATAAACGGATCATGGAGTTTGTGAGCCATCAGGAGAACATGGAGGAGAGCCGAATGGCTAAGATCAGAGAGAAGGAAAAAGGAAAAGAGCATCTTCATAAAATAGTTAAGACAAGTTTAAAAAATATTTATTCCCATCTGTTCATTCATTGACCAATGCCTGTTTTTACCACTAAATAATTCCTCTGGTCTCCTCTAGCTGTCTGAGAAGATGGAAGGGGAGAGGCAGCAACGTGAAGAGATGCAACAAGTCCGGGAGGAACTTTATTTAGAAGAACAGGAAGAGGCTAACAGGCAGAGAGACATTGTAAGTATTATTACTAAACAGTAAACACCATTCATAAGCAATTCTGACTATGATAAGATCAAACTTGAGACAAAGTAGTAACGAATAGAGTTATCAATTCATTCTTATTTATTGTTTTAACTCACAATGGAAATGGACAACAATACAGAATCACTGTTATGACAGAGACACACGAGTCCCGTGTGCTCTGCAAGTTGAATTTATAAGTGCACCTGAACAATATTTATGTGTTTTTGTTTTTTAAACATTCATCAAACAGGAAGAGATGGAGAAGAAAATCCGACAGAGGTTGATGATGCAGCAGACCTGCCGGCAGCAGATGGCTTTTAAAGAGATGCGACGGCAGGCAGAGAAAGAGGAAGAGGAGGCCTTCAGGAGAATGATGATGGCTAAGTTTGCAGAAGACGACCGCTTGGAGCAGATGAATGCCCAGAAGCGACGCATGAAGCAACTCGAGCACAAACGCGAGGTGGAGAATCTGCTAGAGGACAGACGACTGCAGCGCGAGGCCGACTTGGTACGAGCATCATCAGGAATAGTCTAGATTTACTGTGTTACAGATGTACAGTAGTGCTTCATCGTGGAAGGCAACAGGTTGCAGCAAACAAGTTGTATAACACAATTCTGAAGACGTATTAATGGTAGTCACCCAACTTGACACACATCCCAACTTCTACCACAACTATTACGATTTATTTGTGGAACAGAAGTGAAACACAGCAAACTGTAAAGCAACATCTTTGTAATGTCAGTTGGAAGTTGAATCACTGCTTTGATGATAACATTGATCTCTCTTCAAGGAACTGGAGGCTAAAGAAAGAGCCATCGAGCAGGAGAGGGAGGAGCTGCGTCGGCAGATAATCGAAGAGGAGAGGCAGCGGCTTCTTAAACGCCACGCCACGAAGCTCCTGGGATATCTACCAAAGGTATGATGCCGTGTATGAATCATCAATAATGTTACACGGGTGCATGTCGGTATGACCATGAGTGTATCCATTTTCAGGGCTTGCTCCGTGAAGACGACCTGGAGCACTTTGACGAAGACTTCAGAAAGAACTTTAAACCACGGCAGGCGGAGGATGTCTTCTCTGAGGACGACTGGGATGGCGATGAGTAGATTGCACACTCCGCCACTAGAGGGCAGTTAATGGTTCCACACAAAGTTCTTACATTCCTCCATGATGGTGCTCACGTAGCATTCAGTAACAACAACATTATTAATTGATGTGTTTTTATTTAGAGTGTGCTGACAGGATCCTAATAAAAATAATTCCAGAAAAGATCTGAGGCTGTCTGCTGGCTAAATGTGATAATAATAATAATAACAACATCTCTAAATCTAAATGCACTTTGAACCCGAAGGCTCTCATTTGTCTGAACCTCTCTGCGTCTCGGACTTCCCCCAGTCGAGAGCTTTCATGAACTCGTCCTCTGTGAACGACAGCAGCTTGGCGGCTTCGAAATGCATCTGCATAAAACAAAAAGTCAGTTATTGATGAAGCTGTGGGCAAGGTGTGTGTGTGTGTGTGTGTGTGTGTTGTGTACCTTTTGTCTTTTGAGGATGTCGATCAGCTTGAGCTGTTTCTTGAAACCCACAACAAGTTCCGATTTCTGTTTTTTTAGCATTTTGTTTTCAGCAAGTAGATTTTCTTTACTCTGATGCTCCTCGCTTATCTTGTCCTAATTCAAAATGATTTAAAAGACTTAAATTAGAAGTGAAGCCGATCTTACCTTTTGGGAAAACTGAGGACTCCTTTGCAAACAACTCAAAAACATGTTGACATTCAGTTGAAGCTGGTACTTTATGTAACTCCAAAGGCTTAAATAAACTTTTCTTTTTCCATCTTTAATTATCATATTCCACATTTTGAAGCATAACATCTAGCAGCTCTACATGATCTCTCTGCATGCTTGAGTTTTATTATTTAGGTCAGTGTGCTACGTAGTTTATTACTTTTTGATTTTATGTAGCTCCCTGTTTCAATATCTGTGATCAGGAACTTGTGTCTGCTCAAAGGAGACATTATCATTTATTTTAAACATGTTAGCACTTTACCTCACTGCACTCATACTTTTGTGATCTTGCAACCATATTAATAAGACACTCATAATCACAAGGCTTTAAAATGATATTAAATTAACCTTTTGAACACATGTTGCTGCTACGCCCTCTAGTGGAATATATGTTATATTAAAATAAAGATTTGAGTCTTTGATTGTCATGAATGTTTTTTTTAAGTTTTTCTAATTATGCGTTTGATTAATGTTACTCTCCATTTTAAATAATTTTAAATGCACACTGTAGAAAGAGGTTTAGTTTACAAGCCAACAGCAGTTCCACAGTATTCTCCATGAACATCTCTCGCTTGTTATAAACCCAAACCCATTTGAATCATTTGATGACGTGTTCATCAGCAGTGTGGCGTGCGCACCTTGTTGGTCTGTTTCATCTTGTTGAGTTGAGCCTTGAACCTCTCGCCCTCCTCCAAGGCTCTGTTCAGGCGAACCTCCACCGTGCTGTGCACCGCCGCTGCTTGCTTGTGGGATCGATTCAGATGTTCTATTTCCTGCACGGAGCAAAGCCAGGAAACGATCCCCATGAGCATCTCACGCGGGTCACTTAAGACGGTCCAGCATTGAGACGTTTCACACCTTGTGTAATGCAGACACTTGCAGCTGCAGGCCGTCACACTTCTTGTCGGACTCCTCTGCTAAAGCTCTGTGCTTTTCGATCTGCGTCTGCTGGATGTTTGTAGTTTTCTGCAGTCTGGCTTGCTCCTCCTCGAGCTCCTTCATTTTAGCACCGAGCTTTGCATTTTCATCGTCCTGCAATAACAGACGCATAATGTTATTAATAAACAACGTTGAGTCGTCACTAGATGGCTCACAACTGGAGCTCTGACCCCAACTGCTGATGGGTGGGAAACGGGGCAATAACAGTCTTTCAATGAAGTACCTTCTTATAATATTCACATGAGAGTTGATCCAGTTCCTCCTGCATGATCCGTAGTTTTGCCTTATGAACTCGTATTTGAGCTTCTGAAACAACTTTAATAAAACACAGACTTATGAATACATGAACAATGACTTTCCCCCCTCAAAATACATATCACATGCTATGACAACTGTATTACCTAATGTTGAAGCTCCAATTTATAATAATTTATGAAGTATTAAGTAGCAATACTTTCTCATTTCTTAGTAACATTTAGAGCCCACATTAACTCCAAAATACAGGAACATGTAATAATGTGAATGTGTTTTTTATTGTTGTGAAACACATTCAGACTGAAGAACTGAAAACTAGTGGACCTGAGGAGTTTTTGGGTAATTCTAAGACAAAATGACATGTCTTAAAATAAATATTTATGGAAATTATTTATAATTGCAATTAATTAATACGTCTTGGGTTTACTTTTCACACAGTGTCATAAACATTACCTGGTCCTACAAAGTCTCCAGCATCAACCTCTTCATCCACAACATCTTCTTGGATCACAATGTCGTTCATCTTCTCCTCCATGCTGCGTATCGTCTTTGCCAGGAAGGGATCAGAGTCGTCTCCATCTGCTGAATCAGCCACATGAGATATCTTTGGGCTTCTGAAATCAAGCCAATTATTGAAAAGAACTTTTAGCGGCCTTAGAAAGAACGGTAATGCAGAATATATTTAACAGAATTCAATAAAATTGGCTGTAAACGACTCTGAAAATGATCTCCCATCAAACTCACACTGTTTTACAACGAGGCTCTTTTCTCTGGTTTCCTGTAGACATGCTGTTTGATGTTGTAGCGATTCTTTTTTTGGTCACCACCTAAGATGAAGGAAATAACAACAACACCATGACATGTAGCCCTAAAGCATTAACCAACTCTACCTGTGGAGTGTAAACATCTGTTGAGCAAAGTGTCTGCCGGTTTCAGGAATGTAAGTTTATAATCTGAAGTGATACCTTCACACCAGGCTGCTGCATAGTGCTCTGTGGAGGCCGCATCTTCCTGGAGGGGAACAGATAGACGGACATACGTTTTGGGGGATAGGCTGTATGCATACATACATATATCAAGAAATAATTAATTATATTGATGATTAATTAGGTTCTCCGTCTTACACTGCTTTAATTAACTATATCTATATATCTATATATAGATAACTATATATATATATATATATATATATATATATATATATATATATATATTTATATTTGAGTAATCTGTATGGAGTCTGTAGACCTTTGCAGTAGTCACAAGAAAATGAACCACTGAAAAGTCAATAGCCGTTCTTGTGAGAAGCCTCTAAAGATCTGAGTCTCAGATATGAATTACCTCGACTCCGCTTCATCCTCATCGTCCGTGAGCAGGACGGTGGGGAAAGGTTTCGACAGAA
This sequence comes from Liparis tanakae, assembly GCA_036178185.1. Classification (NCBI taxonomy): domain Eukaryota; kingdom Metazoa; phylum Chordata; class Actinopteri; order Perciformes; family Liparidae; genus Liparis; species Liparis tanakae. Next base: position 9,017,894 of record CM070104.1, on the reverse strand, counting down.
CTTCACTCTGGTCTCTCTAAAATCAGATAAACACAAAGAGCGATTATCACTTGTTAAGGCAAGTCCTTACATATCAAAATGTCAACATGTGGATAATAACATACCATAAGTTGTTCTGCCTGTCTTACTAGATCTGCTGTTTTGGCTTCCAGCTCTGCATTTAAGAGTCTGAAGGAAATAAAATGGAGAATAATAATATCAAGGCCCTAATTTTAACATGTACACAGATTTCCAGGGCTACAGGACAGAACAAAAATATGACTAATAACAAGATTTAGTGCCTTACGGTATCTTTAATAGAAATTCCTGTTTAGATTGTTGGCACTCCTACTTGTGGTATTAAAATGTCACGTGTGTTTTTTTATTTGTTAATGTAAACATGATGAATTTCTCCCTCGGACGGTTTGATGACAGAATCAACAGACGCTGATGGAGTCAAATAGGCTTTAACCAATGAATGAGAAGTGTGCCTTATTCAATGTGTTTCCAACTATGTGGATCAGTGCTTCTTGAGAGATAGAGAGAAATACGGACCAGGTGCTCTTACTTGTAATGTTCTTCCTGAGCAAGAAGGTCATCTGTGTTCTTCTTTGTTGGACCACAGGCAGATTTAGCCTTCGGTCTTACTTCAACCATCTTGGACCTCACAGCCTTGCCGCTAGAGGACGGACGTTTCTTGGAGTAAACAAGACAAAGCAGCAGACTTTGTAACATTAATTCGCTAACGTGAGATTTCACATTTCATAAAATTGGATATAGTTTAGAATGAATTGCATTTCACCTTGTTATTTTTATCTCAGCTTTACCGATACATTGGCAGACACATCGGTATGTTGGCTGACAACAGAGAACCCTGACAAGTTCATTTTTCAACTACTAAATATTCCAGTCAGTACAACAATTCTTAAAAAACAAAACCATTTTAAGGGATGTTTTTTATGTTGTGTTTTAGAAACAAATATCTGATATTTTTTAGATTACATTAGATTATATATTCCTTTATTAGTTCCACAGTGAGACAATTGCAGGATCACAGCAGCAGGTGAACATTAGAGCATTAATCAAAATAAAAGATAAACATAAAACACAATAACAAAACTGACTACCAATACTAAAATACTAACTATACAGAGGAAACAAAATACATGCACAATGCAGTGACCAAAGTGAATTTTCAGCAGCAATATTCACCATTAGACGATGTGACTTATATGCAAGTAGGTAGAGCACTTTGATAGTAAAGATAAAATAAGCACAATTTGGCTTTTTGCACTAAATGTTTTACGCATTGTGAATATGTAATTAAAGCAATTTGTGACTAATACTTGTGGACTAAATCCCAACTGCATCTAACTTAATGGTTTTTGTGTCCAGTCTATTGTACACACTACATCTGTCTTATAACTTGTGGTATTAATATGCATAACGATATTCATTTAGTTTCCCTCTATCTCAACATGAGTAATGTTGGAAGAGACAGAAATGATGAGGTTTATTAAACGTCGTCCCGCATACTTTGAGTGGAAGCAACGTGACTAGCTGGTGAACGTTAGCTTGTGTTAATGTTTGTTGACGCGGGTCCGACACTTCACCTGTCGTAAACAATTAGGTTTATGCTGGTGGCATGTAACACCGTGTTGTTTGAAGCAATAAGGCTACAAACCTGCGAGACGACGCATTGAGGTGGACGGACCCTTTTATCAAAACTTCTTTCAGCCATTGTAAAAACACGGAGGCGATGCGGCTCAGGTTGCTTAGCAACTACTTGTTCAGTTCGCGCACAGTACGGTGGCCTGCGACGGACATCTAAGTGCAAATTTACGACAAAGGTATTATATTACTATATATATTATTATATTACACAAAGTACAAGTTCTGGTGCAACGAAATGCAGTTAGCATCTAATCACAAGTTCAACGCAGAAGAGTGCAGAGTATGTGCAACTGATAATATAAATATAGATACAAGTGCAGATGTGACATAGATATGTGATATGTGTAAAGTTCAGGTGAAGTACAGGTGAAGGTGTCAGTAGAGGTTATGAAGTTATAGATGAGGTAGGAGACATGATAAGATATACATGCTATGAATATGGACAACAATACTATAACAAATTAGGCTACAAAAGCGACACACAAGTGCCTTATAATTATTTATTTGTACACATTAATTAAACATTTGAATTACAAAATGAATTGGCATTACTTAGTTATGAGTAGACTAATTATGTTATTTCCTGATATACTGGCTTTGTGGAAGTGATATTTGCCCAATACGCCAGCCTATGTAAAGTAATAATGCAGGTATTCAGCAAATGTGTCAATAAAGGTGCATGGCTCAGTCAGAGAATGTGTCTCATAAGCATGATCAAATGGAAACGGTTTGAGTTTGCTTTTGGCCCGAAGACACAGATGTGACTGATCTCATGTGATCAGGCCTCAGGGCAAATATGAACTGCTGAGCCCCTATTAACCCCTGCTCGTGCGTGTCTCTTTGAATTGTGCAGTCTATTGTATCTCTGTATTAGAAGTTTAAATGGCCCCAGGTTTTTCCCTTGTTTCCTGTCCCTGCAGGCACCTCACTTCTACATCCACTTCCTCATCGGTCCTGCAGTAATAACTTGTCACCTGATCTTCCCAACCCACCTGTTCACCTGTTAACACTTTCCCTTGCAGTATTTAACCATCCCTTTCCACTCGACCCAACTCCAGATCGACAACACTGCTTTGTTGCTTCTTGTGTTTGAGAATCTGCTATCCTACTGTTTCCTTGAACCTGTTGCCTGCTTGCCTGCCCCTCTGCCCCTCTCCCTGGACCATTCCTGCTATCCTCTGGGTTGTATAGAATCTCGGTTTGGACTTGTCAAAAGGTTTATATACATTCACCTTTGCAGTGAATCCATAAACCGTCCCTGTCTGTCTGGTAGATTGCATTTAGGTTCTCTTCTTCGCTGTCTCGTCCTCACCCTTTTCTGAAATTGCTCACAAGCCTGAAGAGTTTGGAACTCCTGGTATAACATTTGATAATGCATTGTATTTTCTAAACTTAGATTATGTGTACATGTAAAATGTTCACCTAAAAGTTAACTGGTACCTGCACATTTGTATGTACATAAAGTGGAGTAGAAATATTATTAATATTCAAGTAAAAGTAGCTCAACAGTGTTCTTAAGTGCAGTACTTAAAATGTAGGCTACTTAGTTATTTTCTACCACTGGTAGTTTTCAGATAATAACGCCTGCATTATATAAGTGGATAGTACGATTTAGTGTTGCATATTTTTGAGTAAAGGTACAGGTTACCAACTGACCACAAACCATCCTCAAACTGTCAAGATGGGGCTTTTTGTGGGCCTATAGGTGTCTGGGCCCCCTAGACTGTTACCTGCATCGCTATGTTGCTATTGCTAATCCATATACAAATGCATATAATAATAATAATAATAATAATAATAATAATAATAATAATAATAATAATAATAACAATAATAATAACAATAATATTGATAATATATTATTGATCAATACTAATCTTCTTATGCACATTTTTTACTTTACTGCTGTATCAACATATATAACTAATACAAATATTCATATTTAAACCGATTAAACTGATAGTTATAGTAATGATAGTAACGTGCTCAGTAACGTCTTCTGCTTGCATGTTTTTAATACTCGGGGTCTTAGTGCGCATGCGTTTCCCCAACAGCTACTACTCACCATGCACATGCAGAGCAGTCCCATAACGTGAGGGGTACTGCTGGGCAGAGCACGCAGGGGGGACTCGCTAGTTGCCTTGCAGCTGTCCGTTTACTATCTACGCCCACCTTTATTTATACCCATGCATCACGTCGCGTTTTTGACAGCGCCCCGTAGTTTGGTTGCGCCGCGTCTTTAATTCACCAAGTGCTGCGACTCGCGATGTCGGAGGAGGACTGGGCGGTGACAACAACAACAGGGCGCGCTGCTGTCCCGTTAGCATCGCGACGACCTCCGGTCCATGTTGTTTAGCCCGAGTCCGCCCGTCCACGCCTCCCGCCCAGTCCAGTCCAGCCCAGACTCGCGCCGAGGCCCGCCGTGATGGCCGAGGAGGACCCCGAGCAGCAGCCGGACCGCGGGGCGAGGAGTCCGCCCGGCCTGCTCACCGGGCTGCAGGGCGCTGAGGCCAGTGCTCTGCAGCTGAGGATCAAGAACTCCATCTGGTGAGGAGGCGATCACTCACTACCACTGGGATGATGCTTCATGGGGAAGTAACGAGCTGAAATCTCATGTAAACTGAGGGTCAGTGCCCAGAAGTTGAAGTAGTGAGAAGGAGTAGGGATACTACTATGTAATAATACTTCATTCGTGCATGTAGTCCTGCATGCATACTGTTACTACTTAGGTGAAAATGCACAAGTATGATTAGCAGAATGTACAAGCATAACATATAACTTGTTGAGCTCATTTTGAGTATTAGATTATTATATATTATGTCACTGAATTACTGATGCAATCATATGTAAGCATATTGTTCTAGTTGCTCAAGTGGGAGCCAAGTTTACCCACACTATATGCTTTTGTTAATCAACAATTAATTGTATTTTCAAGACGTATTGTAAGTTTTACAAGAAACATGTGAAGCTATAGAGTTATTGTAAAATGAATATATGGCAGTAAAATGAAAAATTTACAGAATTATAGAATGGCAGAAAAGTGAAAAACTAAATGCAGCCAAATACCACCACTTTGTTTATTGTTGTGTAAAAGAAGCAAAACCACATAGTACATATTTTCTATTACAAAAAAGTATGTTTTGCCTTACTCATTATGCATGGCACAGTTGTTTCTATCAACGTCATTGTATTGCACTGCACATTATTGCTGAAATTTGACTTTTCATTTCCTTATTTATTTTCCTTTAAATTTGAACTTTTTTCATACTGTCAAATAGTTCAATCAATAATGATCACATATTAATCAATAACAACATCTCATGTTCTATTCACAGATGATGTATTGTGTATGTAAAATATTGATCTGTAACGTACCTGTCAAATGACTTGACTTTGATTGAGGAAGAGGTCCAACCTGTTCCTCTGAAATGCAGTGAAGCAGAAGCATTAGTGGCATTAAATGGAAGTACTCACATGAAGTGCAATTACCACATTATAGTGTACAAAAGTATATTATAATACTGGAAATAATATACTCATTGTTTGTGGTGGTTGTAAGTGCTGACATATTGTCCGCACTTACAAAATCAATAAGTTGTTTTAGGGTTGGGCGTTGACATAGACAGTGGTGGAATGTATAAGTGCATTTACTCAAGAACAGTACAATGTGGAGGTACTTGTACTTAACTTGTTAGATGGATTCCTCCATTACATCTAGCCGGAAAATATTATACATTTTACCTCTTTGTTTTTTTGTGCAGCTATAGTCACCAGTTGTTCTGCATATATATATATATATATATATATATATATATATATATATATATATATATATATATATATATATATAAAAACTGGTGACTATAGCTGTAAAGAATACATAATACTAATACATGTATTATGTACAAATACATAATATTATTGGTAACTTGATAAATGTTTTGGTCTGTTGTTACTTAAACCAAGTACTTTATTCAAGTAACATTAAACATAAACAATGTAACTAATCACTTCTGCTTTACTTTGATTAAGTGAACACATTGCTCAAGAGCAGAAGTCATCAGTTAAATTACTTTGTATTACCTTCTCCAGCTCAGTATTTCCTCTTAGTGCTCTCAATGGTATTTGGAAGATTCCAGCAGTAGGAACAAGAGGAAGCAATGACACTCAAGGAATCTCTCACGCCGCTGTCAATCACTGCTCGTGAACTTAAGCTGTACGATGCAGTGTTGCAGTATTGCCTATTTCTCACCTCAAATATTTTCAGAAACATACTTTAATGTTAAGTTTAGCTGTAAAATGAGAAAGTTCTGACTCGACTGTCATTTTTCAATTAATCAAACCAAAACCCATCAACGCCCACCGAACAGAGAAACCCCGCCCACTCATCTTTTGCTTGATTATTGATTCTTTTGAAGGCATTGTCGCAGTAATAGTCATCTACATTCAACTTCCCTCTCTTTCCATCATCAAAACATGACCGACATGCCAAAACCAACAGCTCCAGTATGTAGCTCCTGTAACAGCTGTGCTAAACACTTGAAATACAAATATAATGGTATGTTTATTACCAGGATCTGTTTTTGTAAACTGCTCACACCTACCAGACATGGCCATGCTATTATCCAAATTCTCATACCAGTTTATTTAAAAGATCTCACACAACTCACATCTTTGTTTGGTTTTAGGCTACAAATAAAAATGTCAAAAAGATTAACCAGACAGAAGCACACAAGTATGACATTACAAGTTGGAAATAATCAGGACTGACACGTATATACTCACTTAAGAAAATCCCAAACACTGAACCGAAGCCTTATGGAAAACTGGAATGTATCAAAACTACATTAATGCAAGGGTTGCATAGCACTGCCAGTCAGTTTAACAGCCTGTTAATAATAGTAATAATACAGCAGTTGTTGTCTGTGTTTAACTATAATGTTGTATTAATGAATTAAATGGGTTAGAGATGTCACATTAGAACAAATACTTAATTTAGTTAACTACTGATAGTGAATTGAGTTTATGGTTGTTGTTATATAGGGCTGTTTTCTAACTGAAAGTAGTCTTTTATTTCTGAATGTGAATGAACTCAAGTATCATTTAAATGCCAAACAGCCATAAAATGTCAAAAGGCTGAAATACCAGAAAGCACAACAGTTCAGAGGTGAAACGTCTGCAAAGAAATGTATTGGATATTTGTCCTGCTCCCTAAATCTCTAACCTTTAAGAGGATTAGAGCATAAATATTGACGTTGCCTTGAGCGGCTGTGTGGTTCATGGTGGAGTGAGACCGTCTTAGACGGGGTCAGCAAGTTCATTTGCAACAATACCATCACTGTGTCTTGATCACAAATGATGGTCTATTGTGAATTGCTATTGTTCCTCCTGGTTTTCATTCAAGCAACCCAATCAGAGACTGTATTGTACTACCTGAATATTATACACAGTATGATGAAAAGTTATCAATTCTTCGATTGATTCAGTGCTTCCGGAGTCATTTGGCATCTCTGACAAATCTGCCTAACAAACAGTTCAATGACGGCTCCATACTAACAGTGAAATAAAGTGAATTGTTCTTGTCGCGGTTTATAGCATCTCCTGATTCTGACCTGTCCAGTGTCTCTGAGTAAGAGTCTTTAAATGTGACATGCCTTCTGTGTCTTAGTCAACAACAACAGGACCTGTCTGCAGATTAGGAATTAGACCTGGATAAGTTGTATTCATGTACCTTGGTTCGGCCCTAAATCACTCCTCATTGGTTTAATCTGTTTTTTAATCCTTGTTTTTGCATGAAAAAGGTATCTTATATATGACTGTTTAGTTTATTTGTAAGTTTGATCTGCATCTTTTGTCCAACTAACCAGAATGGTCAGTATGGGTGGAACCGGGCTCCTTTCATGGTAGAACATAGAATAAAATACAAATTAGTAAAAGTTTAAAGTCCATATTTAAAAAAACTAATTCTTCCTTCAAGAGATAGATATATACGTGTAATAGATTTACTCAGTGACTGCACATGAATAACTATTCTTCTGTCAGAGACAATGTTTCCACAGTGGCCGTCTCTCTCTCTCTCTCTCTCTCTCTCTCTCTCTCTCTCTCTCTCTCTCTCTCTCTCTCTCTCTCTCCTTTTACATATGACAACATGTGTTCCTGGTGGAGGGATATATGATCTGAGAGATGCTGCAGGGTCGTCTCATGCCAATCATTCCTGTGCTTTATAAATAAATACACTTTAGACCAAAGTGTTCATGTTACATAAGCTTGATACTAATTTATACTTTGTCTCTGTTTTGCAGCAAATCTGTTCAATCAAAAGTGGAAAACATTCTGGTGAGTTAGCCCTTGACTTGTTTTAACTGAAAAATTACAAACATTTTAATATGACTGTGAACATATTTGTTGTTATGTATTTTTGGTTCTAATTTTTAGGGCTGAAATACTATTGATGCCTGATGGGTTTATTTATCCCCAGAATACTCCGGTTTACCCCCCCCCCCCCCCCCCCCAAAAAAAAATAAAAAAAATAATATAGAATACATGCTAGCATACTTATATTGTTCCTTGGGTTACCAGTAATAGGTTCAAATGTAAGAAATATGTCCTGGGAGTGATAAAAGAAAAGTTCATGGGATCGTTAAAATGAATAACCTAATGTTTGATCCTCTTTGGAGCAAATTTAATTTTGACCTGAAGGTTGCGCTAGTTTCAAAAACAGTAAAGCTCTGGGAGGAAAGAGTGATCTCTGGGAATATATTGTCTTTATAGATTAATCTGACAATGTGTTTCTTTAATTCATCTGTAAATCCCTTCGTCCATAAAACATACAAAAGTTGTGAAAAATAATCATCACAACCCCCCAAAGAAACACAAATATATTTCACCAGTAATCCAGTAATCATATTTGTGAAACAGGCAGCAAATCCTCGCTTTTGAGAAGCAAGGACCTGCATTATATTTAGCTTTTTTGTCTTAAAATGTATTTATTGTTGTGTATACGTTGTAGTAAACCAAACCCCTTGGGAATACGTAGGGGCCCACGAATATCTACAGTATAACGAAATATCTTTAACTGAATATCTGCAACTGAATTTTGAGAACGGAATATTTATTATCATTAAGTAAATATCCTGCCCAAGCAAAGCTATTGGTGAGGCAGGAGAAAACTAAAATAAAAATTATATATATATATAATTTTATTTTTTTCCTGTGTTTATAGTGTATTTAGTTATCATGAATTATGTTTTGATGTCCGTCGTTGATACATTGTGACTAAGGCCGTGTTGACTTTGTTGTGCAGTGAGTAGATTTCTTAACCTGCCATATAAGAAGTCGAGTGCCAGTGAGTGCTGTATTTAACTGTATGCTACATTTAGTGTCCAGTGCTGTACAAGCCAGTTGCTATTCAAAAACAATATAATTGTTTTCAAAAATAAAGTGCAGCTCTTGGAGAGTGTGACGTTCAACTCTAAAGCCTCACGGGAGCTGTAGCCTACATGTTGAAAAAATAGAAATATGTTCTAAAGTCATGAAGAATAAAGTTTTATTTGAACAGTTGTAGACAATATTTAACTTAAATATCCAGGTATCAAGTTTCAACTTTTAATAAAAGAAACCCTCAATGCAAATTGTGGAGCCAAGGCTTGTTGGCAAGGACTTTGGTTACCCTGATTTAATACTCTATATATAAGGAGTGATGTCATGTAGTGTTGTTAATACAAACTGGTTCGTCTTCCCTCATCCCTTTTAAAAGGGGAAAGTCCATCATGTCTCTTGACCATGTGTCACCCTGTGTTGTCATCCTCCACACTCTCCTTGCTCTCACCTCAGATGACACACCTACAGCATCTTGTGTCGGAGGTTGTGTACATCACAGTGTACACAGTTGCTCAAAACACACTTCCACAGTGCAGATAAACCACCCACTCCGAAAATGTCCACTGTGTTTGTGTCTTGCATGCTGGTAACAACTTTGGTAAAGTGGGGATTGGAGTCCACTGTGCACAGCTGATGCCACATTACCAAAATGACTTGATAGTCCGAGTCAGCAGAGCAGGAAGTGAGTCACAACAAAAAAACGTCCTCTGAATGATGCACAACCAGGTTTAAGCAGTATTGTCTCTGAAATGAATTCACATATACAATTAATTGTGTAACGTTATTGCCATGTCAAAACATATTGGATTATTTCTTATAGGGATGATGTGTGTTACCTGTATTCCTCATGGCTGCTGTCTGTTACCTTCAGCCATGGGAGCGCTGTGGGGTCTCAAAGCCGCTCAAGGCAGAGGATTCAAGTTCACTTTAAAAGCCTGTCTGCCCGTTTGCCTGTCTGTCTGCCCGTCTGCCTGTCTGTCTGTCTTAAGATGCATGCGTATTTCAACAAGTCAGGTTAAAACTTAATTCTTGCTCCTCACTGTCTCCCTGTGCTTCAATGTGGGGATGGTATGTACGCTATGCCACGTTTGGCTTACGCCAAAAATGGGATTAAGTCTGACGGACAAAAAAAGCTCCCTTCCAACTGTGCACCATCTCCGCCTCTGAAGCGTATAAGTACTTCACAGATTCAGGTGTGTTACTTTATTGGGGGCTTATGTAGCCTCAAGCAAAGACAAGGAGTGGGCTATATATCTGTTAAGCTCACTTCTTTATAACTCCACACTTCCAGATTTCGTTCTTTTCCTCCGCACCAATGATGCTGACTCAAGTGACATCACTTGAGTCAATTTAACTGATTTTGCACTGCTCCCCCTGGAGCCACAAAATCCCTTTTGACAACTTGTTTCACTCATGAAGTTAGACTTTCAGATTGATTATGTATCGTAATGCAAAAAAACATTTTGTGTTTGCATTTTATTAAAAAAAACATGTAGATATATTTTAGTTTTGTTTAAAAACAGTTACAAAATCTGTGATTCACAGTTGTGTAACAGCATAACATACACATTTTCAATGGAGGGGGAAACTTTTCAAAGTATGTGTGACTGACATCCTTCCCACATGGTTGGAGTTGTGCTCTTCTGGTATCATGTTTATTTTCCTTCTAAAGAACGGCGTTAGAAATATTTAAAAGTGTTAATAGCTCCCGGCCGTGCCAAGGACATTTAGTTAGCACACATCTGAGATACCAAGGCTAACAGGACAGCCTAATGATATCTTGGAGCTGAAGATTACTTTGAGTTTGTGGAGGTAAGAGCAGGGAAAGGGTTCCCCTTCTGTCGGGAGAGGATATTTACAGGACAGTATAAAACATGACTGAATTGAAATTGAAATTAATACATATTTAATATTCATCCAGTGAAGCAATTGTTGCTTTACATTTAAGTTGGGATGGATTAGCCTGTGTATTGTTTGTTTGTGTTCTGTTACATCGAGCTTAGGCCAGCATCATAACTTACTCTTCCAGTGGAAGGAAGGCAGGTGCCCTGTGGATCACGACTCAGCGGTCCACAGCTCAGGCCGCCAACTGTCTGAACTCTCAGAACTCATTGGACAAAATGAGAGTTGTACATCGCTCATAGCAGAGATCATTTACTTTGATGGTCTGATAACATTCCAGCTGCCGCCTCTATTTCAATCCAGCCATATATGCAAAGTGCTTCTACTATTCCTCCTGAAAATTAAAATGTAAATGTTTTGCCTTTTATTGTCCTTGGTATATTATGTGTTCATCATCAAATCCGGTGTGCGCCTGCTAGTCTGCTAACACCATCTAATGTCACAGCGTCAAATAGAAAGCAAAATAATCTTTTGGTGTCAGAAGGGGGCGATGGCAGTGAATTTGAAGCAGGTAGTTATCCAATGAGTGTACATATTATTTGAACCTTTAGCGAGCCACTTGACAACAGTTTGCAAGCTACAGGTAGTTCCAGTGCTACTGGTTGGAGACCCCCGGTCAACAGCCTTTGGGCTAAATGCGTCACAATGACAAGGTTAACAGGTGTAGTAAGTGTGATGTTTACCATCGTCACCATCTTACAGCTGGGTCTATCGGCATGCTAACATTTGCTTATTTGCACTTTACACAAAGTACAGCTGAATAAAAGTCAGGTGCTCACGTTCATTATATTACATTACATGACATGTCATTTAGCAGACGCTTTTATCCAAAGCGACTTACAATAAGTGCATTTCAACCTAGAGTACAAACTAAGAACAACAAGAATACAGAAAGTAACATTTCCTCAACATAGTCAAACTACAAAAGTACCACAATAAGCTATTTAAGAGCCCCTGAAGGTCATCTCCAGGGTTTGATGAACGTGAGACTCGGTTGTCGTTGTAATGCACCCGGCCGGTTGATGTTGCTGAGACTTTTTAACTCAAAACCACAAATATTAAGCTGCTGGTGGCGCTCAAGATATATTCAGATAATCCACAAAACCATTCATCCTCTGGGGATTATGAATGTCTTTCCTACATTAAAAAAAGAAATTTGACATATTTCTGGACCACAGTGGGAACTGAACCCACTATCTGCTCTGCAGGTGTAGCCGGATGACCTCCACCTTTAAATCCATGGCAGGAAGCTACTTCCTATGAATAGGAAGGCCAAATATTAAAACTATATTATTTGTGTTCCCTTTTCTTTGTACAGCAAGATGTGGAGAAGTTCTCAGACATTGAAAAGCTCTACCTCTACCTTAAGTTGCCTTCTGGTCCAACCAGCATCATTGATAAAAGGTAAGAAGACACTTGCTTTCTCACAATATTCATAAAATAAATGTAAAGTTAATGGAATGCCAAACATTCATTAAACAGTTTGTTTTGGTCTTTAAAAGGTTTAGTATTTGAACGACAGAATGGTAAAATAACAATGACAGACAAAGTTAGATTATCTTGGGTGAGGATGGTTTCTCAGGACTCGCTGAGGTTTCAGTGACTTGAGTGAGCCAAGTGTTGTTCTCTTGCTTTGTCAACCAATCAATGACCCCCGTCTTCCCTCAGTGACCAGAGCGCCCTGTCATCAAGCCGCACTCAGCAGATGCATGCGTTTAACTGGATCCGCCATCATCTGGAGGAATACCCAGAGACATCTCTTCCCAAACAGGAGGTCTATGATGAATACAAGTAAGAGTCTAAAACAGAGACTTTATTGCCAATCATATATTGTTTCCTATTAAACACATACAAAATATAGGTCACAGAGAATACATCTGATTTGTTTACCTACTTATAGACTCCACTATGTATTTGCACTTGTTCCATTGGTGTTCACCTCCTGAATAGATAACAGCTACTAATGGTCGAGTTCTTTCTCTTCTAAATTACTGGCGGCTGAAGCAACAGTATAAATAGATGCAGCAGGCTTGGGAATCACAGAGCGCGCCATGTGTTGGTAATATTAGAATGGAAAGTCTGAGACAGCCATTGAAATGCTCTGGCAGTGTTATGTAACTGTCTTTTTAACTCTACTAGATCAGAAATACAGTGCCCTCCAGAAATATTGGCGCCTTTAGGATAGACAGGTGAAAAGGCTTTAAAGAGACATTATCTGATTCACTTCCAAACAAAAACTTGTTGTTTTCAAATGCTACTGCATGTACTGAAGTCAGGTAAAAAGGGCATGAAAGAAGGATGACCTCTCTTTATGTGAGACAGAAATGGGGATATTGCCGAATCAACCATAAGAACAACAACGTAGATACGAACGTCACTTAGTTCTGTTCTCAATTTACGAATGTGTCAAACCGTGGGTCACTTTTACAACTCTATTGTTGCACAATGTCTTTACATATCATACCGTTAAACCTGTATGAACTGATTTTTCTTTGGCCACTTGGTTGCAGCTAGACGAATCGTAAACACAACGTTGACGTTCATTTTTCTGCCTGTGATGTCTTTCAGGAGCTTCTGTGACAATCTAAACTACCATCCACTGAGCGCTGCGGATTTTGGAAAAATTATGAAAAATGTCTTCCCGAACATGAAGGCGCGTCGACTCGGCATGAGAGGAAAATCAAAATATCCTTCAGTGGAATGGATTGTAACGGTCTGGGTCTGTCTCTGGTCACAGACCATCTGCTGTTGCAGTTCATAAGCTCTCTAAATATAGATGTGAAATGAAATAAAGTCCCCCTCTGCCTCGGAAGCAGAAGCATAATACGGAGGCCATCGGGGGAGTCACCGTGACCTTCATCACACCATTATCTTTTTTCTATCTACTATTTTGCTGATGATGTAAAAGTGCAAAACTTGATTTATAATTATAACCGTGAGTCACTCAAGTTAAGGGATTATGTTGGTGGAATGTAAGATTGTTATGGTTTATAATAGCGAAACACTTTTGCCTGTTAAAGGGAGTTTGCTTTTTACTTGTTAGCAAACTGCTAGTGTCCGAGGATCATGGATTGGTTTTCATTAATAGTTTGATAATAAGCACTAATTGAAATAATCTGTAAAATAACTTCTTCAATATCAGCATATTAAATTAAAATAAAATAGTTTAACTGTGCAAAGTGATTACATTTCTGGAAACTCTTGAATATTGAATTTCAAGCATGAATATTCTTATTTTCAGATTTAAGGCCCTTGATGGAAAATGATCTAAAAACTCAATTGGACATTGATCTGACACATGAAAAACAGGCTTGGCAACAAATATTGTCCAATTTTCTCATATTGATTTTTACATTAAGAATTTAACTGGACTAAACTTGAAATTCTATATTACTGCAGACGTTGGAATCCCATGTTTTTAATCTTAACTCCAGTTTACATATTGCTACAGTGGACTGAGGAAGAGGCCCTTCGTCCACATGCCATCTTTACCCTCTCTGGATCTCCATAAAACAGGAGATGGGGTAATGTTTTGACTACATTCTTGTCAATGTCCTGTAATGCAATGCATCATATACATATATACTAACATATCTACGTATGTACATATGTATACATGTAAAAACCCAAATGTTGTGTGTGTAGCTCCAGTGTGATGTTTTAGAGTCACCGGGCCAGCTGAGCAGCATAAAGGAGGAAGTGCGGTTTGCCGCCTGTGACCTGGTGTGCGAGTGGGCCCAAAAGGTGCTGAAACGGCAGTTTGATGCCGTGGAAGACTTGGCTCGCTTCCTGATCGACAGCCATTACATCAGCAACAAGTCTCTGGCAGCTCTCACCATTGTCACCGGCACAGCAACAGGTCAGACGCTCTCCACATAGGCTTCACGCCGCCTCTGGAAAAACAGGTCAACTGTGGCATCTTGAGGCGGCTGCCAGCTACTGCTTTTTGCGTCAGTGAGAACAAGTGTCTGCTCTAAGCTGTATGTTCTAAGTACCCAACTTGTCAGCTGTGCTGGAGATCTTTGGTACATAATTATACATATGCAATGCGATATGTGGTTAAACAAAGATGATTCAGTATTGTAGAATCAACAAGTGCTTCTACATTTCAGAGACAAAAGCATGTGCACTTAAATCAGACCGTATAGCTGAATACATGAATGTAACCATCCCATGTTGCAGCTTTTCTAATTATCAGTTTAAATTGATCTGCACTTGATTGTTTGTATAATTTGATCCAGTTATTGATATTATTAACATATTCATGTTATTTGATTTTGTCTGTATGATATTGGGCTCAGAAGGGTTTTTCAATCTAAAAACACAAAAATAATATCTTAGCTTTTTGGCCTTGCACTCATTATTGTATTCATGTTTTTGTTTTGTTTTTAATGCGTGGACTCGTGGATGTTTAGTATTATAAACAATAAGTTGTGGTATTTTCTAAAGAAGTGATGATCAAAGCATATTACCTTTCCATATTACAATGTTGAGGCTTTCCCTTTTCTCTCTGAACTGGAACATGATTGATCTCTAATCTCCCGCTGTTCCCTTCTTTAGAGGCTAAGCCTCCACAGACGGTCTCAGCGTTCGTCCCCACCGCTGAGCCTCACTCCTTCCAGCCTCACGGCGCGATGCTGTCCTCACCCTCCGTCGATGCAAAGCAGCAGCTCCAGAGGAAGATCCAGAGGAAACAACAAGAACAGAAGCTGTACTCCCCTCTACCTGGAGAGGGACCCGTCAAGAGGGCGGATGACGCTGTGCCTCGTGCCAGCCCAAGCCCTCCGTCACCTCAGCCAACTATCGGCATCGTGGTGGCTGCTGTGCCGAGCCCCATCACGGTGAGAGAGCAGCATGTAGACTTTAGTGTTTACGTTGTCCGATCTTCTGTATTCACCCCACTGGTAAATAGAATTTTACCAGATTTTATTCAAATTTGACTTAAATTATAAATGTTATGTTTATGCTTAGAACCTGATAAATCACCATTTCTTTTAAATAATACGAGTGAAACAATTGGTAAAGATAAGCGCAGTCATTTTCTTTTTTTATTCTATTAAATAATCAAAGACATCAAAGAAGTAATCACACTAATGAAAATTGCATTAAAAATGGTACCTTTCATCTTGTCTACGATGTAAAAGAATAATAGAGTTAGTCAATGATATTTGTTACTTTAATGTCTCAAGTCATTTGGTTTAAATATGAATGTAAAGCTGCCATTTTTAGAAAACCACATAATTGGTCAATTTATTTTGTATTTATTCAGAGTTATGTGTTATCCACTTATTTCCAACAGAATGTAAACTACGGTGAACTAAAAACCAAAAATAATATAACTAAGCTTTTTTTCATACATTTAGACATCACATTTCTTTTACTAATAATCCACAAAAAGAATCAGCAGATGTGAAGATGTTTCTGTGTCTCCAATTTGTACGAAATATTTATTTTGCTACAAATTATCCAACTATTCATTATCATGATCATTATTATAACCACAATATTATGTCACTTGATGTATCTATCATCTATTCATGTGTTGCCGGCATCGCTGTTGGCCTGATGGCAGTTTTAAAACTAAAGATCATTTGTTTTCACAGTTTGACATTTAGAAAGCAGACCTTTTATTAATGATCTATTCTCCCTTTGTACCTCCCTGCAGGTACAAAGAAGCAGGCAGCTGTTGTCCCCCAGCCCAATGGGAACAGTAGAGGGCAAAATGCTGCCAATTAACTTCCAGATGGTGACGCAGCCGGTCCAGGCCGTGAAACTGAGCCCCAAAACCCCTCAGAGTCTCACAGCAAGTCCAGTGGGAGAACGCGCGGTTCGGCAGCGCTATGCGCAAATCCTGCCCAAGCCTGTGGCCGCGACTGCTATCACTTTGCGCTCGCCCTCCGCCATGATCATCGGGAGCAGCCCTGTGAAGACTGTGATGACCACATGTTGCGTCAGCCCAGTCAGTTTAGTCCAGATGACGGCCATATCCCTCTCGCCCAACGGCAGCAGTACCACCACCCCCCTCGCAAACGCCACTCTGCGACCGGCTTCCGCTGGCATTAGTGGTACTCTGTCTGCAGAGGACATCAGCTCAAGCCAAAGCACGAGGAGTACTTCTGCATTCCCCATCCTGGCCCCGGTGGCCAGGTTCGGGCCGACTACTAACACTCGTGCCATCGATGTTGAAATGGAAGTTGAAGCTATACATAAATACAGCCAAATGCAAAATCCTGGTGCTCTAGTTTTTCATCAAGAGGCAATGGCAAATAGGGCTGGAGGGGCTTTCCAGAGGGCGGCCAGTGTTCCCATACCTCAGTCTAAAGGCTTCTTGAGTCTGGAGGACACATCCAGCACCAATTGCAATGGAAATTCCTCTTCAAGCTCTAATACTGTTAGATCAGTCGAAAACAGCAATAATAGTGCAAATAATACAAGCACCTTGCACTCCACTCCGAATACCAGCGCTGTTTCTTTACTGAACACCAGCACACGACCTTCATTTGGGGAAGGCAGCAGTGTAATACCAGCAACGGAAGGTTTCCTGCCCACTAAGAGCCTCAGGAAACGTTCCAGCCTCAGTCCAGACCTTTCTCCCGTCAAACGGGCGTTCATGCACCAGCAGCCAGTAGAGGGCGGCGCTGGTCTTGGATATGGGATTAGAAACACGGTCGCTAACCTCCTCAGGCCAGGAACTCGACCAGAGAGCGCACCAGCTGCCAGAGAGGTAGAGACGAGAATGTTCTCTGCCCCGTTCGCTCAGGTCCACGCACCTTGCACTTCCTCCGTCAGAGCCAGTGGCTTCTACTCTGTTGCCAAAACACAGAGCTCAATGCAGAGGAAAAACACCTCCACTGTTATGGAAACCTGCCCCTCAGTCAGTCACGCATCAATTCAACAACAACAGGGGCACACGATGTCTAACGTGCATGTCATACCGAATAACCACGGCCTCCAAACACACTCGAGTGTGAGTGATGTGAGGAGTTCAGCCCCAGGTAGCCTGGAGGGAGCTCAGCAACATGCCTATTCTAAGTCCATCCCTACTACGACACCCTTAGACTTTTTACATCGAGCTTCATCCTCAAGCCAGCTCCCGATGCAGACTGATATGGACTACTTCCCCTTTGATGATGATGTGACTCAGGACAGCATCGTGGAGGAGCTGGTGCAGATGGAGGAGCAGATGAAGCTTAACAACCAGCAGGAGTTTGGAAACTGTGTTTCTCAGGGCCAACAGGCTGCGATGCCAGACAGCCTCATGTCTACCAATCAGAACATGACCACCTACTATCACGCTACGAGCTGCTGCAGCAACCCCATCCACACGCCGACACCTACTCCAACTCCAACGCCAACTCCCACATCGGAAATGATGGGAGGAGTCCAAGGCTTCACCAGAGAGAGCCCCTTCTCCCGCATCGCCTCCACGACGCCGGTGGACAGCGCGCTGGGGAGCAGTCGACACACCCCAGCTGGGACTCCCCACTCCAACTGCAGCAGCACTGTGCCTCCCAGTCCGGTGGAGTGCAGGAACCCATTTGCGTTCACGCCCATCAACTCCAACGTGACTGGTTTCCACGACGGCAGCACCATCTCCAGCAGCCCGGTGAAGCCCATGCAGAGACCGATGGCAACCCACCCAGACAAGACCCGGCTGGAGTGGATGAGCAACAGCTACAACAACAGCAGCAGCAATGGGAGCTTGACCAAGTCAAACAGTGGAATGGGAATCCTGCCCAGCTATCAAAGTCTGATCGGTGACCATTTCCAGAAACCCCACGCTTTCGCCGTCCCTCATGCACGGCACCACGACAGCCACTTTGGCCGTTTGACTCCCATCTCGCCGGTGCAGCAGCAGTTAGCCAACGCGGCCAAGCAGGAGGGCTTTGCTGTGCCGGCCCCTCTGGATAACAAAGCCGGCAACGCACCTGCTTCGACCTTCCGATGTCGCAGCGTAAGCCCCGCGGTGCATCAGAGGAACTTGTGTGGAAACACAGGAAACCTGCCCCATATCCCCCAGTCAGTCGTGTCTCCCTTTAACTCTCCCGTCACGCTAGAGATGTTGAACATCTTCGCCAACAGCCAGACGCAGTTTGGGGTGAGCAGCATGGCTCAGAGGAGCCATTCTGTGCCGGCCAACATCCTGATGCAGACGGAAGTCCAGCCCCCGCCGGGCCAACGCTGCAACAGCAAAAACATCGCCAATGTCCTTCTGAGCAAGCTGGATGGGGACCATGACGACACAGTTCGGGGGCTGGGCATCAATAACTTACCCTCCAGCTACACTGCACGCATGAACCTCACCCAGATCCTTGAATCCGAGCCCGAGCTCTCCTGCAGTGACCACCACCTCAGCCGGATGACCTCTGACTCCTCCACCAGCAGATGCAAGTTGCAGAGGCCAGATTACCTCATCGAAAATGCAATTAATGAACAAATGATTCTCTCGGCAGGTGAAAGCCGAGTGCAGTCGGCTTCCAGAGAGCAGCATCGACGACAGGCCCAGTCTATGTTGTTGACGCTGTGCTCACAGCAGCACCAAGAAGAACTGCAGCAGCAGCTGGATTTCAGCAGCACAGTGAAAGACCTGCTGGCAGACAACAGCCTCACTGCCGGCAGTCAGCTCCTGGACCAGGGGGCGGAGATAACTACAGGCACCGCCGATTTCCCTTGTGAAATCCGGTTGACATCGGAGCTCTCCAGCAGCATCAATGACCTTAACGCGTTGGACACGGACCTGCTGTTTGACCCCAGCCAGCAGCAAGGGCAATACCAGCACGCTGCTGCAGAGGACGAGTTGGTGAATGATGTGCTGTTTCAGCAAATTACCAGCGACACAGCACATTCAAGTGGACTTGACTGGCTGGAAAGCAAAGATCATCCAACTGTTGGCTTGATGGGTTGAGAAAAGAGCTTTTTTTGTGTGTGTCATGTTGAACATGTGAACCTGTTTTTCTTGTTTTTTTATTTATTTTCAGGTATTTACACTTTATATCATGCAACACTGGACACATCGAGGTGTGTCCGGTTTAAGTGCCAGGCTGAACGGCAACAATGCTGCAGCACTCTGATTAAAATGCTGGTCATTTCTGTGTAATCAGAGGACATCGTCTCACAGTTACAACAAGTAAACAAAAGGTGCTGAACAAATAACAATCTTTCACTGGAAAGTCTGAAAAAACATCATAACACAGCTATGGATTTCTTTGTGTAAAGAAATGTATAAATTACTGAAAAAAGGATTATTATTAAGAAGAAAAAATAATACTAATAATATAAAAATATTTATCATTGTGACTAACTCTTTTAACTGAAGCATTATCTAACGAAAGTATAATGTGAATAATAATTGCTGAACTAATAATACGTCATATTTGCAACATTTGTGTGCGATGCATATTCACTGAAAAAAACCTGTAAGTATAACAAGTTACCTTTGCAGGGGCGTTAGGTGTCAGTCTAGTCTATGTCTTTGTTTTTAGCAGAAGAAGATTTTTAACACGACATGTTTGAAGGTGTACACAGAAATATGATTCAGTGACAGAAACAGAGAGAGAAATTAATGTATAGAAATCCCTTTAATATATTCCTATGATCAGCTGGAGTTGGCATGGAGCATATGATGAGGATGCAGAACAATTTAAAATATGCAATGAATTAGCTCATTATATAAAAGATTAACATTGATAAATCAATTTGATGGAATTCATGAAGAGTAATACTTGAAGCATAAAAAAGAGGGCTCAATGTAAAAACTGTCAGTTCATGTGGTCCACATGTTCAAGGGTTGAGGTGTCGTTTATTTATATGTCATCCCAGACTTTGTGCCTCTCTAACGGATTCAAAGAGTCCACCGAGTCATCCTCTCACGTCTTCATCATCTCCCGAATCAAACGTCTGCTCATTATGGAGCTCAGAACGCTTGAACAGGATGATATCAATAATAGAATTTGGCCTCTTTTGCACTTTGTATTGTTTTCTAAGCCACATTTTGCAAACGTTTAGAAAAGGAGAAATTGTCTTTTATAATCTGCACTTTAACGTTGCAGAAACTCTCATGAAACTCTTTTATTAACATGGAAAAACATTTCTTTGTTTGTTGTTCAATCCATATAAAGAAAACCAGCAGTGTAAGATGAGGGCTCTACTCTTAATCACTTGTAGATCAAAATGGAAAGAATTTATGAAATAACTATTTGATAATAATTAAACTAAACCCCATGAATGTGGGGTTTCTGCACTTTTAGATTATGATTATTGTATAAAAGAAGTTAGAGTAAGAGTTATGGGACATAATAATAGCCATTTTCTTAGCACTCAGAAAATGCATTATTGTATTGTTTGCAAATAACTTATTTGATTAAGAGGTGGAGGTTTTCATCTGATAAAAAATATATTACATTTATTAAATTGAGCATTAATTGACTCCATATCTCTAAAGAACTTGAACAATTTTGCTTCCTACTGTAGCACTCCTCATTCTGCACTGACAATCTGTAATACTTGTGTTTCTTAACATACACTGAGTTTTATTTGAATGATGGAGGAACATGATTGACTTCATGGCCTGAGGAGATCAATCATAAAGTCACTGATCATATATGAAAGTGTTGATTTGCACTGATCTAGAGGTGTGTGTGAAGAAGTCATGCAACCACAGATGAGATGAGACTCACGGGTGCTCCCTGAGGGTTCTGGTTTCTGAGCCTTATGTCCATACCAAAGACAAATTGTTACATATAACCTGCAATAACATGCACTAAGATATTGGCTGACATACTGAGTTATGTCTGGTAACAGCCATAACAAAGATATTCTGTAATATGAAGAATAAAATGGGGAATATGTGAAACATTGGGGACAGTTGGAGCACTGGAAAAACCTTTCTTTATATAATCAGGACAATGTTATGGATTTTCTAGTTTACTGTTGTTGGTGATTTTATAAAACCAACAGGTAAATAAGGTTTTATAGAGGCAAAAAATACACTGTAATTCATCCTGTTTCTCTGTGTTAGCATTAGAACGTGTGTTTTTATTTTGTTGTCAGTCTCACTGTCGTTCAGGTTGTTTGTGTGTTTACTATTTATTCAGAGTGTGTTGTTTGTACAGAAGATGTAACCTTGCAAACTATATAATATTGAACATTCGCAACAATCATAACGTTTGGTAGCATACATGTTCAGTGTCGGCATAGTATACAGTATACTGTTGTTCAACAGATGATTGGTCCAATAAGGTGAAAAATATGAAAATGTAACAAAATTCAAAACCTTTCAGAACTGAATTTTGACAGAAAATTGTTCAAAATGTGTAAATGAGACAATCTATAATTATACGGTGTAATATTAATGTCATAATATATTGCGAATGCAGAACATTAAATCTCTTTCAGTATCTTGATAAATATTGTGCGTTGTTTTATACATTTTTAGAAAACCTTTAATTTCTCTAAAAGCAGATCATGTACGTTATATATAGTCTCATTTTGATTATAATTTGACATTGATCAATTTAGACAAACGTTTCTTATTTATGTTTTAGTTTATCTTTCCTGTGTCTGTGAAAACCGGCAGCGCATTGATTTGGTTCACACTGGTTTGTGTTTGAAGAAGACTTTACCCTTCCTCTTGCTGAAAGTGGTCCAGAGCTGTAGAACTGCCCTCTACTGTTGTGTTGCTGTGATCTGAACGGGGGGATTTTTTAATAAGGGGAAGTGCTTGTTGATACTGCTTTTTAAAGAGTTTTTCAAACAATAAACATTTTTAAGTACATACGTATCCTGGAATCAGTGTTTTTTTCCACAAATGCCAGATATGTTGTCAGACATAATGGGATCATCAGTGAGACCCCATTTTACTCTGAGGCGTCCTGACTTTAAAGCAACCTCGGCCTTCAGTTTAAGTAAGGATTAAGAATTAATGATTTATTTCCTATCTTTCAAACATTGATATTGATATCTGTGGTAGCACTTCAATGATGAATTTAAAGCGTGAGCATTTCCTTTTAGAGTTTTGAGTCTTATTGTAATAAATACGGTTTGCATTTGCGAATTTGGGTCTTACAGTTGACTGACAAAAGAGAAAGAGAGAGAGAGATACTGAATGAAATCCAGATTAGGATATGTATACACATTTTCAGCGTTGGCAGGTGTCCTTAAATAGAAATGTTGTCTGTAGATTCATGACTTCATGTCCAGCCAGTGTCTCTTTCTGTTGGGATTTAATAGAGAAAACGATTATACTTTTAACTTATTTGACAGATATAGTTATTTAATTCATATTGTCCTCAACCTGTATGATTAACTCACTGAATACAACACACACACGCACATACATATTATCATCAGTGATAACAACAATATTACAATAGTACTTTTACTCGATGTCAGTATGGTGGATGAGGTGCTGAGACTTGAAAAAAGTACAAATAGCTGAACTATGTACACCTATTCTTAGTTACACTACAATATTGCTTGTGGCTGATAGTAGGCTACCTAATTAATGAATTGCATCGATACACAACGTGTACTTGTAATGAAGATGTATGTACTTTGACTTGAATACTTCTCCCACCTCTCGTGTAATCGGAGTGATGACGCGTTCGGCTGAGCCTATCGCTCGTGTTGTTCTGGGCTTTCCTCAGACTGGAGCGGTGCAGGAAGAAGGTAACGAGAGGAGGAGGAGAAAGGACGAAACACAGCAGGAGGAGGAGGAGGAGGAGGAGGAGGAAAAGAAGAAGGACGATGGATCCAGTGAATGACGACGGTGTCTCAGCTAGTCGCTAGGTCAGGTTCACGGCGGCTACCAGCGGAAACACGCAGAGGGCATAATAGAGGCAGTATAAACTAAACACCGAGAGTCGACGGTTGGCCGCGACACTATCGTATCCTTCTCCTCGCTGTCGCTCCCTGGAAGGAGGAAGGGCGAGGATACTATGGCTGCACTTTCTCCACAGATCCGAGGACTTCAGATAGATGAGGTAAACTGACGCTCCTGTCTCCAATCCGCCGTTAACGACCGTGAACACGTCGTTAGCCAGCGGGCTAACTAGTTAACGCGCACTCCCGCGTGAGCTAACCAAACACGACCAATTAACGGACGTTAGCGAGCTAACTGTGAAGTAACATTCGCTGTGTGTGGTTGTGTGTGCGCTACAACGGGGGGCTCGTCGAGTGTCCTGGTCGGTTGTACTTCTCAGCTCACGCTACGCCACATTAGAGCTCGAGCTGTTCACTTTTTCATCCAGGAAACACAACAGGCTCCTCGGCTGTTAACGCCTCTGTGTCGGCCAACGGCTGCTTCCCGTCCTCAACACACACGCACGTACACGCACACACGCACACGCATACACACACGCACGCACACACACACACCAAATCGACTAAACTCTGTATTAAGTCGTTCAAGAATAACGCGTAACAACGTTAGGGCCCGACCGTTGTTTGCTTTTTGTCAGTTGGATTGATTGCGAAATAATGTGATGATTCACCAAGTTCACAGTAAAGGCATAAACGAGAGTTATGATGGGAAATGTGCAACAGTGCCAAGTATTGTCCGGATGTTACGTCTTCCCGTAAACACTGATTGTGTTGGGAGTATGAACACGTGACAGGCAGTCATACTCCAGACGCTATAGTTCATTTACATAAGCTGTGTGTGTGTGTGTGTGTGTGTGTGTGTGTGTGTGTGTGTGTGTGTGTGTGTGTGTGTGTGTGTGTGTGTGTGTGTGTGTGTGTGTGTGTGTGTGTGTGTGTGTGTGTGTGTGTGTGTGTGTGTGTGTGTGTGTGTGTGAGTGAGAGAGAACACGATGATATTCAGTGTTCTTTCTGGACTTGCATTATATCTGTACAGCACATGACTAGGTACCATTATTTTATTCTAGTTTTTATGTTGTTTATGTTTGCTATGTATCCTAGTGCTGTTTGAGTTGTGATTCATGAGTGACGCAAGACTCCATATTTGTCTTTATGTCATTAACATATACACAAACGCATTAATATTCTTTTTTATTTTCAGGAAGAGTCCAGAGTCCTAAAAGTGAAAGTCGTTGGTGGAATTGGGCTGGCCAAAAAAGACATACTCGGAGCCAGGTAAACAGGAGTTGGTTAACGCTTACTACTTCTGTATGTCTTATGACGAGGGCCAAAAACTAACTTTTTGTTTAATTATCGATGAACCTGTCAGTCATCTCATCATTATTCAATTCTGACATCAGCAGATGGACACTACACCTCGTTTGTGTAGTGTCCGTCTTCTCCTCTGTGTCGTGTCCATCTCCTCCTCTATGTCGTGTCCGTCTCCTCGTCGGTGTCTTGTCCATCTCTTCGGTGTAGTGTCCGTCTCTTCGTCGGTGTCGTGTCCGTCTTCTCGTCGGTATAGTGTCCATCTCCTCGTTTGTGTCGGGTCCATCTTCTCGTCTGTGTCGTATCCGTCTTCTCCTCGGTGTCGTGTCCATCTCTTCCTCGGTGTCGTGTCCATCTCCTCTTTTGTGTTGTGTCCATCTCCTCGTCAGTTGGCCTCTTAATCTTCAGTAAAGCTGGACAGTCAGAACGTGCATCCTCTAAACCATTGTGTGTAGATTAGAATGACAGGAAGTGGATGACAACCTTTTTCACAACAAACAGCACACGTACTTCAGCCATCTGTCAGTGAACCGGGAATCAGTTTAGGTTTCATTACTCCAGTTTAGTCCGCCACAGAATTCTATCAACACCCTAATTAATGTGCTATATTTTGTGTGTGGGTGTCTCTTGTTTCTGAAGGATCTTTCTTTTTTTTGCAGTTTTCACAACAGACAAAGAGAACCTATAAATCCAATCTGACATTGACACAACAAAAGTAGATTGTGGATTTATTATCCCTTTATTTCTACTGTATGTTATCAATTATTCATGTCACAACCAAAATGTCTGTATTAGCATTACTTTAATTTCCTTGCACTCACTTAGTCTATCACCAATAACAATGCTGCAAGCCTAAAGTGACATAAAGATTGGGTAATTTTTTTATGTGGCTTTTAAATGCATGCCCCAGTACCGCAAACAATCATTAAACAACAATTGGAGTCAACTTTGCATCAAGCAACAGTATGTTACGGGATTAACCTCCCTCAGAAATAATTCTTAAAGAGAAAAAGAACAGGAAGTAGATCATAAGGGATGCACCGATCTGATCGGCGCCGATCCATATCGGCCGATATTGCCATGATCGGTTTTGATCGGCGTTCTCAAAACGGCCGATCATAACCGATCGATCAGTTGACGTCACATCTGTGAGAAATACTATCAGAGACGTTTCAGTCGCCGCGCACCGCAACTGAGACGGAGCGCCCGCCGAGTGCCTCAGAGTGAGAGGTCCGCGAGGGGATCCTCCCGCAGCGAGCGGCGCCCCGTCCCCCGAGCTGAACCTCTGGGTCAACTCACCGACACTCACATGTCTGAGCCTATCGACTGATGCTCACGCTACACGCGTTCGATCGGGAGCGCGCGAGGGTTTTCATTTATGAAAACCCTCGCGCGATCGAGTGCTGTTAGCGGAAGGATTCACGTGACACAACATCAGGTTTTGCAAAGATAGCGGAAAGAGCCACGTGAAACAACATCCGTTTTTCAAAATAAGATGTCGACAAATCATACACTAACATATACAAGTAAACAATGAACTGATTTTGTATATTAATAGATCGTTTCTGAGATTTAGCTTGAATTATGCTAACATTAAAACATTGTTACTGTACCAAGGAAGAGTTTATAAAAATAAGTCAGACTTTTGTATGTTAAAAAGTCCTGTATATAGATTTCCCCAAGAGTTCCAGGAAATGAATAATGCAGATGTGTTCCATATATATCTGAAATCAATCCCCTACAATAGCAATCAAACAATTGTAATGTATCAATTAGGACAGTTTTCAAAGTAAAAGTCCTAAATGTTTAAAGAAATCTGTAATTTCTTTAATGTTTGAGGTGCTTTAGATGTGTATTTCCTCATAGTCCTAGGCAATAATGCTACACAATAAATAGAATGCTTCAATCAACACCGTAATTGGTATTATGGGATCGGCAGATACTATTTCAGTGATCGGTGATCGGTATTATCTGTGATCGGCTGACACTGATTTCAGTGATCGGTGATCGGCCCAAAAAACCTGATCGGTGCATCTATAATCATAACCATTTCAGTCGTTATAGATCGACGTCTACACCAGACGTGGATCTAATGTGTGTGTCTTTGTCTTGCAGTGATCCATATGCAAGACTGTCCCTCTATGACCCTATCAATGGAGAAATCACAAGTCTTCAGACTAAAACATTAAAAAAGGTGAGCAAGTGAACATCTACATTTGCTTTTACGCTTTTTTTTATTTTTGTGGATTATATTTATTTTGATTTTATTTCCCTTCCCATCGCATGTTACATGAAGACACTGGACCCGAAATGGAATGAAGAATTCTTTTTCAAAGTAAGTTCAACTTAAAATGGATAAACATTTTTAAATGCATCTGTTTATCTCTCATATTGTGTGAATATCCACATAATGTCTCACGTTTTGTGAGATTTTATAACAGGACTCTAGATTTAATCTATACTTAATTATATGGTATCATAAAATTGTCTTTTTATTGAACCCAGTACGTGTGCGCTTTGATTATATAGTCGATATTATGTTTCAGGTGGATCCCCGGAAGCATCGTCTGCTCCTGGAGGTGTTTGATGAGAACCGCCTGGTAAGTTATTTGCTAAGATTTTGATATACACAACATATCTTGGCTTGTGGATTCCGAGTGTGGAAAGCTTGGTTCATCTACGGGCTACAACCAATGATCAATTTCCTTGTCAATTAATCTGCTGATTTGTGTTCTTGATTTTTAGTTGGTCTGTAACATTTAATTCAATTGTTGGTTTTGTTAGACTAAAAGTTTAAAACCCAAAGATATGCAGATTTACAGAATAAAAGATGATTAAGTAGATTATGAGAAAATATGCTTAAAAAGTTAAGATTTTAAATAATCAAGAAAATAGTTGCCAATAAAATTATTCTTGATTGACTAATTGATAAATTGACAAATTGTTGCAGCTCTTGTTCGCTTATGGATATTGAATACATCCCCTCTGTCAGTTTGTTATACTTGTGGGGCAAAGTGTTTTCATTACTATATTATTCTTAAAGGCCCTGGACAAGCTCTCCCATTGATGGGCCTACTGGCTCTGTAATGACCAGAGAGGATTGAAAATCAATTTTAAGAGCCACTTCACTAGAGAGGGACACCATTTAATTGATAGTTGTAACTCACTTCGCCTATTGGATACAACCCATAGATGTTCAAGTCAGGAAATGATCTCAAATGTTTAAAAAGAGCTTTCAAACAATTGGTCATGAATCAAAAATTCCCGTCACCTAATATGCGTCGACCATAAAGTGAACAATGAATGCCAGATAAGGCGATGTGTCATATTTCTACAGATACGGGTATCCTCCAGTCAGTGCAAGGTTAACTTTGGTTTGTTTGCCTGATGCAGCCGCCCGTATTTTGACACATGTGAGTTATTGTTGGACAACTGTGAGCCCTTATTATTCAGATCTGATAATACGGGAAAATCTGGCTACCTTAAGGGTAACTAAGGCTTGTCGTTTAGAGGCGTGGCTCGTGATTGAAAGAGAATCGTATTTAGATTGTGGAGATCTTATGTGTAGTGATACGTAGCGATATAAGATCGGCCGATATTGTCATGATCGGTTTTGATCGGCGTTCTCAAAACGGCCGATCATA
Source organism: Liparis tanakae (assembly GCA_036178185.1). NCBI lineage: Eukaryota > Metazoa > Chordata > Actinopteri > Perciformes > Liparidae > Liparis > Liparis tanakae. The sequence continues at coordinate 8,989,191 of CM070104.1, read as the reverse complement.
ACCGATCGATCAGATGACGTCACATCTGCGAGAAATACTATCAGAGACGTTTTAGTCGCCGCGTGCATAACAGAGACGGAGCGCCCGCCGAGTGCCGCAGAGTGAGAGGTCCGCGAGGGGATCCTCCCTCAGCGAGCGGCGCCCCATCCCCCGAGCTGAACCTCTGGGTCAACTCACCGACACTCACATGTCTGAGCCTATATAGACTGACGCTCACGCTACACGCGTTCGATCGGGAGCGCGAGGGTTTTCATAAAGTTACCCGCTAACTTTATGAAAACCCTCGCCTCCTGATCGAGTGCTGTTAGCGGAAGGATTCACGTGACACAACATCAGGTTTTGCAAAGATAGCGGAAAGAGCCACGTGAAACAACATCCGTTTTTCAAAATAAGATGTCGACAAATCATACACTAACATATACAAGTAAACAATGAACTGATTTTGTATATTAATAGATCGTTTCTGAGATTTAGCTTGAATTATGCTAACATTAAAACATTGTTACTGTGCCAAGGAAGAGTTTATAAAAATAAGTCAGACTTTTGTATGTTAAAAAAGTCCTGTATATAGATTTCCCCAAGAGTTCCAGGAAATGAATAATGCAGATTTGTTCCATATATGAAATCAATCCCCTACAATAGCAATCAAACAATTGTAATGTATCAATTAGGACAGTTTTCAAAGTAAAAGTCCTAAATGTTTAAAGAAATCTGTAATTTCTTTAATGTTTGAGGTGCTTTATATGTGTATTTCCTCATAGTCCTAGGCAATAATGCTACACAATAAATAGAATGCTTCAATCGACACCCTAATTGGTATTATGGGATCGGCAGATACTATTTCAGTGATCGGTGATCGGTATTATCGGTGATCGGCTGACACTGATTTCAGTAATCGGTGATCGGCTCAAAAAACCTGATCGGTGCATCTCTAATATATATATATATATATATATATATATATATATATATATATATATATATATATATATATATATATATATGCGTGTAGTGCAGCTTAGTAGGAACTGAGGTTTAAGTTGTTGTGAGCGACTGCAGTGACTGTCGATTTTCTCATACGCAGTTAGAACACAGCCATGGCGAAGCTTGTGGGAATGCGAGTTTGTAGCGTGACTTCAGTCGAGCTGCTGACCCAGTTTCACCCGGTTCTGATGCACAGCAGGTACTGAGACGCCTGAGCAGCCAGACTCGGGGAGCACCGTTTCTATCCGAGACTTCCTGCTCACGCTGCTCTCTGTCGGTAAACACAGTGAGTGAGTTATTAGGGTATTGTCAACTCGGAAAACCACACTTTACTCATTCAGAACCGTTTTATCAGAGCTTTTCTCAAAGAAAACCGGATGAGCAAAGTAATACATTCTGTAGTTAGGGCACTCTACCATACATGTATATGCCACTTAGCTTTTATTTACTGATCTGTGGCTGCATAGCCACACATTGTATAAAGCCATATATAAAATATTTTTGGGAAGTTGGGCGCAACTTGTTTTTTTTAACTGCTGTGGCTTGATATTATCCCTCTGTAATTTCCCTTTACGCTATTTTGTACACTGCTCTGAAGCAAAAATAAGTTATAAACGTATAATGTTGTTTAGTGCTTAAAAATAGTAGTTTATTTAATTTATTATCTTGCCGTTTTCTTACTGAGTTGCAGCTCTCATGACTTTGCTCTTATCTTTACCCTGTTTACCCCACTGCTACAACCACCTGTCCAAACTGGTACAGTCCGCTCAGGGAGCAGGAAGCAGCACATTAGAATGTCACAAGAAGACGTCAAGGGCTGAATATCATATAGATTTTAGAGATATTATGTGCCGTGATACATAATATCCCCACTACATGCATAGCAATATATATCGCTATGTATCACTACTAAGTCAGGCACTTATAAACCTAAACCTACCGTGTACTCCATGTAACTTCTAATTGGTTCTGCACAGAATGAACAATGCTCGGCTTTAAAGTGGAAATCCTGTGTTTCTTTTCTCCCACTCCATTCTTCTATTGTGCTTTGTTTCGTTGTGTTTGAAAATGTGTATTCTTATTTTACACAAAGTTAAACCATACAGTCCACAAATGCACATATATTCCACACAAACTTAGTGTCTGCTTCACAGATTCAGCTTCACTCCATTTAGTTGAGTAGTGTGGCTGAGTGTTTGGAGGACGTGTCTGAAAGTCAGACCAACCTGGGTGTGACCGACTCAAGTCTGCCTTGTCATGATATGATCCAGGTAGATTTAGTGAAAATCTGAAGGGTGTGTCCACACTGTGAACTTGTTTGTATGTGTATGACACTTGGAGGAATGAGCAGGAAACCCAGGAAACTTGAGCAGAAATGTTTTGTTTTGCTGCTCAATGTTTGAGTATTGCTCCCCAATAGACCCTGATCATGTTTGTGATCTTTGACCTACTGCCGTTATTATTATTCCACTCCGGCTGCCTGTCGAGCAGGTTACACTGTCGAGAGAGTGAGTGAAGGCAACTCCGGGCGATTCATTTAACGACTGTGTTGTCATTCCTGGAGACACTCGCAGAGGAAGACATTCCCATAATCACACCCGCGCTAAATCCAGTCAAGATACATAAAAGAAACTTTCTGCGGTTTGCTTTCTGCTATCACAAGCTGGCATGGAGATGTTTGTGTAGCAGACCTCGTTTCACTTCCAGAGGCAGCCTGAATAGAGAGTATGCACATGACCGTATGCAGAGGTTGCCATGGTTACCCCCCCCCCTCGAATGAATGGCCATCATGCATTCACATGGAAAACACTGATTAAATGGTAAGGAGGAGCTGTTGTGCAAGCAACTGCACTTCCTGATTCAGGGAGAAGTTTTTACTAAATGCTGAAGAGAATAGAAGCACACTTTCCAAACCCACTGTCATCTACAAGAAACAAGTAGAAATGAAATGCTCCTCCCCTATTCTGATGGTGAGATTTGTCCACAGACAACTTCACATCCACTGAAGTGTGACGTTGATCAGGCTATACGAAGTACAGCAGAGTCATTAATAGAGTAAACATACACAAACTCCAAAAGTGAACGTAAAGATTCAAATACACAGTTAGCCCATCAGTAATCCAGCTCACTTTATCATCACGTTTTCTAACATGGTTCAGTAGCAGTGAGGCTGTAAATGTGATGCTAGCAACCTGTTAGCCAAACTCATTACGGCTGCTGATTGGCAGCCATCCCGTCTCGTGTGTCCTTCTCTACTCTCACCACACCGCACTGCCGGGCCGTCATGGCACAATAGGGCTTATCTTTCAAAGTTTCTTTTTTCGGCACATTGTTTTTATGGTGCCGGATTCAATGTGTGACTCTCGCTTAGCTTTATTATTGGCCTATTACACACCACCACTGTAAGTATGTATGACACCGACATAAATCACGCATCACCATAAATGCTATCTGTTTTTGGCCACATGAGTGATTGATAGCCAATCACAAGTTTTCCTGGTAGTCACGTCGGTTAAAATAAATGGGCAGCTGCCGCAGCGAAGTGTCCTCTAATGAATCATGTCTTTATCCCGGCCGTCTCTTCCTAATACAGCTTGTACTGAAACTGGTTTGGATTCACACTAATGCCCTGAAATAGGCCGGCCTGACGCACAATAGGCTGTCGTTAATAAATCGGACTGTCGACGGCCACGGAGGGGAAATGAGACCGGCGCTGACCGTTACACCAGGTGTCACGTAACAGGTGTCATGTCACTGTCACGGCACGCTCTCATCTCCTTGGGTTTTCCGTAGGCAGGCAGAAAATGTCACAGCTTACTTTATTTTACGTTATGTAACTTTATTATTTTGTTATTACAGTATCTGTGTCTTTGCAAACCAAACCCTGTTTCTGACATATTTAGTTCCACTTCCTTTTACTTATAATTTTGCAGTTTCCACTTGTTGCACATTCTCACCGGCTATGGTGGTTTTATTTTGTGCCACGCTCCCCAGTTTGTTACAGAATTATGTTGAACGTTTCCTTTTCATTTCCTGTAATTCGATAGTAGTGGGTACAAATATTTTGGGGGGCACAGAGCAGTAGTAACATTAGACGCACACCCGCAGCAGGAAGTAGAGTCTCAAGGGAGAGAGAGTGGCCGGAGGGCGATGTAACAGTTTACCAAAGCTTCAGTCCAGAGGGGCCAGCATGGCGTTGTTTTCTCCTGGAACAGACACGCGGCGTGAGATACTAATCTGGCTGGAACTCGGAGGCTGCCGTGAACCAGCAGCTAGTCTGAGGTTATAAAGCAGGTCAGCAGTGGAGGCTCTGTGTGGCTTTTAAGTTTTTTTTGTAATGTTGTTTTCCGGGTAGGCTTTAAGCTCCTTAAAGGGGCCAACGTCTGGGATTGCTCTTGTTTCAAAAGGTCGTGTGTTTGGGTCGTGTCTCCAAACGGAACCACTGACACCCCTCCTCCTCCTCCTCCGACTAAAAGCTGAGATCAGCCTGCAGAGGAATGTAGGTTGTCACCAGAGCTATTTTGGCAATGTACAGCCGCTAATGATTGTGATCACAGAGCGGGGCACGGAGCAGTTGCTTCGCTTTCCTTTTTTCCTCCCGGCGAGTTTGATCATGCAGCACTCGCCAGCGCTGCAGGGATTAGAGAGTTAACCGAATGGCACGTCGGCTGCGCTTACAATTTGCGTCAAGGAGAAGCAACACAGACCCTCTGTCAGAAAGCCTCGGCAGCCATGGCGAGGAGAGCGGAGTCGGTGCGTCGGCTCGGAGCGGCGCTCGGAGCGGCGTCACCTTTAAGGTGACGCCGCTGTCCCCAGACTATGCTAGTTTACAGCCGCACTCTTCAGTATTCATACACAGGCTTAACACTGGAGGATTTCAAAAGAAGAGCACTCTACAGATCTTGCTGCAGCCTCATGGAAAGCTTAGTGGAGAGCGAGATGGCAGCATAGAGGATGGAGACCCAGGGGCCAGTGAAGGAGGAGGAGGAGGAGGAGGAGGAGGAGGAGGAGGAGGAGGAGGAGGAGGAGGAGGAGGAGGAGGAGCGGGCGGGGGCTCTGACCGAGGCTCGTGCAGCAGCGGCATGGCCAGCGACGCCGGGTACTGTAGCAGCAACAGCATCTTTGAGCCAGAGGCGTCAGAAAAGCACCGGACCACCCAGGAGAGGAGTCTACGCCGCTGCAAGTCAAAGGTCCCGCTGAGACGGTGCTCCTCCTTGGTTATATTTCAGAAGAGCCCCTGCAACAGCCCGCCTGCCTCTCCGGTCTGCCCAATGGCCCTGTCTGCTCTCCCGCCCGTGAGGGGCTGTCACCAGTCATCTCCGCAGACGCCTGCCAGTGAGCTCTCACAAGATGATGAGAAAGTAAATTGCAAAGAGTCCATTACTACAGCGGTAAGCGGCCATCGCCTCCCCAAAGGAAGCTGTTCCGCTGAGTTGAGGGACACCAAGCACATGGTGCAATTTAAAATTCCTTTACAGGAAGAACCAGCATGCAAAATGGAGGACAGGAGTAAAATAAGGGAAACGTCGTTATCTGCAGACCGATCGAATCGGCACTCCAGCAGCGTGCTGCTGCACTTTGCCCACCAGAGACCAATAGTGTCCGGCAAGGGAGCCGCGACCACGGCTAATGTGGATCATCCTGATGGCGGACACAACCCTCGGAGAACACTGTACCGCAGCACTTCTGCCTGTTTGCTCTCCTCGACGAAACCAACGGAGAAAAAGGTCTGTTCGTCAGGAAAGGGACAGGAAGGGCCCGAGGAAAACAATTGTCCCCGAGTCATACAAAGGAGCTTTTCCCTGGAGGTGCCATACGCCAGCACTGGAATTTCATGTCACGTTTCAAATCCCAAACTCAGTAGTCCTCACACGCCACATGTGCACATCCATTTGTCTCCCTGCTGCCCAGCTAAGTTGCCGAGCTCTTTTACTGATGTCAACATGAGGCACGAAGGGATTAACATGCAAACGAGTCCGGTTGAAAACACCAAGGTGAGTGTTTGGCTTCTTCATTGGAACTCGCCGATGCTCGTAGATGTCCGCCTTCCCTCAAATGTTACGGGACGATATGACACACGTGGTGAAGTGCTCAAAGTGCCAGATGTATATATTCCCATTAAAATGAAGAAAACACAGACATCTCCTCAGCAAAACACCAAACAATCTAGATTGACAATTAGCTCTGCAAGTAAGATGAAAAATAGACTTTTATTTTATTTTAATCTGTCACATTAACAATGAATTGAGAGGCAAAGAGCTCTTTCGGTAATTGCATGAGTCAGAAAAGGCCCGGTGGTGTTGCACGGTGGAGTCGCTTTAAATCTTGTTTAACTGGTTCAAGCAGATTCCCGCCTGCTTTAGTTTGACAGCTCAGGTGACGCCACTCGGACTTCTTCTTTAAATTAAAGTTTGACGGTCATAAATGTGTCCCGTAACAAATAAAATAGTACATGTTGTTCTTATAGTTGCTGAAGGGAAGTTAAACCTTTTTAAAAGATACTTCTGGCGCTAAATCATTTCCAGGATTTAAATGCTGTGATGGCGGGGCTCGTCTTCAAAGCTATCACCATTAAAATCCTTAAAACGCGGTTCACTGAGCCATTAGACTCGCCACAAGCTGGAGCGGCTTTCAGTAACGGAGAAGATCACTACAGCTTAAGTAATGCAATTAACAAGCCCGATGTGGACAAACATTCAGAGGTATTCAGTTACATTACAGGGATAAACATTTTCATATCGGTTTCCAAAAATGCTCGAATGACAAAAAAAAAGTATTGCGAGTCTGTGTCTGTTTGTTGGCGAGTGTGAAGACAAACTTGAAAATAGCTCTCCATTTTTACTATTCTGTTAGCGCTAGGAGTAATCGACTTTAAGTATTTACCCGGGCTATTTTTAGTGGTGGGAAAAGCAGAGCCCCTTGCTGGTATAAATAAAGTGCTTCTGAAATATTCCCCTTGACTCCAGATAGTCTGGTGGACTGTAGCACTGCCCAGTCCCATGGATTCAAATTTAACAGCATGATACTAGAGCAGCGCAGTCATGCCAGCTGTGTGTGTGTGTGTGTGTGTGTGTGTGTGTGTGTGTGTGTGTGTGTGTGTGTGTGTGTGTGTGTGTGTGTGTGTGTGTGTGTGTGTGTGTGTGTGTGTGTGTGTGTGTGTGTGTGTGTGTGTGTGTGTGTGTGTGTGTGTGTGTGTGTGTGTGTGTGTGTGTGTGTGTGTGTGTGTGTGTGTGTGTGTGTGTGTGTGTGTGTGTGTGTGTGTGTGTGTGTGTGTGTGTGTGTGTGTGTGTGTGTGTGTGTGTGTGTGTGTGTGTGTGTGTGTGTGTGTGTGTGTGTGTGTGTGTGTGTGTGTGATGTAGGCAGGAAGGGAGCGTTCCCTTCCCCATGGGTCCGCCTACCAGGCAGTGTTTGTGATCTATCAGGTGTCAGCCCCCCTCCTGCATTTAGCAGGTTGTCAAGTAAGGAGTCCGACTCCATTTCAGTGTAAAGACCTACATTTGATTAAGTAAATCTAGATTTCATTATCTTAATTTGAAATGCCAGCATCAAATGTATTGTTTTCACTTGAACTGTGATGTTCAAAGTCCTTGGTGAATATTTAGTCACATCTTCCTGTTTAGGCTTTCCCAAATACTACACACCTTTGTTTACATTCTGACTGTCTGCTCGGAACTGAGCAACAACAATAGGAATGAGACTCAATAAGGCTCTTAATTCAAATATCGTGGAAGCATACGTAAAACTAAAATAGATATTTCAGAAATGTACGTATTTATTTGAAATGGTTGTGATTTTTCTTGACTAAATGCAACTTTATACAAGTGACATTCCTTTTGTTACTGCGGCAGATAAAATGATCACCTCACCTACAATCGGTCCAACAGCGATGTTTGATATTTCTACTACAAACTATCAAAGGGAAACACATACAGTTACTACTCCTCTAAATAATGCTAAATCTAAATCTCCCCTTCCCCAAGACCTATATGGGCTGAATGTGCCACTTTGTTAATCTCAACAGTGGCATGTCTGAGATCATTATTTTCAAAACAAAGATAAATCTGTTTCAACATGTCGTTGCAGCAGGATGTGGTGTTTTTTCATCCCACAATGTCATTTTTGATGGAAACTTCTGGTCTTCTTTTCTTATCTGCATTGCCCTCATGACCCGTACACCTTACCTCTGGAGTTAATGAACAACCGGTAGTGACCGCATTAATCAAGGAAGAGGGAAAAACCCGACACACTTTTAACTTCCTGAGGTATCAGGTCGTCGATGAGCTACGTGTCTTTACGGAGCCTCCAGGTCTGATCGTCTCAGCTCGTTGTGAGCAGCTGCCCCGTGTTTGTGGTGCGTTGCATTTCCCAGCTCACGCTGCAACTCTTTCAGATTCTTTCACAAGTGATAATGATAACATGTGGTTTCGAAAAGTCACTCGTCCGGAATGAAAAGACCCCGGCAATAACGAGTTTAACTCTTGGACTTTAACTTTAAAAACTGGAATACAGCAGCAGACAAGAACAATATGACCCAGTTCTTCCTTTTTATTGTTAAAAACCGTGTGTGTTATCCACTCTCAATCAGCATAATGAGCAGTGCAGGCCATCAGACTTGGGGCTGCTGCCTCCTGCTGTGACAGCAAATGCTTTCAGGTGTGGAAAACACGGGCGTCCTCTTTTCAAAGCGTTAACTCTGTCGAGATGAGCATCGTCTCCGCAGCTCTGGCAGACTCATGATGACTGGGTTTGACCAAAACGTAACTCGTTTCAAACTTATTTAATGAAATAGATTCTCGGACGTGAACACAAGCTCCTGATCGGGCTGCTTATCGTCAGCCTCTCTCCAATAACATCAGCCGGGCTCTGGTCAGAGGTTTGGGTTTCACATGCTGCGGTGCACCTGTTGAAAGCAGTTTGTCTGAGCCCAGCCGAGATGGATATCACCGAGCTCGCGCCACAGATGCCCAAACGTGTGCGGTGCCGTTTGCCACAACCTCCCACAGTGCACGGTCAGCACTGCTTAACGCCACAAGCGGAACTGAGTTTCAATTAGTGTCGCACAAATCTTCTGGGACGCTCTCCGTGAACACTTATCTACGGCTATCTGGCTATCTTGGGAAGTCTTGTGATGGGTCCAAGGCAAACACTTCCTCTTTGTTGAGCGTGGCCTCAATCCCCTCTGCGTCCACTCGCTGTCCAAGGGAGGAGACGGCTTCACTTGTTTGTGACCGATATAGAAATGAACCTACTTGACTTGTGAAACCAGCAGGGACAGCCATCGCCATTAGCCTGGGTTGTTTATGCGTCGCTGTTAATGGCATGCGTTGTTTTAATTTCACCGAGGGATCGCTTGTCCAATTAGGCTGTGATTGTTTGTATATTGTTACGTTTCTCATCCTCTGAGCAGACTGTTCCAAACAAGTGCAGATTGAATCGATAAATTGTTGTTAACATTTCCAAGAGGTACAGAAGTAAATGAGTGACTATTACATGGGTTTAAAATGTATTATCAAAGTGAGAGTTTAGATGAAGATGGATCGGATCAGTGCTGGTGTGAATGTGACACAGAAATGTTGTCCTGCTAGAGGTTGTACTTGATTTATTAACTTGAATAAGTTATATTATAACAGTTATAATGTGAGACAAGACTGAAGGTTAGAAATGTCCAATGCCTCTGGCAGTCGACACGAGGCTTTTTCATTTCTTTACAGTTAAGGGGGAGGAAATTATCTCCAGTATTATGTAAACACGCATACATTCATGTAGAGTACACTGACTGTCTGTAAACAATACAAAAAGAAACACAAATTAAACTTGTTTTAATGCCCTGTGGACCTTAGTGTGTAAATATATATCCAACATTTATGGCCCTGGTCCCTCTTTTAATAAACATCTGTATTTTAGAAGACCTCACTGTCAGGGAAACACTTTGCAAGGCTCTTCTCAAAATGCACCGTAAACACAGTTACCCACCGCAAATAGAAAACAACTCCAGCTTGAAAAAAAGTAACGACAACGTTTATGCTTGACAGACCAAACTGAATACGTGCTGCCTTTTCAGATCATTGGGACAAAATAAGTAATGGAATTATTCTTATTAGAGCTTTGGGAAATTGCATTTCGTCACTGTAAACGCTTTTCCGTCAAGTGATTAATCGTGTAGTTGAGAAAACAGGCTGAACATTAATAAATAATTAAAATAGTTGTTAGCTGTAACCCTCCTTCTGTACACGTGTGATTTCTATGTTAGCTGTCGATCTTTGTCCAGAGGGACTTACAGTAAGTGCTTCCATTAAGTCCTATTGAATACCTCAAACAACAACATTACAAGACTTGTGTCTTAACTTGTGTTTCTGTTTAGGTGTTCAGTAATAACATATCCAATAATTACCTTTATTAACTATGATGTAGTTAAAGTCCACATGAAACCCAGAATGGGTCAGAACATTTCAAATGTATTATTCACAGACCATCAGTGAAAACTGCTCACCGAACTAGTTGCCTGTATTTATTAACCTCGGCATGAGGGCTTTTCTCGGCTCCACTATTAGACATGCAAGGGCAGGACGGAGGAGGCCTCCATCTATATCTGTTCACGTAAACACTCCATCTTGCTGTGGGAGCGCTTGACTCTGCGTTAATTCGGTCCCAGAGCCGGCTCCCTCGGTGCAGCGCGTGTTTGCCTTTGAGGCTGTAAGGGCAGCAACAAAGGCATGCAGCGAATGTGTGAAGAGAAAAGCAAAGTCTATCCAACAAATGCTACATTATGTTGGTCCCACCCTCTGGAACTAACAGTTAGCCATTCATCGTGGGCTGACATTCCTATGTAGACGACATACATATATAGATATAGAAATAGATGAAATTGTAAGAGAGTGCACTGTTCTGTTCAATCTAACTCTAAGATTGTAAAGCACTCCGAGACAAATTTGTAATTTGTGAAACTGGGCTATACAAATAAACTGAATTGAATTGAATTGAAAGAGAGCGTGTGAGAGGATTTTGCTCGTAATAAATGTAGCAGACAAAGAAAAAGTCTGATGGTGATAAAGTAACACAAAAAGAAAACAATTCTATCCGAGACACAGCATCTTCCTTTGTGTTTCTCATGACTCCAAAGTGGGCTGATTAACAGCTTGTCCTCTGTGCCTTTGAATGTAGAAGGAGATAATATTGTCATGGTCCTCTTTCTCTCTCCCTCTCTCCTCTTCACCCCCCCTCCCCCTCCTCCTGTCAGACCCGGGATGACTTTCTGGGACAGGTGGACGTTCCCTTAAACCAGATACCGGTAAGTCTTTGGTTGCAGGAAATCCTTGTTCTCTGTATATTGATATCTGTGACTTTTTCCAAGTACCGTAAGTTGGGATTGATTTAGTTTTGAACTGTAACTCTGGACCTAAAGGTCCCCCATGTCACCCTGGGTGTATACGCCCTTATTCTCGTGGCTGTTCCACATCGCTGCCTATCGTTTTGGAAACACAGTCCGTCATGTTTATTTTATGCTCCTGCTTTTGTTTCATTATAAATACAACACGCGCAAATAAGCCCTCATGGTCCACTGCCACCATCATCTATCTTTAAATATACAGTCCTGCGTTCTGATGCACTGCCATGCAGTAGGTTTATTCACATGTCTTTTAAAAAAAAATTGAAAATTAAATTTCTTTTCATTGTTTTGTTTTTTTCTCAGACAGAAAATCCTAATACAGAAAGGCCATACACATTCAAGGATTTTCTGCTTCACCCACGAAGGTTGGCATGATTTCATTGCTTTTTAATCCTTTTGTCTTCTCCTGTTTTACATTACATTTCACGTATGTTAATTTGCAGGGGAAATGATAGACCACCGTTCATACTTAATTTTTTTGTCATGACAATATTAATTACTTCATTGTTTGAATAAAAAAGTATGAATCTGTTGGTTGGTTACGCAGCCACAAGTCCAGGGTCAAAGGTCACCTGCGTCTCAAAATGACGTACCTGCCGAAAGACCCAGGCTCGGAAGAGGAAACGGCAGAACAGGCCGAGAACATAGACGTAAGTTTCCCTCGTGATTCCTCAAGTTAACTTGTTGGAGCATCAACACAAATAGATTGACAGCTTTAGTTCACGGTCACTCTGAATTGCTTTGAGACAAAACAATTATCAGGTTTTTACCCAAAAACAAGTTGAAGGCCGGCCTCAATTCTGATTGTTGTTTACCTTTTCGCTCCTTGCAGGTGAAATGATTGTGTATTATTCAGCATGATTGCTCGTTGAAATCATTATGTCTGGCCATTGAATATCTCCACAAGTCTCAATTAAACTTATAAGTTAAATACTATGTAGAAAAACGTATAATTAATGCCTATTAAACTACAACCTCTGATTTTATTTGTAAGTTTTTTTTAAACGCCACTTTCAATATAATAAAGCGTAGTTTGATTTCACCGTAGACCACAGTTTAAACAATCGGAGGTCAAAGCACTAATATGAGCTCCTCCCTCTGTTATGCAAGTCTTGTCTTAACATAAAGTCCATGAGTGCATATTTGTCCCACAGTGTGTCCTTGGCCTTTTTAAAATATGCTAATGAGTTATTTACTTAATCTAACTCAAAGCTCCAGTCTTCAGAGAATGTTCTTGTAGTTTGAAAGTCTTTTTTGGTGGCTATCATTTCGACATAGCTAGCATTAGGATGTTGTCGCCCTCCTGCTTGTGCCGCCTTTTCACACTTTCTGTTCATGTCGAGCAGCCTGGCTGGGAGTTTCTGGAGTCCCAGGACATGTCGGGCCCCAGACAGAGCCAGCTGCTGCCCGCTCTGCCCTCTGGCTGGGAGGAGCGGCAGGACAACCTGGGAAGAACCTTCTTTGTCAATCATGAGAGCAGAAGCACACAGTGGACCCGACCCACAACCCAGTAAGACCGCTCGCCCCCAGCCACAGCAAAGTTCCATCATTGTCCTTGTTGTTGCAGTACTGACTGCGTGTCTGTGTGTCTGTGTCCGTCCCAAACAGGGAAGGTGATGTGACCGTGCAAAGAAGGCCGACCAGTACTATGGATGCGGAGCAAGCTTTCAATACACGCAGAAGACAGATCTCCGACCCAGACGAGAACCCCGCACGAGAGTCCCCTGAGGTGATTGCACTGGTAGCCGTGGGGTTCTAGTTCTGGCTTGTCTTCTGAGGGCTTTCACATCTGAGGAAATACACTTTATAAACAATTAGACTTTTCGTAGGTTTACAATACATCCGTCTGGATGAATCTCATCTGTCTCATCTTCTAGAGCTGGGAGATCATCACGGAGGACGAGTCCACCATGTTCCACAGCAGTAACCCGCTGGCGTCGCCCCCCCCCCACGGGCCTGCAGAGTTCCAGCCGTTCCACGACGAGCTGAGAAACAGCACTCACTTTTCGGGGGCCGCAGCTGTCGAGCCGCGCGCCTCCCACATGGTGAGTCACTTTCTGTGCGCCATACGGTTCTGCTTACCAGGAAAGTCGGAGGAATAGAGGCTCGCAAAGAGATTTATAGGAACCACACGCTGTTCAGTGAGAGGGGGAACAGTGAAAAGTATACGACACCCTCATGGCCATGGTTGTCTTTGACGTGCTTCTTCCTCTGTCCCGCAGCATCATGCAACTAATTCAAGTCATTCCAGTCGCAGAGGAAGTGCCCCAACTTCAACGGGAGAAGAGCATCCTGTTAACCCTGTGGTGAGCACTTCACTCACTTGTGAAATCACTCCTTCCTAGTTTTACTGAAACTCTTACATCAGAATGTTGCTGGTCATGTGGACACATGGCAGCGTTCAGGATTCACAGCTGTTTTCTTTAATCTACCAGTTCCTGTGCTTTGGAAGTTAGGAAATAGTTTTAGTTACGTTATGCGTTTGTTGGTATTGGGTTTCTCAATGAGCTGGAGGTTTTCAGTATTGATCTTTTTATGTCTTCAATAGCATATTCCAACCGCAGCCGCGCTGCCTTCAGGGTGGGAGGAGAAGCGAGACAGTAAAGGAAGACGCTACTTTGTCAACCACAACAGTCGAAGCACTTCATGGACACGCCCCCTCATTCAGGTACAACGTGTTCTTATTTTATTCTTATTGATACTGATAAGAGGGCGAACGGATGTAAACTGGTACTCAACTAGCAGTTTTTCAACCACGTTTCTCCATACCGCCTCAATATTATATTTATTGTTGGACAGAAAACCACCGAGGCACCAGCATTAGTGGCACCAGCAGTAGCAGCAGCAGCAGCAGCACCACCAGCAGCACCACCAGCAGCACCATCAGCACAGAGTGGTGCAGGTGTACCCCAGAGCCAGACTCCACCCTTACCGCCCATGTCCCCCGGGGACTCGCCCTCGCAGCACCCCTCAGGCACAGAGGCCACACACGATTCTGGCTCCCTGCCGGCTGGTTGGGAGGTCCGCAGCGCTCCCAGTGGAAGACCCTTCTTCATTAACCACAACACAAAGACTACTACCTGGGTGAGGAAGCAGCAGACTTTAGATTAGCTTTTACCTTCAATCTTAAGTAGTGACTACGAATAAATACAAATACACCACAAAGTCAGCTTAAAAATGAATAAATGATGGTTCCTAGTCTGCAGTATACTAAACGCTGTTTGTTGTGTAAGTATTTCCTCTTTGACTGAAAGCCACCGTGTTTGTTTTCCTCTGAACAGGAAGACCCCAGGCATCCCAAAATTCCTGTGCTCATGAGGAAGAGACCCTCGCTCGACCCATCTGACCTCGGCCCTCTGCCGGTAAATTCAGCAGTTACAGAATATCAGTGACACTTCAATGGAAAGACATTTATCAGCGTTGGGCCTTTAGATCTCTGGCAAAAATGATATAATGTTGTAATAAATAATCAGAGCAGATAATGCTGTCCATTCCATTTAATAGTATAAAGCAAACTTATTTAGAATGTAAAATGTTCTTCCTTCCTAGCCTGGCTGGGAAGAGAGGATCCACAGTGATGGGAGGATATTCTACATAGACCACAGTGCGTATGATTACGTTTAATACTAAGGTGCCAGCTTGGACTAAACAATGTGTAGGTGTCCATGTTAATGAATGGCCTCTGATGTATTGTACTTCACAGACACCAAGAACACACAATGGGATGATCCCAGACTGCAGAACTCAGCGATAACCGGACCAGTGAGTACCGATTATTTATGACAAATTATTCTTCAGTAATATCATATTAGCACTCAATAAAGAAAAATATGTATTTATAGTTTGCTGGTTTCCTGTAAATATGTATCCTTGACTAAAGTCACATGTTACGGTTGGTTTGTCACTAAAGGCTGTCCTCCGTTGCTTCTAGGCAGTGCCTTATTCCAGAGATTATAAACAGAAGTATGATTACTTCCGGAAGAAGCTGAAGAAGCCAGTGAGTGTCCTCAAGGAGCAGCTGTAACTGTGGCTCCTTTACAGCGTCTTCCACCGTGCAGATACTTGATCCTAATCAGGACTGGTGTTGCTTTAACCTCTGATATCAGTTTGTCCTTCCACATATGCTGTATTTATTCAACCTAGAGATATTCATGCGCTCTCTTCTTAATAGGCGGACATCCCGAACCGCTTTGAGTTGAAGCTGAAGCGGAACGCGGTGCTGGAGGACTCGTACAGACGCATCCTGTCAGTGAAGAGGGCCGACCTGCTGAAGGCAAGACTGTGGGTGGAGTTTGAAGGAGAAAAGGGACTGGACTATGGCGGTGTGGCCAGGGAGTGGTTCTTCCTCATGTCCAAGGAGATGTTCAACCCGTACTACGGACTGTTTGAGTATTCTGCCACGTGAGTCTACACACTGCCTCTGTTTATGTTTCCTCTAATGGTCTCATTCATAATTAAGTCCTGCTTGGACGAGGCCGCGCAGCCATTCAAATGTAAAGGTTCAGATGTACTGGTGCGCTGACTTGTCTGAAGAAACCGTAAATAAAGGACCTTCAGGGCAGATGTTCTGCCTCTGGGTCTGGAAAGTCCAAGGAAATATGAGAAAATACCATCTTGGAGGAATACACATAATATATGTGTATGATATTTGACATTTATGTTTGTACAGTATCACAGGCCACAATAAGATTCAAATAGCTCATCTTCCTTTATTGTCTTACAATATGTGGTCTGAAAAACTTTAATTGTGGAATGGAAAGCAGTTAGTATTTACATAACTTGTGATGAGCATCAATGAAACGTCAAGCTTCAATATCTCCTCACAATCACAGGATTATATGTATTATAACAGCAGCAATCTAAGCATAATTAGTATGTTATTATCTGCCAGAAACCAGAACAGCTGATTTGCAAAAAAAAAAATGTGTTCCTGTTCATACTTTGTGATTTGTCTTCCAGAGACAACTACACACTGCAGATTAACCCAAACTCAGGTTTATGTAACGAGGACCACCTGTCATACTTCAAGTTCATCGGTCGGGTGGCGGGCATGGCCGTGTATCATGGCAAACTGCTGGATGGTGAGCACCTGTGTACATGTTGTCGTGGGCACAGGGGAGATCAAAGGGGTTCCAGCAAATGGAGTTTTTTATAGATCCTGACATTTTTATCTGTGTCCTTTTTTTTAAAAGCCTTCTTCATTCGGCCTTTCTACAAGATGATGCTTCAGAAGCCGATCACACTCCAGGACATGGAGTCCGTTGTGAGTGTCGCATGTTTCCACTGCCAATACTTCGGTGGATCAGGCACTCTGGAAGATATTTATGTTGTGTGTTGTCGTTTCAGGACAATGAATATTTCAACTCCTTGAAGTGGATTTTGGAGAACGACCCGACGGACTTGGATTTGAGGTTCACCATCGACGAAGAGCTGTTTGGACAGGTGTGCTCAACATGTCGTCTTAGATTTTTGAGAAGTGGTTAACTGTAATTCGCATTTTATAAATGTAATTGTTCTTGTTCAGACCCACCAACATGAACTGAAGCCGGGCGGCTCCGAGATCGTCATCAATAACGAAACCAAGAAGGAATACATCCAGTAAGAAAGAGGAAAACCCCACTTCTCATGATCACCAAAGTGTTGAAACGAGGGGGCGATGCTAATCGTCTGTGTTGTGTTTGACAGTCTGGTGATGCAGTGGAGGTTTGTGAACAGGATACAGAAGCAGATGACCGCCTTCAAAGAGGTCACAACCTATTTGATACTTTCTTTTTGCAACATGGTAGACACCATTACATATCATTAAGTAACAAGAAAAGTCACATTTTGTCTTCAGGGATTCTTTGAGTTGATACCACAAGATGTGATCAAGATCTTTGATGAGAACGAGCTCGAGGTCAGTGGTCACTGTGTCTGATGTGCTGAAATGACCATTCGGGTTGATTGTAGATGTATTCCAGACAGAGTAATAATGACGTGTGTCCCCCCCCCACAGCTGCTCATGTGTGGTCTTGGAGATGTCGATGTGAACGACTGGAGAGAAAACACCAAGTACAAGAACAGCTACTGCTCCAACCACGCTGTCATCCAGTGGTTTTGGAAAGTAAGACAACTTTCCATGCCTGAAGCCATCAGCTGAGCTGTGGACCTTCTTCAGAGTTTATTGTCCTTTCAAAAAGAGCTTTGTCCTTGTTATGTATTTTGTATATCTGTTTGTGTTGTTCAGACGGTGCTGTTGATGGATGCAGAAAAAAGAATCCGTCTCTTGCAGTTCGTGACGGGAACTTCAAGGGTCCCGATGAACGGCTTTGCTGAACTCTACGGTGCGATGACACTTGTTTTACTGCATCTTTGTGAACAAGTAGTTTCTTGCCCAGTCTAGATAATTCACTCTTGTCGTGTACGTTTCATATCACGTTTCCCTCTATACTGTGTATATACATAACACTTCAATTCACAGGTGTTGTTTTATTGTAAATGGATTCCAGTTGAAATCAGGTTGTATGTGTTAGTCTGATGTTTGATGGGTTTGTTTTCCAGGGTCTAACGGACCACAGCTGTTCACCATCGAGCAGTGGGGAACGCGTGAGAAACTCCCTCGAGCCCACACATGGTGAGCACTTCACTCGCATTATTCCGCTAATATTTTCCCACGTTCAAAAAGGCTGAAGCAGATTTTTGCCCCAAAACTAATTGCTTGCTGACATTACTTTGTTCTCTCATCGCTACTGATTTTCTGTTCATGTTGAGCAGTGAGGTTTATAGTGAGAGACTCCAGCTAGGCTCCAAGGAGCAGTCGCTGTATCTTGTGTCTGGATCTTGTGTCTGGATGAGCCCACAAAGTCTCTTGATGATGATAATAATCTGTGCATGCGAGATTAATGAATATAGACATTTATGGGCTTCGACAAGGATGTCCAGCCATAATAGGGAATACATGGTTGTCCTTGACCCCAACACAACCAATTTTGCTGAATCGTTAATTTAATCGACAGAAATGTAAAAATGAGTTACTCCCCAAAGAATCACTAAGATGTTTGTGTTAACCAGAGTTGTGATCACACGTTGCTCATAGCTTAGAAATAAGTAATTCAGCATGAAAAGGCATAAACATGGCTAATAGACTGTATGTCCAAGACTAAAACGACCGATTAGTAGTAGTGGGGGGAGGGGGCTGCCTGCCCTCATGGCATCACTACTTATCTGCCCTTTCTTTATCTGAGGTTTTGTGTGGCCATGATAAAGAATGATAATGATGAAATGAGTTCACTGGAGCATATAGTGGGTTGAAGCCCTCTAGTGGCTGGATACAGGCATAGCTCTCCCTCTGCTCTCAGAAATACATCCAGTCATTAGGCTCAGAAAGTCGCCTCACTATTTATTAAGGGTGAACTCAAGTGATTTTTTTTTTTTTTAATCACACATAGTCACATAGAGAATGCAATCGTAGCAATTGAGTTGCTTTATTGCATTTTTGACCATTCCGTAGTCCAGTAGTTCCCAAACTTTTTCTGTCAAGACCCCCCCCCCCCGCAACCCGCAACCCGAGCCCAAATTTTTCTTGTTTTTTAATGAATTGCATTATAATGCATGAACTGTATAAAATATTTTTATTTCTTTCTAAAATAAGTACATATCACTTCACAGTTTATTCTTCAGTTTGTTTAACTGGGAAAAAATAGCAATAATAAAATATATATAAAATAAAGAATATATAAAATAATTTGTAAATACAATTACCCCCCACTTTGGGAACCACTGCATTAAAGCAAAATGGGAAAAGGAATCTGGGATAGATATTTCTGAGGAAGAATGGACATTAATATGGGGGTACCAATGGAAATGTACCAGTTCAATGAGCTGGCGAGAGTTTAACTGGAAAAATTACATAAGATATTTCATTACACCATCTCAGACATCTCACTATAGCGATACCACTCCTGAATGCTGGAGAAAATGTGGACACCAAAGCGCAAACCATTATCACATCTTCTGGGACTGTCCCATCATTAAACACTTTTGGAAGGTGGTACACAATACTTTACAGGACATCTTTCGCGAGGACATCCCTTTGGACTTTAAGATTCTGTACCTTGGAAATTGACCTCAGAGTTGGCCGAAAGGAGACAGACTCTTGATTAATGCATTGCTGGTGGCCAGCAAAAAGTCTGTTACTAGAAAATTGTTACTACCAGAGTGTCCTACAATTACATCTTGGAGAGACATTGTAACGGATATCTACAGAATGGAGCAGATCACAGCTCATGTCAATCCAACAACAGAAACATTTCTTAAACACTGGCAAAAGTGGTGCAACTATGTCACAGATAAATGGCCTGACTGTATTTCTTTACTCTATGGGAAATGATTTCTCCCTACTTTATTTATTATTATTATTAGTTTTATTACTGTTTCTTTATTTGCATGTTTTTTTTCTTCTTTTTTTCTTCTCTTTTTTTGGCCTGTACTTTTCTGTATGTACAAAGAATCTGAAAAATTTAAATATGTGTATGTGAAATTTTGAACACTAATAGAATACAAAAAAAAGCTGCTCAGCCATTGGTCCACTGAAAGCTGCTCAGCCATTGGTCCTCTGAAATCTGCTCAGCCATTGGTCCACTGGAAGCTGCTCAGCCATTGGTTCATTGAAAGCTGCGCAGCCATTGGTCCACTGAAAGCTGGTCAGCCATTGGTCCACTGAAAGCAGCTCAGCCATTGGTCCACTAAAAGCTGCTCAGCCATTGGTTCATTGAAAGCTTCTTAGCCATTGGTCCACTAAAAGCTGCTCAGCCACTGAAAGAAAAAAATAGCAATAATAAAATATATATAAAATAAAAAATATATAAAATAATTTGTAAATACAATTAACTTAATTTCAAACAAAGTGCAAACAACATATACTGTATTTCCTCACATTGAACAGCAGGTTTTCTCAAACAATAAAATAACACAATTATGAACAAGGTGTGCAGGTCTACATGGACCATATTATTTTGTGATCATATTCCTATGTATATTCCTATTCATGTATATCAGTGACTGGTGTGGGCTTGCTTTGCTTTACAGATTTTGTCAAAGCGGGGTTGCTGGTTGGAGATAGCTACTCTCAGTTCATTTAGACCAGTCACAAATCTGTCCATCTTGTACAGACCAGTCACAAATCTGTCCATCTTTGTACATACTTCCTTCTCTTATCTTTATCTTTCTCTGTCGCTGCGTATCTTTCTCGCTCTGTGTCGCTGTGTGTCTCTCTCTCGTTCGCGCTCCCTCACTCTCTCTCTCCCTCGCGCTCTCTCGCTCGGGCGCGCGCTCGCTCTCTCGCTGGTTTTGCCACAGTCGGTCTGTGACATGAGCCGCTCTGGTGGCGTGGTTGGAACACAGTGCATGTCACGTCGGTTATTTTATATTGTTTTACCGGTGTATGTGTGCGTCTGTGTGTGTGGGTTGGTGATGAAGCCGCGACCCCCCTGTAGTACCACCGCGCACCCCCTAGGGGTCGCGACCCCCACTTTGGGAACCACTGCCTTAGTCAATTAGTCCCTCATTTCTATGGCGGTAGCAGCTGCAGTTGATTCCTGCCCATGTTTATATTTGATGACATTTCCTTGGGTATGATCTCCCCCATGTTGTCCTCACTGTCTTTACTCTCACCGTGTACAGCTTCAATCGACTGGACCTGCCTCCGTACGAGTCCTTTGAGGAGC
This sequence comes from Liparis tanakae, assembly GCA_036178185.1. Taxonomy (NCBI): domain Eukaryota; kingdom Metazoa; phylum Chordata; class Actinopteri; order Perciformes; family Liparidae; genus Liparis; species Liparis tanakae. Next base: position 8,968,116 of record CM070104.1, on the reverse strand, counting down.
TGAGGGAGAAGCTTCACATCGCCATCGAGAACGCACAAGGCTTCGACGGGGTGGATTAGAGCGCGCGCTGACCTTACGGCGCGATGCGGGGAAGACGTGTAATGATGAGAAGAAACAAGCTGTGCGAGAGAATGTTGGCTTAACCTGCCAGCTGTGTGACGGATGAAGGACAGTCACACGACCTTCACGTTGGTCCTCTGTCGAGCCACATGTGAAGAGAGGACAGTGCATCTGAAGGAACGGGGTTATTTAATCACTCTACATGTTTTAAAGTTTACAAAGCAAAAATGCAAAGCTGTATATTGTATGACAAAAACATCTAAACCTTTAAAAAAAAAGTTTAATTTGGGCTGAATTGCCTCAGAAAGCGTTGCGCTCCGATTCTCTCATCAGGTACATGTACGATTTTGTCTCTGCGTTGTTTTTGGTGTTAACATAATTTCGTCTGTGTAGCTCCGGAATCCCTAAACTCATTGTTGGAGTCAACATTGTGTCAAATGTTTTTCAACAGAAAAACTTTAATAATCAATTGGCAATTCAACCTGAATTAAACATGTTTTCCTAACATTTAATTCTATACATAATTATACATTTTTCATTCCATCACACATAAACATATGCACCTCAAAGCGTTGGCAGTCGAACATGTGCACGTTGTAGACACGTTTGAGCAAACACACTTAGGAAAGTGTCTAATTTTATTATTATAGTAGCGATTTACCAATACCAGGACCAGCAAAAGGCTACATTTAATATACTGTCGTTTGTAAATGACCTCATGCAGTGTTAGAATGTGTGAAATTATTAGGCTGAATTTTACATATCAAGATGAGCTAATTGAATATCATCCCCAAAAAATAAACTGTAGATGTGAATTGAACTTTACCTTCTCCAAAATTCTAAAGTTATAAATAACGGTTATTGGTGCACCTCCTACATTAATACACATTTCAACGCTAACTGTTTGTGTATTAGAGAATTAAACAAATGTATTCACGCATAATATCTGACAGGCTTATTACCTTTATCACAAATGTTGCATACAATATGTTAGAAATTCAGTTTTGTTGCCTTTTGTCAATGATTTTGTTTTGTTTTTCTCGACTCGTGTTTGTCTAATTGCAGCACGGTGCTCTATTTTTAAGAGTACAACTTTAAAAATTGTTGGTTGTCAAAATATGTACAGATTATTGTCCGCTTTCAAAATGAGTAATCACTTGTTAATACCTTTTTGTAGGAAAGCAACTGTTCTTTCGCAGTAGTTTTAACATTTTCCGAATGGCAACACGTGTTTACACGACCTGCCGTGTTTACAGGTCATTGATACAAGAAGATATCGTGGGCTGGTTCTTGTCTCTGACAACACAATTTTATACTTTATGCTTTTATACAGTCAAGCACTTTGTTGATATCGATGAGTCTTACTTCTAAACTGTCTGAATCTTTGCCAATCTGTCACCTGCAGACCGCTTGAATCGCTCTTTAAGAAAATGATCCTATGCTTCAAGTGCACGTCTTTAAATGTTTACGTGTGAACATTACTGAAAATAAGCACATTCTCTTCTTTCACTTATATTTAAAGTTAAATACAGAGGCCTTTGTTTGTAATGTATTGTAGAATTTGATTATTAATGTTTTAATCTCTAAATGTAAGTACTGTTATATAGCTATTGTCTACTGAAGAATATTGAATAGATCAACACTTAAGTTCTGAAATATCAGATTTGTATTATTATAGAAATTAATTAAAACACCTATAAGTGCATTAAAACAACAATAACATACATATACTGTAGCTGTCGAATCCCCATTTGATGGCATATAGCACACCAAATTCAATACAAATATATTTGAAAAATAAAGAAATATAAAAAGTTATCCCGTGTCTTCATGTCTAACTTTCCCACGGATGTGCATTTGTTTATTTCCTCTTACTGCAGTTTTCACCACTGATTTGAAGTCTGACAACTTTATTCAAAGACTGATGCAGCGATCTCAACTTCAATGCACTCAAGGATTTTACACAGTTCTTAGTAACACTTTACTTTAACTGGGTAGAATACAAAAACTAAGTTTATAACACATTGTAGTTTTAAGCGTGTTTACACATGTATTCTTCAACAGCTGTAACTCCTGTGGGTACCTATAAGTGGAAGCTACAGTAAATACCAGTAATATAACTTATCTAGATTTGAGTTTTAATGGCTGACTAAACTGAACATTACAAAACACAAAGTTAACATACCCCTTATAAATGTTAAATAGGATGGTTAAAGTGTTGATCAGTTGTCTACTTATATACAACTACCACACGGAGAACATGATTGGCAGACCATTTAACACCAGTAAAATACATTGAATTACAATAATTCACCTTTTCGAGTTGTCTCACAATCCTTCTGTTGTGTGTGTGATATAGTAAGAGCGAGCGAGATGATGTCGAGGTATAAAACGTGTGATTCTGAAGTCCCATGTGAAAAGAAACACGAGGCTGGTGACCTGCAAAGAGAGGCGCTGGAGCCGGAGGGTCTGAGTATTCTGTGGGAGAATCACTGGACGGACACTATAGTCCAGCTTTGTAGTAATGAGGTTGGTTGTCCTGCATAATTAAACATGTTTATCTCATGATGCACAGTGTTTAATGATTGGATGAGGAGTTTTAAGGAAATATCTTGAAGCTGCCGTTTGCTGTTTGTCATCACCCAGTGTGGTGTTTCTCAAAATTGGGCTTTTGTTCATTTACAGTAAAATTCATAATTCATTTCAACTGTTTTTAGATTTGATTTAATAGATTTTAATAGGATTTTTTAGATTTGGCACTAATATCTTGCTTCTATTTTCTCAGAGTAGGCTATCCTAAAGTCAGTCATGAGATGTGTTGTTCCTCTTTTGGGTGGCACACATGTGGAGCTAGATGCTTGTGGTTTGAACAGATGTGTGTTTGTAGTACTGAACTCTTCCAGATGGGGGAAGTAAAACACAATGTATTCTTTGTGAATGGCGTCACCCAACTATTCAACATTTAAAGTTACATCTGTCGAACAGAATTTGTTTGTTTCACATCACAACAGCAGGAAGCCTTTGACTCAATTCTGCTTGTTCATGTCCAAATGTCGTCTCACACTTTGGGATTCATTTTTAAACTACATTTCAGTGCTGTGAGGACGGCCTGTCTGGTTATTTAAAGCTTATTTAGCTGCAGTCGCGTATGGATCTGATCTCTCCGGTGAGCTTGTTGACCTGCAGTAGGGAGCGCTGATGCATAAGTAGTGTTATCTGTTGACAGGCTCTGTGGAGAGGACTCGTCAACATCTCTGTGGTCACAGCCTTTTATGTGACTCAGCTCCTATTTTCTCCTCAACCCCCCTGTTGTGGCACTAAAAGTCCCCCTCCTATCCACAGGGTCAGTGGAAAGGTCGCACACCATTCAGGCCGGCCTTTTGGACACCTCAGGGGTCAGTGGGGATGGGCACGAGGGCCAGCAGGAAGACACAGGCCTCGGCCAATGGCAGCAGGTCCTGGGAAAGCTGGCTCCCCTTTACCCACAGCCTGACCAGCATTCATAACCTGATAATTACTTTTACTTCATTGATCCAGCCACAGAGCTTGACCCTAGTTTAACATCCGGCTGACCATCGCTCCACCCACAAACTCACCCACCCACATTGGCAGGTGCCGAAACTGCATATATTATTAATTAAACACCCTTGGGAGAGCCACACTGACCATGCATGAGGCCATGCTCTCACTTTCCCACGTTATGTAAGAGGTGCCTGCCATCTGTAAGAAAGCTGTGTAGTATAATTTGGTTTACAATATAGTTATACACTTTAATCACATTACACTTAGTAATAGTGTGTGTAAGAGCGTATTGTGGCACAAGACACTATTTTAACAACATATGTTAAAAGAGGTTAGATTGTTTTTATTAGTTGACATATATCCTGAGGCCATTCTTGGAACGAAAGTGGGAATATAAAAATAATATAACCAGAAACTATTACATTTACATTTATATTAACCTCTTTGTACACATTTATTCATGCCAACTATAAAAAGTTTCACAGTTTAAGAAGGACTTTTTTATTTTTTATCTGACTAAAGTTACCAAATAATAAAATAATTCTATTCCTGTTTCATATTTAGGAAAAAATATAATAATATTGTTGATGACCATCATTTCTTCCATTTTTTAATACCTTTTTAATTAATTCATTTTTGCGGAAAAATACACAAAAGGCTACATTTTAGTTAATTGAAGCAGTTTGAAACTTGCAACATATCCTCCATGTTTCTAAATGTATTTACCAAGTGCATACATGGAATTGGAAACATATATTGTTAAAACCCTTTGCATCAGTGACTCAGTGTTTCTCACCGGTATTTCGGCGGAACTTTTTCTTGGGTGTGTTTAGTTTTCTGATTGACTGGACATCACAGCTGGGCTGCGTGCTGCTGAAAGAGGTTCACAGAGGGAGGGGCGGGACTGTGTGAGGGAGGGGGGGTTGGATCTCTCTTCACAATAAGGGATGGGATCAATATCCACACTGGCACAGCAGATGTCCTGCTCCTATCAATGCTTCCTCCTAATTAAAAGGACCCAGTTTTAAAAGACATATTCATTTCCATTCACATTTATTTTCAGTCTGCAGAGACCATTTGGCGTACAGTTAGTCTTATCAATACAGCTTCACTTGTATTGATAAGGGAGAGGGAAAAGGTCTTGGTGGACGAGAATATCGCTGTACACACACCAAACTTCCATTGGTACAAAATGTACAAAGCATTCATAACTTGGCTATCAGACAAGCGATCTGGTTTCAAAGTTATTGATACAAAGCAACAGTGTTATTGCGTTTTCCTTCATGAATGAAAAGACGTTCCAATCAATCAATGCATTGCATACAAGTCAAATACATAATCAAAAATCAGCTTCTTCAAAGGATTACTGATTTAGTATGTCCTCAGAAGCATTAACGTACACACAACAATGCTATTTAGTGAAATCTTCAGTGGAAGTAATTGTAATGGGCTTTCCACCCGTGTAAATATACACATTGTACTTTATTTCATCAGATGGCACCTGAGCCAGAGACATCCAGACTCTCCTTCAGCAGCTGGAACTGCTGTTACTCACCCAGTGGACAGGTGAACCCCAGCGGGATGCGATGGACAGGTTGCTGTTCTTGTAAATATTGTTGCAGTAAAGAGTGTATATGTTGCCAATGTATGACAAATACTGAGACCATTTGAGATACCAGCAATGAGAACAAACATATCTACATAGTATACTCCATGTTCATAGAATTAACATCTACAGATATACATAAGAACACTACATTACCACCCTTTTGTGAGACATCATCAAAGCCGGCTTAGGTCCAGACCACGAGGTGCCCTGAAAGCACCATATGTATGATTCTAACGGTTTGTTATTTGTTTAGTAAGACATGTATTTGGTAATGTGCACGTTAAAGTATAACAAACTGAAAAGATAAGGGCATCCATATCGACGATGCATTTCTAGCTGTCTTGTCTACTTGTCTTATAAGTAGTGAGTAAGTAAGTAAGTAAGTACAGTTTATTTATAAAGGGGCCTTGTGTTAGAATGTACACTTGTGTGTACTCCTAAATAAATGAGGTGTAGATTTAGTTAATAAGTGGAGACACATACCGTGGCTAATGTTTTCCCTTATTGAAGGTGCACCCTTATTGCAGGTTCACTTGGCCATGGACAGGAACACTTCACCCCTCTCAGAGAGAGATATTGTACATTTATACAACAGCTGTAGTTATAGTTTATGTTCAGATAGTATAATAAAATATATAATATAATATAATGTGACACATAATGCAAAAAGTATAATAAAGTAATAACTTAGTGCTGAAATACCTTCAGCAGTATAACATCGCCTCGTGTTTACATCCATCAGCCCAACGACCGGGACCAGGCAGGTGGGTGCAGTATGCGCTACTACCGCCAGATGGCGCTAGACTAAATGCTCCATCCAAACCCAGCGACGTGATGCTTCGCCTAATGTCCGTCCCAGGGGAGGGGAAACGCTCGCGCCTTAGCTCCACGCGCGGGTCCTCCTCAGTAGCAGCGCAGCGCATCTGGAGGAAACAGCCGTGAGAGGAGCGAGCCGGCACGGACAACTCATGTAGCCCAATGGCGCCTGTCAGAAGGAGACTTTACCAGCGGTGGCTGTTCCTGGTCGCGTTTCTTCCAATCTCAGGTGAGCAACGTGTTCAGCTCATATTTTGGCTCCAGCGTGAAGTGAAACGTTAAAACTCGTAACTATTAGGAACACGTGACTGCCCGTCACCTGCATGAAAACACGAGAATGTCACCCTTATAACTTGATGAACCGGGTTTGCATGTTCTAATAAATTAATTATTCCCAGGACAATTGGCCGAGAAACCATCATTTAACGTTCAATACGTATTTTGTCTTTTGAATACCTGTTGTTTGTATCCGAAATGACGTTAATGTTATATTAATTAGTTAACGGTGGTTTCTATCAGTGGCTTTACTCTATTTAAAGCGACACTATGTAACTTTTCCCCTGTAGCGTCCCCTTCAGGTATTTAACGTCTGGTCTCGAGCCATATATGGCTCTTCCGGCTCGTCTGCTCCCAGCTGATCGCGACCGGGCTGCCGCTGAACGCGACTCGCTGATCAGCGGCAGCCCGGTGTTCAACACAGCAGCATGTCACTCCGTCTCTACGAGTCGCGTAGCGGAGCAAATAAAAAGTCACCTGCGAGCGTGAACTGGCACTATAAGACGTTGCGTAAAGCTGCCAGACAGCAAGTTGAACTACTTCCGCCGGAAGTACCGGGTCGGTCCCAACCATCTTACGTTCAGCAGTATTCTGGCCACGGACCCCCGATGGCAGTGGCAGAGGAGCAAATGAACATATTAAAAGCCATTGTAGCGGCACAATTTTTTTCAAGCTGTTATTTTAAGGTGGAAAAGTTACATAGTGGGGCTTTAATCGCCTCTAACTGCTGGAAGGTTTGTTAACTTGTGTAATTATCGTTACTTCAATTCAACACTGTGCTAAATATAAAGAGATCATGTTACTGCTGAGGGCAAACTAATGTTAAAAGGGTGGATATATTCTTTATAAAGTCACATTCAATGCTGTCAAGTTGTATTTTGGTTGAGGTAAAGTAAACTGACAGTATTTGTATTGTTAAGTATTACAGAGTATTTAGTTACAGTCGACTCCTTGATCCTCTTACCACATCATCCAATTACAGAGCTGACATGAGAGATCAGCAGTGTGTGTCAGTCCAACAAAGAACTTGTTTCTGGTCCAGAATCAAAACATCATATCCACCACTGAGCTGCTGTTGGCCGAGCTTCATGTTGCAGGTTCACGTGTCAGTGCTTTGAACTAAAAGTACCTGCAATGTTTTCTGTTGACATGAGCAGGAATGACTCTGTCTCTTTATTTGGTCCATTAAGATCAAATTCATGAAACATAAAGCTCATCCTGAGAGTTCAGTAATATGTTCCGTGTAAACTGAGGCGACTAATCGGATCAACTTTCCCCGTCAGCTGGTGACTTTATGAGCGGTAAATAATTGGATTAAACAGCTACGCCGTGATTACAGCGCCCTCTCAAATGTAGTATTTCACCTTATAAGTGCCACATTTGTATCTGAGCCTATATCCAATGATCCAGGGACACTGAGCACAGCCTACAATAAGTTTACTTATTGACCTAAAATGTACCCTTTTAAATCACTTTAAGCCAGTAACCACCGTCACTCACATGCTTTTCTCCTCTCTTTCTACAGGTGTTTTATGCTTTAGTGAGTTATTTTTCATCAAGGAGCCCCATGATGTCATTGCCATGCGGAGAGAAGCTGTTATTTTGGACTGTCAGGCACATGGAGAGTCACCCATCAATGTCCGATGGCTCAAGAACGGAGTAAAAGTGGTGGAGAACGAGCGGGTGTACCATCTCTCCAATGGCTCCCTTTATATTTCGGAGGTGGAGAGCAGAAGAGGAGACAAATCAGATGAAGGGCTCTATCAGTGCCTTGCTCAGAATACGTATGGCGCAATCCTGAGCCAGAAAGCTCGTCTTACAATCGCAAGTGAGTATCGCGCCGAAGTCACGGCATTTCAAACTTTGCATTATTTCGCTGCTCGGTGTTTCTATCGAGGCGGCGTTGGTGGCGGAGAGGGAGACGAACAAAGTCTTCAAAGTTAGAGCCCGAAAAAAAAAGATGGTGTTTGGAAGAGGCCCATTGGTGTGTTAATGAAGGGGCAGCCGATCTGAAAGGTCAGGAGCTGTCCAGGAGACCGGGTCTCCGATGCTAAAGAGCGGATGACCCCTATTCACTGGCTAGGGCTTTCATGTTATTGCACCCTGATCACTTTAAGAATTGTCCTTTTGGAAAGCTTTCTCATCCGAAGTTGGTTTCGTATTTTAAGGGGGGGAGAAGAGAAGCTTTAGGCACAGTTGGCTTTTTGGGACCTTCCATCCCCTCTTCCAACACCACAGGCCATGCATCTTGCTGTGCCACTTTTGAAGAATGCATGTTGACCTTTTTACCCTGCCAGCAATACACTCACTTGTAACTACGTATTCAACATGGTTGAAGATTTATTTTACATTCAATTCAATGAGGCAGAAATGGCCTTATTGAAATCTTTATTTCCAAATTGACGATTGTTTTACCGTCGATTTTAAGTCAATTTCACCTCAATCTGTGATTCAAGTTGCTGAGGGTGATCATTTCTGATGTTTTTCTTTTAACAGATGATAAAGAAAAACAAAGTCTGCTGTCATGTAAAAAAAATAGTTCTCTCAGACAAGCATTGATTAATAGGAGCTGATAACCAGCACTTTTAGATAATTAGAAATTAACTTTGGTTTAATGAGGTGAAATTAACTTAAAGCCCCACTATGTAACTTTTCCACCTTAAAATAACAGCTTGAAAAAAATTGTGCCGCTACAATGACTTTTAATATGTTGATTTGCGTCACCGCCACTGCCATCGGGGGTCTGGGGGCTGAAAACTGCTGAATGTAAGATGGTTGGTAACGACCCGGTACTTCCGGCGGAAGTAATTCAACTTGCTGTCTGGCAGCTTTACGCAACGTCTTATAGTGCCAGTACACGCTCGCAGGAGACTTTTTATTTGCTCCACTACGCGACGTGTAGAGACGGAGTGACATGCCGCGGCTGAACGGCTCGCTGCAGCTGCCGAGACGCGCTGCCGGTAGCGCGCACCGACCAGCTGGGAGGGCACGTGACTGAAGAGCCATATATGGCTTGAGAGCCAGACGTTAAATACCTGAAGGGGGCGCTACAGGGGAAAAGTTACATAGTGTCGCTTTAAGTTACATAACAGTTATTTAAGTTCCTTGAGCCAGTTTGCATGAATTCCTCTAAAGTTGTACTTAACTACATCCAATGCTCTCCAGTAGAGTACCCAGTTTTAAGTCAGATATGTTCTGATACTTACAAACTATATATAGTTCATTAATTATGTGAGTTATATATCTGCTTTATAGCTTGAAGTTAACAGGCGATAAAGGCGGCCAGTAAGCTTTACTAGTTAGTTTAAAATGACACTTAGACCTGCTTGAGGGTCTATCTGGGAGCTCATAAAATTTGCACATACCTGAGAAATACTCAGTTGCAGGACACAGAGGTATCAGTGGGGGTTGCAGCGGGAGGTGTGCCACACAGACAGTTTCCCAGCCTGACCCCGAGTGCCTCAGTGACCACACTTTATGGCAGGTCTTACCAGGTCAGTCGGAGCTGGAGGCTTTGCACACAATGCTCTTTCTGCCTCACTTCTCTGGTGAAAGGGTGAAAAGCTTTTCACTGACTTTTTTTTTGTCCACATTGTCTCCCGTGCTCGCAAAAAGGAAAGAGTTTCTTTGGGTCAATTGTTTGGCCTGATATCAGTGGGCAGAACAGCTGGATCTGACCACCACTGAAAGGCTAATTACATTTATTGTAAAAGTTAATTATCAGAGATTGATTCTAAGTTTACATTTTGATTTAAGAAGTCAGGCTGGCAATCCTCATCCAACAGCGTGGCTCTGTGCTCTGAGCTGTGGTCCTGTTCAGTCAGCTCAGAGATGTTGAACATTTGAATTTGATCTCTGTAAACTAAACATTACTTAGATCCAAGTGTCCCTGTGTCCTGAGGTCTTTTTCACATGTCAATTCCTCAGAGAGGTCCATGGTGGAACACGTGGGGACCCTCCAGTCCAATGACATAACCCTCTTTATCATACTCATGCCACCATTTCCTTTCCTCTAGCCTAGTCCTTCAGAAGGTGTGTTACGTGTGCAGGAGTAGTGTAGTGCCCTTGGTGAGTTGTTCCATGCTCCTGGAGCTCTGGACCTGCTGTTCGTTGAGGAATGCGATGATGATGGAGGGTAACCTTAAACATTGCTTTGCTAAAGCACAAAGGTGAAAAGGGATTTGGCCACGATGAAAAGGAATGTGACACATGATCCTCCCCATGTGACTTTAGTCAATAGACTTCAGATGGATGGGGATTTCAGCAGAGAGAGGGATGTCTCCTTTCTTTTTTGCCTCTCCTGTTCCACGTGATCACAAGTAGCCTAAAAACTGAGAGGAATATCAGAGTTGTCATCTCATGTGTATGACTGAGTTGTGCACACACACACACACACACACACACACACACACACACACACACACACACACACACACACACACACACACACACACACACACACACCATGGCATTCTGGGTGGTTTCAGACGTGATGATAGTTTAAGAAAGTTATTGGCCTGTAATGATGATGCTCTGCTGTACTCTGGCTTTACGAGCTGAGGACAAACCACCAGGAACAGTTTAAATGTTGTCCGTCTGATCAATGAAAGAGCGTATGTTGCAGAATACATGTTTTAACAGCTCAGATGTTTTATATCACATTATGTGTCATATTCACACCGATGGTGCTGGTTTTAAATGTCACATGATGCACAAGTCGTGCCCCGTTGAAGTGTGCGTTGTTGCCGCTTGATGAACGACAAGTCATTTAGCAAAGTGCTGGTTTCGTGGTGACCTCTTCATTTGCAACTGTCGTCCAAAGCAATCTGTTAAAGTACCGATCCAACTTTTTATCTCCCAGCGGAATAAGCGCCAGTGACTTGTCAGGGCACCCGAGATTATAGTTTTAGTGTGACTGTTTCGAGCAAGTTACAGAAGTTAGATACCTCATCCTGCATATTAGTCTTTTAAAGGAGTGATTTGAAGGAGCGGCTGCTGTTCATGTACACAGTTTATTTTACCTCATTGGTGTTTGTCCAGAGGCATTCAGGCCGGGGCCACAGCATTATTTTTGAAGTTGCTACGGAATGGTTCTGACTCGGCACAATTAGAAACCCCAATAAGACGAACGCTAACCTTGCACAGTGCGATCCGTGAGCTGTGGGGTGAATGAATGAAACGGTCTGATGGGAGACGACTCAAAGCCTGGAATCTTGTTTTTCTCCTCGGCTGGACACGAAACGTAACCATGGTTCCCCTGAACGGCAGCCCCAGAGGTCAAAGGTTTCTTCAAGTTGTTCAATAGATGGAGGGCAATGGGACAGAACACAGGACTTAAATCTCTCCTCCAACAATTCAGGAGTTTTATCAGTTGTAGTAGTCATCAGTCGTCTACTCTCTCACTTATCTGTCGTATTGTGCAACGCAACTTTTATTTTGTCATCTGTCGTTCATTTCTTTTTCTAATATGCTGTGACAAAATATAACGCTGCTACAGAGAGTTACTTGTTTAGCTCTCTATTTATATATACACATATATCTATGATATGGAGATTAAAGACAATGCAGCCACTGTTTGTGGTGAGTGGAGGTGGCTGTTGAATGATTGGAAAACTTTGGAGCAGAGATAAGGGGTTGGAGGAGGGGATGAATGCTCCTTCCAACACCGCTCCCCCACCGCAAGCACGGTGCTCTCAGAGGTCACGCTGCTCATGGGAATAGTTCTTTGTTTAGCCGGGCCAGTGGTCACTCGACTGTCCTGCAGCCTGTGTTTAGCGGCAGCACATCTGCCAGCCGCCTAGTGATTGATTTGTGGGCTTTTTCAGCTCTGCATTCTTCTCCTTCTTGCTTATCAGCTTTTCTTTTTTTGCCAAGAGCCCTTTTATTAATGTTTAGTCACTGAACTTTGTAAAGGACTCATCAATCAGTTGGAAAGTGGTGTTTCTCAGGAGGAGTTGTGGAATAAGTGAATGTACTAAAAAAAAACTTAATTTGGTGCATTCAGGTTCACAGAGTTCTGGTCCATAAGAAGAGGATGTCCAACTTTTCAAGAGGTTTCAGTGATTCATGGGCCTCTTGATATCGAAGGACATCAACTTAGCTTGCAAGAAGAATATTATTTGATTGAACTCTTGTGGTGGGGGGGGGGGTGAACTGCACACACACACACACACACACACACACACACACACACACACACACACACACACACACACACACACACACACACACACACTGCTTTATCTACAATTTTAAAACCAGATTGAAGTTAACGTATTGTCATCATACTGGAAACATAAAAAAAATTGTTTTGTTTATTCCTGAATTGTTGTTATTGTCCCCGATAAAACAATGTAAAAACCTTCTTAAGGCATACAGTAAGAAACATTTGGCATTTAAAGTGTTATCTATTCGCCACCTGAATAAGAGAACAGTGCCCATCTTTAATAGGAGACGTGTGAAACGTGCTCTCTGTGTTCAAGCTCACTTGCACTGAGAAACTGACCACAGAAACCAGAGGAGAGAGGGCTGAACTAATTCCTGGTATTTGTAAGGGAACCTTTGTTTGGGCCTGACCTGTCCGCTGACATCAGCAGACCCATCTGTTGCAAGCTGATGGGAAGCAAATATATCATTTTCCAAGGGAGCATCCAGAGATAAATAAGGGATGTGGACGGACTCATATTTGAACATCTTTAGTTTTGAATGTTGACATTGCTGTCCCTTCATGTAGAAAGCATCCCCTGTCACATGACATCGATACAGAAGAAAGGGATATTATTACAACGCAGCGTTTAAAGACGTCGCAGCTGGAGAACCAACTGGGAGCCCTCGAGGCGGTGGGCGGTGGGCGGCAGGGCTGGATCGGGACGTTCGTGTGCGGCTCTGAGTTGGGTGCGAGCTAGGATTTGTGGAGGTCAGAGGTCAAAGGTCAGAGTGTTGGGAAGTCAAAACAGTTTCTTCATGCTTTTGGGGAATAGGCTTTGGAATGTTTTCTTCTTTATCCTCTTCCTCTTCTTCTTCCCGTTGACTGAGGTGTTATGGCAAACAAAACCAAAGGATGTATATATGTTGGTGAATTAAAATGCAATGATGCTCAGTGATGGTGAACAATGTAATTGTTTAATTGACACAAGGAGTAGATGGCTCAATGAAGATAGTTTAAGTAAACCGCAAACGCCTCGGCGGGTTTGCTCTGATCATTTCATCGGCACTCGATTCTTCTCGGCAAACATTATCGCTCACGGCAGAAGGCCAGCCTCCTCGTTTCAGCCGGCAGTGCTCTGGCCAACGCTCGACAAACCCTTACACGTATAGATTCCTCTCCTTGTCTTAGTAGTTTATCAATAATCAATAATCATCTCGCTGTTTGTCAATCCAGCGTTATTTGACTGAAAGGCAGAGTAGTGAGGCAGAGGATCAGTGTGGCTCATCTCTCATGTTCGGCACCTCCTCAGCACATGAACGGCATTTTTTGTGAGAGCCTGCGTTAACAGTCGGGGGTGGGACACGGGGTGGGACACGGTGTGCATGTGCCCCCCCCCCCCCTGCTTCTGTCTTCACATCAAACAACCTCAGTGGAGCTGAGAGGGGTAACAGCTCAAGACTAATTTGATTAAATGTGTCGATGGCGAAACGATCGGACTGTGACAACAGTTTGCCTCTTGTCCGACAAGAATGATAACAGGCTGATCAAAGTCTGAGGGGCCATGGCCACACAGCGTGTTGGAAACAACATCCATTAATTTAATAAAGTCATTTAGATTCTCGTCTCTCCTACCGGGTCCCATTACGACACGATGACAATGGGGGGGGGGGGGGGGGGGGGGGAATAAACTCAGCAGCCAAAATATATATTTTTTTAAACTAACCAATCATGACATTCATTTCAAATAATCTAGAAGTTATATAAACCATACATTATTGTTCATCATTTTATCTCAGGAACTAAAACTGCCCCCCTCTTTACTTCCCAGATGTCAGCTACATTTGGAGGCAAAGCGCTGTCAGTTGAGTACAAGTCATAAATCACTGGATGTTTTTTTAGGCGTTTATAGCTTTCCTGCTGTTTAGCACCAGCACACCTGGAAACAGTGCAGGCACACAGCCATCCATCTTGTTCCTCGTGGACGCCACAGTGTGTTTATGGCAGTGAGCGATGGCCTGTAGACTTTTCTCGAAAACACAGGTTGCCACAGCGTAGTGGTGCTTGTAACTGTATATACAAAGATATACTAATTAGGGTCTTAGAAATACTATTTAGTATAAATTCTTACCAGACATAATGTTTTTTTGCCCCTTTGGTTTCATGAGGATCTTTTAAATATTCGACTTATTTACACCATAATGGAACATTGTTTAAAACAACGTGTTATACTTGTCTCATTTATTTAGTCATTTAGTAAATGATTTATTCATTTATCAATAATACAGTTATCCATATGGGTTTATTTTTCTCCTGCACCGAATACGTGACAGATGTGTTTTCCCCCTGATGCTCCTCTCTATGTCATTTGGTAGAATAGAAAGTTATACAGCTGTAACATGCACAGCCTCTTGATTTGTCCGTCTCTGTCTGCCCCGTGTATTATCTTCATGATAATGAATGTCCTGTTAGTGTGCTGTGTGTTTTCTGGTTATCACATTATTCGCTCTCTGTCCCAAACAGAAGTGCAATTGATTTCCTTTAACAGATGACTGACCTTAGGCTTCTGCAGATTTTCTAGCACAAATGGGGACGGTTCAGAAGTGGGTGACCTTAATGGCTTTCAGGGACAAAAATGTTAACACAACTTCAATCTTTACAAAATGTTCGGACGACCACAAAAGGCCTTATTGTAATTTGTGTCGGGCCGTATTCGCTCGCTGCTCAGCTGGTTGCTGACGACAGCTCCGTTTCAGTGAAACCTTACCCACGCAGGATGTAGCTGTTCCACTCCAGTCATCACCTTCATGCAGCACTCAGCGGGCCTGTAGCTTTAGCTAATAGCCTGAAACGCATCAATGAGTTTGGAAAGGAAGAGCGGTAATTCAGAGAGAGATAATGAGATGTAATCATCTTGTAATACTCGCCACACACACGTTATGTCTATAATAGCGGTAGAAGTTTAATTGATAGTGATTTAACTTCACCGTGGATCATCTTTCCCTGCTCAGTCAGAGTTTCTCTCTAACCCTCTCACCTGTGTCGGCCTGTCGACTGATTACACGTCTTGGCGACTACGATCGGGGAGAGATTCTACTAAACAAGATGTCGTTAGTAGACGCCGTTACCCGTTGGCCAATGTACAATCTCACTATGTGGCTGAAGAGAGACGAGCACAGTCTATGTACCGTCTCACTCTGAAGGTACACCTGTAATGACATTGTTTCTTGCTGCTGTGTTTTGCTGCAGGTATTTACGCTTTTGCAATCCAGCCAACGTCCATCGTGGTGACTGAAGGCTCAGTCGCCAGGTTTTACTGCAAAATTAGTGCACACCCTCCTTCCATCATCACTTGGGATTTCAATCGGGTCACATTACCCCTCGCCACTGAAAGGTATGCCCTCTGGTGGTTTAAGTTTAATTTCATATATGATAGTCCAGTTATCGTGAATATGTGATGTGTGGTTGTTCCATATTCTAAGTAATACATGCTGTACCATATTTCTGTCATCCAGAATCACAGTCCTGCCCACCGGCGTTCTCCAGATCCTCGGGGTGCAGCGGGGAGATGCTGGGAATTACCGCTGCATCTCCACCAATATTGCGAGCCGGCGCCGAAGCACAGAGGCCACGCTCACCGTCACCCCCGGTGGGTAGACCTCTGTCTGCGAATGCTTTGTGTAAAAAGCATCAACACGTAGCATCGTAATAGAAACTGTGTTCTTTTTACATTTACGTACGCCTATCACATCTGATGGATGTTCTATAATTAATTCTCGTAAAGAAATTGGGATGTAATTATCACACGAAAAAAAGATGAAAAAGCTCATTTGTTCGCTCAAATCTCCAATGTCCGTCACATACCACCTCATGCACTAAAGCTGTCTTCCTCCCGGTCCCGGCAGCTCCCAGAACCCGAGTTCCCCAGAGGCCGCGCATCGTCGCCGGTCCACAGAACATCTCCGTGTCGCTGCATCAGAGCGCCATCCTCGAGTGCATGGCCACAGGCAATCCCCGACCCATCATCTCCTGGAGCCGAGCAGACAGCAAGTCTATCGATGTCTACAACACCAAAGTGTTGGGAAACGGCAACCTGATCATCACTGACATCAAGCCCCAGCATGGAGGGGTCTATATGTGCAGAGCCACCACTCCTGGCACGCGGAACTATACAGTCGCTTCAGCCAATATCACCGTGTTAGGTACAGATATACTGTAGTTTGATGATATATACACTACTGTTCAAAAGTTTGGGGTCACCCAACGAGACAATTTTGTGTTTTCCATGAGAACTCACTTTTATTTATCTAATGAATTGCAAAATGAATAGAAAATATAGTAAATACATTGACAAGGTTAGAAATAATGATTTTTATTTTAAATATGAATTGTGTTCTTCAGACTTCAAGCTCAAAAGGAAGGCCAAAACTTCTCTGACCAGCATAACTGTTTTCAGCTGTGCTAACATAACAAAAGAGTTTTTTGAACTTTTGAACGGTAGTGTATATGTCTGTGTTTTGTTTGGATGTTTCCAGATTCTCATTGATGTTTTTCTCCTCGATGTTCTTCCTCTAAAGCACCACCTTCCTTGGTCGAGTGGCCAGAAAGCCTTACCCGTCCACGTGCCGGTACCGCCCGCTTTGTTTGTCAAGCTGTCGGCGTTCCAACGCCGCTAATTACATGGCTCAAGAACGGAGAGAGGGTTCACTCCAACGGTCGAATCAAGATGTACAACAGGTATGTTACATTACATGTCATTTAGCAGACGCTTTTATCCAAAGCGACTTTTATCCAAAGTGACTTACAATAAGTGCATTTCAACCTAGAGTACAAACTAAGTTCTATGTTCCTCTTGATATTCAAGGTATAATTCCTTAGATCCATAACTCTCTTTCTCGGCACATGTGTTTGCGTCTGTGTGCGCAGAGATAATGGAAACAGGAACCCTAGCTTCTCTTACTGTACCATGAAACACTTGTTTAACAGTCTTTGTCGGCCTTTTAAATATAAATAATTCACTACTGTCGCTACAGTAGAAAGAAAACTGAATAATTGACATCAGTGCAAATGGGGTTTCAGTCGGTTGCTCTATAATTTGCTACGGCTACTTATTTAACTGTCATGCTTAAAGTAAATAATACAACGATGACATCCTATAAAGGGAGCCAGAGGATGAAGCCATCTGTGTGCACACTCTTCATCTGTGTGTCTCTGTGTCACATAGCAAACTGGTCATCAACCAGATCATCCCTGAGGACGATGCCATCTATCAGTGCCAGGCAGAGAACAAGCAGGGCTCGGTCCTCTGCATGGCGAGACTCATTGTGGTGATGTCTGAGGATCGGCCGAGCGCTCCCAGGAATATTGGCGCCGACACCGTGTCGAGCTCCGCCATCCTCCTGGCTTGGGAAAGGCCTCAGTATAACTCGGATAAAGTTATTGCTTACTCGGTGCACTACATGCGGGCTGAAGGTGAGTGATAATGTTCAATAATAATGTTATCGTTATTTATTTAGGCGTTTCATGTTAGTGGCCTTTAACAGAGCAGAACACGTCCCGTCTAGAAACTATATTGTGGGAGCTGACGGCCATGTGTTGTTAGCGCTATGTTGGTGGGCAGAGGTCAAGGGAAGAAGGAATAAATGCTTCTTTAAGATAAAGAAGAACAACAAGCCATTTCTTGACACACAGCAGTATCCCTCTATAGACCCTCTATAGCACTGTTGAGTTTCAAGATGCAGGTTCCTCTCCTTTTGACTGATAACATTCAGCATGCGCACAAAACTACTCACTCAAAGCACAAGGGTTGAAATGTGGCAGCAGAAAGGCCTTTCAGCTTCCATGGGAACTTTTGCTTTTGACAACAAGAGTCACATTCGAACAATGCAAGAAAAAATATCAGCTTGTTCATTCAAGCCCTGCACTTAATTATAACGTCCCTAACTTCCATTGAGGAGGTGAAATGTACAGAATGCATCTGGAGAGAAAGGAACACCTGCTATATTTGGTTGGGGATAAGGAGATCAACCCAAAAAGACCACGTTGAACAAATTCTCTCTGGTTTATTGAATAACTGGCAACTGCCAGGGATTTTTTTTTTTGCACTTGATTTAGATTTAGTGACACAGTTTCCTGGGTCCCAGCCACAGAGAATGGCTGTTCACTGACCTTGAATATCAGTGAGTACCTAACGTCACAGAAAAAGAAGCTGAGCACTAATTGGAAGCTCTAATGAAAGGACGAACTAATTAGCCCGTGTGATGGAGTGTCCAAAAGTGTGTATTCTGTCAGGGTTGTGGAGGGTGTGAATTGGACAGGAAGGTAGACTTTGTTACACTTCTCTGAGAGGCTTACTGCGGCATTCAGACCACAGAGAAAGCTTTTTTCTTCTTTTTTTTACTTATCAAGTACCTTGTTTACCAAGTCAGACATTTTTCCCAGGACACAAATACATCCTTTGTGCTTCTCTGCTAATCTTTTCTAATTAAATGACGTGTACACAGTAGGTCATAAAAATGAGGAAAAAAAAGCTAGTGCATCTGGAGATGAATGTAAGAATAATAGTGCTGTAGGAAGGAAGACTCTAGCTATGCAATATTTATGTAGTGATAAGACTATGGATGGAAATGTGTTGGGCCTCGAGGGGAAATTATATTTGACCTTCTAGTGGTTGTGTGGCGTTTAATTTAATTTAATGAAATAAGAATTTAATGAAATAAGAAGAGGTGAATGTCTTTATTTCTTCTTTTTTGTTTTAATTGATGAGAGAAAACATAAACTGTTTCCCCACTGGGGATTAAACAACTACACAAATGTGTTTTGAGAATATTAACAAAAATGTATTTATTCATTCATTATTTTTCCCAGGCTGGAGATGATGTTTCCTGTTGTGTCCAGAAGTAATGTTGAATTGTTTGGTTTTAATATTAAAAAAATTGTTACAATGTCTTCTGTTCAGGATTGAATAACGAGGAATACCAGGTTGTCATTGGAAACGATACAACTCGCTACATTGTTGATGACCTGGAGCCGGCTCGCAACTACACCTTCTACGTGGTGGCCTACATGCCGATGGGAGCCAGTCGTATGTCGGACAACGTGTTCCAGCACACGCTCGAGGATGGTGAGGCTTACGCGTAGTGAAGGTCACGGACAATACGAACTTCAAACAGTTACAACAGAAGCATGTCATATCCAGAGAGGGAGATGGACAGATAACCACCAACAGATCTCATGGATCTTTAAAGAGACCCCAGGACTACGTTACCCCAGTGGGAGTTTGTTGACAGAACATTTCAACTGCATGGGAGACAATCAAATGATTTGTACTCAGTGTATATACGTGTGTGTGTGTGTGTGTGTGTGTGTGTGTGTGTGTGTGTGTGTGTGTGTGTGTGTGTGTGTGTGTGTGTGTGTGTGTGTGTGTGTGTGTGTGTGTGTGTGTGTGTGTGTGTGTGTGTGTGTGTGTGTGTGTGTGTGTGTGTGTCTACATACTCACGTTCATGTCTGTGTATCTGTGATTGAATCCCATGACCCTCAATTTTATTTAAATTCCAGGCAAAACTATTTTGTTCTGACCCCACCTCCGTTCTACACCCCTGGTTCAATTTAAAATTGCGACTTGGGCGATCACATTTCGAGATTGTCCCATGCATCACTCAAGTTCTCAGTTCTCACCTTTCCAGTTGCAGCAGCTCATGGGACGGCCACTGACGTTATATTGTTGTCGGTGATCTGCCATGTTCGGAAATAATTGTAGCAAGTGAACCCCGATCCTAAGATTCTCCTCTTTCTTATTAGTAAAGACAAATCTTCAGAAGTAACACATATTCAGAGCATCAGGGGTTACTGTTCCTGTTTTTTTTTGGCTCACAGGAGTTCTCCTGGTCTTAACTTGCCCGTCTTGCTGATCCACAGTTCCTCTCCGTGCCCCTGAGCTCAGCCTCACCAGTCGCAGCCCCGTGGACATCCAAGTTTCTTGGCAACCACTCCCAGACAAGCTGAGTCGCGGCCGAGTCTCCGCCTACCGTTTGTCCTATCGCATCAGTACCGACAATACGGTCTCGCAGATGGAGCTAGCTGGAGACGAGACCCAGCATCTCCTGCAAAACCTGCAGCCCGACACCATCTACCTCCTGCGTATTGTTGCTGCCACCAGCGTTGGGTGGGGCGAGCAGTCTGTCTGGACAACCCACCGCACTCCCAAGTCATCCAGTGCTCGAGGTAAAACTTTTGGAGGAGTTGCCTTCATTCCCAAAATATTAACATCTTGAAATACACACAGATCGCGCAAAAAGGTGATTTATCAATGAGCGTTTCTCTTCGGCTTGAGCCATGAGAGAATCGGCAGAGGAGCGTGCTCTAATAATTTAGTTACGCCATTGCGTTTGTTACTCTCTGACCTTTTCCCGGCACTGTGAGTAACATTGGAAGGGTTCAGTCATGGGTCGTAAAGGGCTTTTGGTTGGGAAAGAGTATTTGGCTGTTTAGAGCCACATCTGAGGCGTTGAGCTGGGGGAGGGGAGGATGTGTTTTTCCTGCCCATCTCCATTGCCCTCCAGTTTAAACCGTTTCAGTCTTTTAATGACAAACTTCATTCCTAAAATATAAAAATGTGAAATTGCTCCCTGTCTACTAGAATAAGATGCTAATACATCTTGACATATTATCTATTATCTGGATTAAAACACAGATTTGCACTTTAGTAGCACTTAAATAGCTCTTATTGTGGTACTTTTGTAGTTTGACTATGTTGAGGAAATGTTACTTTCTGTATTCTTGTTGTTCTTAGTTTGTACTCTAGGTTGAAATGCACTTATTGTAAGTCGCTTTGGATAAAAGCGTCTGCTAAATGACAAGTAATGTAATGTAATATAAATATAATTGTTTTTCTGACTCTTCCTCCTGTAGTTCCTATGGCTCCAGAGCTGCATTTGGAGCCTTTGAACTGCACCACTATCGTGGCGCGTTGGCAGCTTGCGCCCAGGAACTCGGCCAGTGTTCAGGGCTACAGACTCTTCCACCACGAGGAGAGCCAATCAGAGAGGGCCCCGGTTCAGCTGCGTGCCTTGGAAACTACATACACCTTCGGAGGCCTTGGTAAGTTTGGTTTCAGGTCCTTTGGGTTCCCTGCTGCCACTGTGGTACCTGATACACAGGCCATCCCACAGTCATCATAGTCTACTTGTGAATAACAACACTCAACAACAAAACAAATATACAATATTTACATCGGAAGACTCCTTTATACTGTGGATTATCGGCTTTTAGAGCACCTTGCTGCATGGATTTGCATATTGGTGAAGAAAAAAGAAAACAACTCAGATAACTCATAAGTGCTTTAAAGTATACGTGATGTATTCTGTAATTCCTAAATTAACGCAATTATTGACCATCATTACATCATTATGCCAGCTGAAGTACTCTTTTTTTTTTGTAGAATGTGAAGCAATATGACAACATAGAAATATTTGAGCATGCATCAAATATATTTCTACAAATAAGTGACACCCCCAAAGCTTAAAAATAAATATATACATGTATTAATCGTCATTTAAAATGTTTAAGCTCACAAAGCTGGAACTGAATCAGTTTGTGGTGGTTAAAGCAGCAGCAGCCTCTTTGGGCAGCTTCTGAGGGATAACTGGTCGTGTGTGTTGAGCAACAGAAAAGCACCACATCCCACTTCCACGACCTCTCGACCTCTGTGCAGGAGTTCAGTGTGGGCCTTTAGCAGCTGCTGGTTGGTGTTTTGGACATATCACAGCGCTTCTGGCCTTTAGGTCAGATTCGTTTTGGCTTTTTTTGTTTGAGAGGGGAGAGGGGGCTCAGGCCAATGCAGCGGACAACTGACCATCTGTGGGTAGAGGGGTCAACCAGGTGGTCAGCAGCTGACTTGTAAATCAGGAAGCTGAGTGCTTTATACGGGATCAGAAAGAAAGAAAGAAAGATGACTTGGCACTATAAATTACTTTAGGTGTTAACTCTGACTGCTGCAGGCATTTAGTTAGTTAGATATTTAGTTCAATGGGTTAAATACCACTACTATTAACGCTACAATACACCTACTATGAAACCAATGGAAACTACTCTTGTTTCTATAAAATTGCAATAATTACTAAACACATTTAGCGAAAAATAAAATCCTGTCTGGGATGATAGTTTAGTAATATATAAAAAAACTGCTTTGTTCTTCTATTATTTATGTTACGGTCACATTTTCATTATTTATGTCTACTAATACGTGGAGATCTGCAGTTGTTGAAAGTTGACCGAGTGCTCTTTCTTACTTTTACATTACATGTCATTTAGCAGACGCTTTTATCCAAAGCGACTTACTTCATCCGATTGCACCGAAGGTTGAATAAATGTTCTGGGAGGAAGAGGAATATGCCGTCAGAGCTGCTGATAAATATTAAGCCAAATCAACAAGCTCTGCAGGGCTGTGTTCTGCAGAGAGGGAAGCTGTTCCGTGGAGGCAGATTTATGATGTGTTTTATGGCTGCTTTGAGCGGGGTTGCTGGAGGAGCATTGACATCAAAGACTCATTGTGTTTGGCTCTGAGAACCACAAAGATAGTTTATTAGCTAAGACCTAAAGGAAATGCAACCTCTCACCAACTGAGCCGCGGCCCAAACAATGAGTAGGTCTTGTGAGCGAACTATCTTGCAGTTCTGAGATTTCTTTGTCATTAATTAGTGCTGTGGCACTGTGCCAGAGCTGCTGACCCCCTGTGTGGCAACACATCCTGCATCAGAGAAAGCCCTGCTGTGCTGAGAGGAATCTGACTTTATGGCTTAAGCGCTTAACACCAATTATTACTTCCTTTTTTAAGGCTTTGCTTTTTGCTGTTATTATTGCTGCTCCATTAAATTTAAATTAAATCTCACCTTGAAAAATCCGAAAATTACGCGACTGACCGGTCACCAATCCTGGCCAGTCGGCTAAAAACTGGCCCGTTTCTTTTTAAAGTTAGATAACGTTACCCCCCCATAAGCCGATGGTCATTCAGGACAAAGTGAAGCTGTGGAAGAAAAAGCCTTTGAGTGTGTTGAATTGAGCCAGGGTACATTTAGTGGCTGCTGACTTGGAGAACAGCTTAGACCTTAGTGTGAAGCATAGTCACTGCTCTGTTTCCACAATGATAATAAAAGAAATGTTCATTCTAGGAAACGTTACATCAACTGTTTGACTTAATGCAATATGAATAAATACCATTAAATGTCTATACAACATATGATTCACTGAAAGGCGGTTGCATAAGCTCTTCCTCTGTTAACTCACACAGATATACTGTGTAGAAAGTTTTGGAAGTTTTATTTTTTAGACTTACTTAAAAGGCCACGGTTCCTGCTCTTTATCTCTTTCTCTCTCACACACACACGCATCAATTTTTTTTTTTTTTTATGGTTCATATTTTCGCAAATTAAATCAGCTCGTACTGTAAATGGCAATTCCTATAATCCAACAGTGGCCATTCCTTTTTTGCCAATAGCAATGATTTCTGAACTGCCGGCTGTAGCAGCACTGGATGCTGCAGGTTTCTCCCTGTAGGTCTGCAGAAGGTCATGCTTGGAGCTGGCTGTTAATTTGTCGCTTTAGACCAATCCAGATGATTGAAAGCACACCCTGAGAGACAGGAATGTGTTTGAGGGGCTCCAGTTGGGTAGAAATGACACGGTGTTGTGACCTTTCCTCGTATGTTAATTCTCTGCTGAGATGAACATGTCGTCGTAGTCGAGGCTTGAATACCTCTCATACCTGTTGGCACCAGGCCGTGTCCACAACTGTAGATTTATCTCATCGCTGCAGGCCGTCTTGCATCTGGTCCACTTTTTGTTCCACGAGGCAAAACATGCTTACAGTAAAAACTACATTTGCACACTCAAAGTTTATGCTTAGTGAGTATGCATCTGTGTTGATTTGTGTGGGTAAGCGCGAAAGAGAGAGGGGGAGGAGAGAGATGATAGATGCTGGTGTGAGGGTTCATGCAGGAGTTGATGTTTATGGCCCCTGTTCAGGCCTGGCCTGCCGCGGCCTGGGGGGCCTTTCACAGGGCAGAACAAAAAGCTCAGAGGCCAACAGGATCGGCATTTTGGCCGTAGAGAAAAAAGGGTGATCACAAATGGCTCAAATATGTCCTTTAATACAAACAGCATAATTTATGGGAGTAAGGACATGTGAGATTTATCTCAGTGGGAAATGTCTTCACTCAAGGAATGGAAACAAACAAAACGCAGTACTCTAATGCAACGCGCGGTAATGCAGACACATTTATGTTTGTCACTGCTATATCAGGTCCTGTTTAAACAATTAGTAGATTCATTTTAAATTAATTAGCATTAAGGTTGATGATGGATTAATCATTTAAGTCTTTTACTCAAGCAGAGAGGCCAACATTAGTGTTTTACAGCTCCTGAAATGTGAAGATTGTTGCTTTTCTGTGTTCTGAATATCATTGACTATTCTCAGAATTTGTGGTTCTGAACTGAGAAAGAAACGTTTGTTGCAGGGTAAATATCAGCATTCATGAATAATAACTATTTGATTATCTGTCACTGTGGTAGAAAGTGTATTTATTGGGGTGGTCGCGTCATATAAAGTTTTACGGTAAGAGCTTCAGGTGTCGGGTCCATTGTGAGGGAACAACTAACTTTTCCTCCCAGCTTTCTCTGATCAGGACAGTGTTATCACCTATTCAGTGGCATTTTATTTTGACTCTTGGTGTTTCCCTGTTCTCACTTCCTGTGCTTGACCCTCCCCCGCTCAGAGGCCTACCACCCCTCCTTTTGCAGGATTTAGCTTGCCCAAATTCCATGTCAAAGGTCGTGGCCCAGATGTCACAGCTTCCCCCCTCGCAGTGCTACTCTCTTGCATAATTAAGACGGGCCCATTGTACTGTGGGGATGGGCAGAGGTGCACACGATGGGCCTGCTCCTCTTACGAGGTCGACACTAGGAATAACAAACTGGGCAGAAAACTTTGGATAACAAGGTGGACGTTGCACAAAAGTGCAGGTTTTCTGGTTTAATTCATCTCTTGCAACAAGACAAATAAATATATCAACTTACTTTCCTTGAGATTATTCTTTGACAATTATCTACCCGTCATTCATTTCATAAAGCAGTTCATGTCGGTGATTAGTATGTTGTATTTTTCTTTTATTCCTAATTGTCGTTGCAAATAGAGAAATAGTTTTCGGTAGGGAGAATCTGTGAGCAGAAATAATGAGGCTCATCTCATATTCCGAAACCGTGACCTGAGATTCTTTCAGAGTTTAATCTCGGCCTGACCTGCTGGCCCTGGTCTGGCTCCAGTGAAACTCCTGAGGGCTGTATGGGGGTGTGAGAAGGGAGACTCCGCCCCTTCTAAACTTCTCTAAGCTCCATGCACACAAATTCATCTCCTGTGGTCTGCCTCTTCTCAGGAGAACCTCAACTCCTCAGACACCAGTAGAAGTGTGCTTTCTGCAGGATAGACAGGCCTGTAATAATATTAATAGTCAAGATTATTTAGTAAAGTTGATGAGCTTCTGTAATAAACCAGCCTGCAAGAATGTATGGCTCTAGAGAGGCATCTAGTGCAGCTCACAGACTCGTAAGCACAAATGGTTTAACACTTATAGTCCGGGACATTTCTGACAAACAAAAATGCATTAGGCAATATGTTCAATGGCAAGTGGTCCCACTCCTACATATTTTAAAGTTCCTAGATCTCAGAATAAAAACGGCTTTGATTGTAATTCAGCAACATGTGCATAAGTGTGACCAAGAATTTGAGATACGTTAATTCAACAGTGTGCATTTATTTTTACTGTATGTAAGAGTTGACAGATATGATCCAGATTATAAAAAGTGGATGCAGCATTAAAATCAAACCCTGATTATTGTTCTTTCATGAATAAAAGGGAGATTCGGTCAGATGGCTTTTGTTCAGCCACAGGCTCTAAGGGTCACGGAGGCCTGCAACTGTGGATCTTGTCCGTCGATTTGACCCCCAGATTCTGGCCCTGAATAGGAGTGTCCACTGACCAATGACCAGCAGGCCTGACTGAGGCCGTAGAAAGGGCCTCCTTATTTCCTCAAAAGACTGGAGGTGACAGCGTGATGGATAGAGGAGCTCTTCTGTTCGGCTGCAGAAGCTGACCAAAGGACTCAAGGCACTGAGCATCTGTCGCACTGCCTCACCTCTGGTTCCCACCGCACCATCAAACCAGAGAACCTCTCTGACCCCACCCCCACACAGCCCCACATCTCTTTCATGTATCACTCCTGCTTCCTGTTAGCCGTAGGAATCACGTTGTCATCTGTCTTGGTGTTGTGGTCCAAGCTGAGGAGTTGAGTGTTGGTTAGAATAAATCTCTAAGGATGTGGACCACAGTCCAGATCTGAGGCTGCGAGTCGACTGATGAGAACGTTATGCGTTTCACATTTCTATGAGTGATTTATTTGTAACATGTTGGTCTCTTCTTCTTTTTCTTAATGTAGACCCAAGGAAGAAGTACCACATTAAACTTCTGGCGTATAATTTTGTGGGAGATGGCTACCAGGCTGACCAGACCATCAGCACTCCTGGATGTGTCTGTAAGTCCCACAGTATACTTGAAAAACATATTCTTTTAAGTGTAAAGACTCTGAAGCGTGATGATGTCGCTTGTATTTGACCGATATAATAACATGACCTTTGATGTATCTCTCAGCTGTCAGAGATCGCCTCGTGCCCCCTCCACCTCCTCCACACAATGTGTACACCAAGACGAACAGCTCGACCGCCGTGTTCCTGCACTGGGGCCGCCCGGCCTTCACCTCCAGCCACGCGCTCAACTACACCGTCCGCTGCAACCCGGTCGGCCTGCAGAACGCCTCGCTGGTGCTCTACCTGCAGACGTAAGAATGTCTTCATCTCACACGTTTTCATTTTAAGCAGCTTGAATCGTTGTTTTGAACTATTAATTGATGAATGCAGCTTTCATACATTTGCGGGTCGTTCTATATGATGCTTTCCTGATTGTAAATGAGTGTTTTATTGAACGTGAAACCAGGTATAACACACACGTGTTTGTGTATCTTCCTGTGTGATGACTTCACACTTCTCTTCTTAACGCCATATTACATTATTGACATATCACAGCCTCATCGGAATCACATCACCAACACGGTTTCTTTACAACACTTTATACACACACAAAATACATACAAAAACGTTCTTAACACTTGTTGGGGAAACTTTACCGTTTTCCAGAAACTCTCAGTCGTTGTTTCCACCATTGGCAGCACAGCTCCATATCGCCACCTGCTGGGCAACAGCTTTTATTAAAGGACCAGTTTACAAACACAATATAACTTCATAATGCATGTGGATTTATGTAATTATATCATGAACGACACATAGCTTTTAAAGTTATGTAATTTTTTTTTGTAGTCTGCGGCACACACTTGTCATTGATTGTATCCTTTTAGAGTGATCTCTACTGATATCTCAATACCTCAGCAAATCACATGGAACAGATTTTGGTTATAGAGCTTCATCCAGGCAAAAGTAAATGTAGTACGTGTTGAATGACCCTCTGTCGTGTCTTTCTTCTACAGGAACGAGCAGAACCTCCTGGTGCGAGATCTGGAGCCGAACACCAAGTATGAATTTGCCATTCGCCTTCACATCGACCAGCTGTCCAGCCCCTGGAGCCCTGTGGCCTATCAGAGCACTTTCCCCGATGGTGAGAGCAGCAGGATGATCGGACATTTAAATCGTAGTAATCGTATGTATACCAGGAGTTTGTGATTGCTGCTATGTTGTCATCTGACCATGCTCTTCGTATCTGCACCCACGCAGCTCCCACACTGGCCCCTTCCAATGTGAAGGTGACTCTGATTGAAGAAGACACGGCGCTGGTTTCATGGAAACCTCCGGATGAACCCAACGTCGCGGTGACGCATTACACCATCCTGTATGCCTCCAGAAGCGCCTGGATAGCTGGGGAATGGCAGGTGCTGCAACAAGAAGGTAAGGAGAGAACGAGGTTGCACAGGTATGCGGGGGGGGGGGGGGGGAAGGGGACACAGAGACAGAGACACGTCCTCCTGTCCCACGCCAACGGGCCATTGGAAATCAGTAACTCATTTAATTCTGCTCCTTGTGATCCCTGAATGGTGCCATGACGGGTTGAGCTCACTGCTTTTGTTTTAATGATGGAAGAGCAGCTCGGAGGTTTAATGTCATTACAACGAAGACTTTGATTTACCTTCTTATTGACCTTTTTCACACAAAGACGCTTTAGAACCACTTCTTTTTATAGAAACAGACCATATCTGTCCCGGTGATGCACTTTATGCAACTACCAGTGTGGCATTGGTGAATGCATGTATTCTCTCTTTCTGGTTGTTTTCCTCTCTGTTTGCATTTGATTACGTATTAATACAAAGTATGCAGATGAATGCAGCTTTTAACTCATATTGTCAATGTGAACAATCAAAAAGAAGTCTCTCTACAGATGTGTGTCTGTTGTCTGCGCTCCTGTAAAGTATCATCTGTGTCAGATCATGGATTTGATTAGTTTTCATCAAAATAATCAATATACAGACTTCATCGGCTGTGTAACTGTGTTGTTTCTGGTTGATCTTAAAACAGTATCTTTAAGTCCAAACTAAGTAACTAAGCAAGATTCTGTTTCCTATTAAGTTGTTTCAAGAATAACACATTTTTTTTCCACATTACAACTGAGAGACATCTTTGTTTTTGAATGTACACTTCGGATGGGACACGTGGGAATTGTATCGGACATCTCTTTTAATTTAATGGTTTAGTTAATAAGGGACAGTGCACATTGATCAAAACATTTCAGTAAATGTGCCAACAGGCTATTTTTCATCTGTAGTCCCAATGTTGTGATGTTAAGAACAAACTTAAAAGAAAAACACAAGATTACAAATACAATCTACATAAGTTACTTTTTATCGAAGAGATTCACAGAGATATAAACCGCAAGTGGGAGTTATCTGTTCATAGACACTTATTGCTTGATAGGATTAAGGCAGAAAGGCAGAGGGAAACTAATACCAACAAATATTCTGAATGATTAAGACAATAATGTTGCCCCAACAATCAGGGAAAGTGAGACATCTTTGTAAAGCAGCCATTCCACTCAGTCACAGGCATTATAAAGCTGCCACTCTATCTGGCTTCTGAGGCAGAGAAGCTGCTTTTTAGGACACATGACCTCAGGAAACACAAAAAGACACACTACGCCCCCTGGTGAAGGGGTCAGAAGTGAAGCCGTTCACAAAGCTCCCCCAGCTTAGCCCAGCCCCCCCAGCCCCTCATACCGAACACCTCTCCGGTCTCTGATGGGACCCTGGTGGTGTGGAGACTGGGTGGCACTGGATGAGGGAATGTGTGTGTAGCCCTGACCTCCTGACCCCCTGCTCTTCACATAGCATCTTTCATCTATGAGGAGTGTTTGCATGTTTGTCTTTTTACTGCGTCACAAAGCTCTGCTCTTCAACGGTGACTGAACAGATCAGATGTTTACGTCTTTACAGTAGCAGAGTGGGGTAACAGCACATCAACTATGTGTGTTTATTTAAGATGAACTCTCATGTTCTGGTCCTTACATATAATTAGATATTAAAGGAAAATATGGACATTTTAGGGAAACTCAAAACGTATTCGCTCTCTGGATTTTCTTTCCAAATGTTCAGTTAAACACCAGAGTTAATGTCACCAACAGGAACCATCACCATGTCACTGCTGGAGAAGCTGAAGCCTGGCCAGATTTACTTTGTGAAAGTTTCTGCATCCAACAAGATGGGCGATGGGCCGTTTTCTCACACAATAGAGTTGACAGTCCAAGCAGACGTATCCTCTGGTCATGATCCTCGAGGCTCCACCCACTCCACAGGTCAGTAATACCAACGTCATCCTGACAGAATCACTTCATAACTCACCTTTGGGGTTTTCCTGTCACAAGCTCAAACTTTTCTCCGACTGCAAATGTGCCAAATGATTGATACTCAATGTTGCTTCATCCATCGCAGGCTTTTCTGATGGCTTCTACCACCTGGATCAAAAGTCTATGACGGGGATCACTGTTGGCGTCTGCATCGCTCTCATCTGCATCATCATCTGCGCGTTCATCATCGTCTGCAGAGGGAAACATAGGTACTTAGTATGTCTGAATGCTTCTAACAGCACACATTGACTTACGTAGTTAAACACCATAACTCATGTATCTGTAACAGAGGAACTAGTTGGACTGGAGTGACGCCATGTTTGTTTCTCTCCAGGAAATTGTCCGCTGTTAAAACATGCAGAGAAGGAGTGGACACGTCCGCCTCGGCTGCAAGACATTTGGGCTCTGAGGGACAAGCTGAACCTGCTGATGTCAGCATCCCCATGATGAGCCAAAGTCATTTCATTGATTCCAAGGTACTTGACACTCCAGCATGTAGCGCGCTCACCAACATCCTGATATTATTGTGGAATGTGTTGTTTCTTAAAATGTGTCAAATACTTTTCTTTTGCACTAATTGGTGTATCAGAACTACATCCAATGTAGTTGCAAGAGTATAATTTCCAATCATATTCTTTTTTACAATAGAATTCTGCTTATGGCTCATACGTTTTCATACTTAAATATAATTTTAAATATTTATTTATATATTTTTACTTGTAGGGTGGAACAAATCTCATTATAAATTATCTGGGCCCCGTTCAGCCCAGCACTGAGAAGAAAGAGAAATGGTTTTCCTTCAGCAGTAGTGTGAAAAAGGACAGCGAAGCGTCGCAGGTAAGACTAATTGAGATTAAGATCACAAAACATATCGTACCAGTGTTTGTAGATTACAAGAGACTCTGTTGTTCTTAATGGAGCTTCAGGCTGCTCCTAAACCTGGCTTTATGAAAAGAGGAGACCCAAAGCTCAGCCTAAAGCTCAGCCTAAAGCTCAGCCTAAAGCTCAGCCTAAAGCTCAGCAGATCTTATTGGTGGTGCCTGTTGGAGGTATTTGGCTACCAGGCAATTAAGGCCTTCTAATTTAAACTTGTGAGTGCATTTTGGTATTTAAAGGTAATTCTCGATCTTTTCCTCATTTAGTAATTATGAATACAGTTTAAGAATCATAAATGATGTAAAGAGGGGATAGATGTTGTTATTTTTCATCTACCAAAGGTTAATAAAGAAACAACATGAAGAGGAAAGTAGACGCATCTTATTAGTATTTTCTATCAAAAAGGCTTTTTAGGAACTGCAGAAAAGCCTTCTGAGGGTCCTATTCATAATGTGGATGATAGCAGGTGAAGGCAGAATACATGTGATAATAAAGTTGCAGCTATCTGCAGCCACACAACGACAAACAAACACTCGGCCTAACTGAAGCAACGTGTTCTCTGTGTTGTAGAGCGTGAGGCACAGCTCCGCCTCCTACCAGCCGAGCCCCCCCGTGTTGACCTATGAGCTGTCCATGTCCCCTGACCAGCCCACCGCCCTGCAGGCCCTGCTGTGGCGTCCCGGGGACTCGGAGGGCTCCTCCAACAGCGAGGGCAGCCACGCCACCGGGGACTCGGGCCGCTACTCTCACGACGAGACAGAGATGACCAACCTCTCGTCCGGAACCAGCAGCCGCCCTCCGTCTCTGACGGCGGAGGAGAGCGGAGGCTCGGACTGCAGCACCCCCCCCGAAGAGCCCGACGAGCTGCTGGAGGAGAGTCGCGCTGACCCGAAGTTAATGGAGTCGGTGGAGAACGCCGGCTTTCATCATGAAGCGCAGAGCCGTTCTGAGTCTTCACTTTCTCTCCAAGTGTGTGAAACTGTCTGTGTGTGAGAGACTGTAAGTATGTGTGTGTGTGTGTCTGACAATGTGAAGACAGTGGTACACTTGCAAAAAACTGCACTGAAGTAGAAAAGCAGCAGAGCAGATCTCTGTGATCGCTGCAGCTTCCGATTTAGAAAAAACAATGTTTGCACTCAATTATTCATCTTTTTGAGAAAAGTGGTTTCAATCTTTTCATCTCTTGTCTCTTGCGTGTTTCACAAAATGTCTAACGAATCCTTTAACTATGGCCACCAACAAAATTCTAAAGTCATCCAGGTAAACTTCCTGCAGTTCTTTTCTGTACGTGTACCACAGGCGTGTGCGTGTGCGTGTGTGTGTGTGTGCGTGTGTGCGTGTGTGTGTGTGTGTGTGTGTGTGTGTGTGTGTGTGTGTGTGTGTGTGTGTGTGTGTGTGTGTGTGTGTGTGTGAGAGAGAAAGAGAAACAGAGAGCTGTAAAAGAAACAAGGAGAGACACCTTTTTCAACTTTTATCCTGGTCCAACACAAAATGAACAAAAAGCCGAAAAATGCCTTTTACAGTATAGAATATTGGCAGGGAGGGGTCATTTGATTTCTTTTACCCATTTCTTTTTCATTCAATGAATGTCCTTTCTTCTTTTTTTTCGTTTTTATTTGTGTCTGTATGTTTAAAAAAAAAAAAATCTCACCCACCATGAATGTTTAAAAAGACTGTCAGAAATGTGACAAAAAGTGACATTTCTGGCATTATTTAAGAGAGTTTATCACTGGAGCGAAAGGGAAGCGTGAGTCCTTTTCACTAATAATCTACCTCGGTTTACCTCCGGGTAAACCTCCACTGTATATTTAATAACTACTTATACCTACGTTTTGTGATGGGCTGCCCCAGTTTCATTACACTGTATACTTCCTGATGACTTGTCTTCCGATTGTCATCCATGTTTGTCCTCTTCTCTTACGTTGTCCTGATTTTACTGGATGGTAAGGGCGCTGCTGCTCTCTCCTCGAGCTCCACCTGCTGTGCGGCCTGAAGGACGGGAACATACAGTCTGTTATTTATCTCCTCAGATGTTGCTGAGGTACTGAGCCAGTATTAATAGTGTTTTTGATCATTTTGTCCATTATTGAGTAATGGTGTGAAAAGATAATGAATGTCTGCTTTTGTTTTGTACGTCAGTGCAGCTGCCCTTGCTATTCCTATTTTATACTACCTCGATTAAGAATTTACGTTATTCTCTTATTGTTTTCCTAAACTCAGGGAACACAGTTTAGTACGTTTATAAAGTCATGTAGTGTTACATGCTTCACAGGGTATCTTCTCAGTACTAAACTGTTGCAGAGTGTCATTTCCTAATAGAATGAATGTGTCTGTTATCGTGCCGCCCTCCCCACAGATGAAAACCTCCTCTGTACTTTCTCCTCAGGTCCTTTCACGTCTTTGTTTTTTTACAACAGACTCTTTTGTTTATTGACTTCTTCCTTTTTATTTGCGTAAAGATTCACACCAGAAGTGCTTGCAGCGGCGTGTCGGTACAGAAAAGCTTTATATTTGGCCTTAACGTGGGAAAGCCGCCCTCAGATGTGGAAACCAAAGCCTAATCTTTCTGAGGGAAAAGCTCCGCGTGAGGATGCAAAACGAGAAGAATGATTGTAGTAAAAGAAATGGAAGTGTTTAATCAGAGAGGAAAGTGAAGAATTGAATGAACACCATAAAACTATATTTTTGTTAGAAGATAATGTAGTTCTGAGTACACATAGTAGCTACCTGTGTACTAAGTAGTTTTTTGTTTTGTTGTAGAGTAGATAAAGATTAGCACTTGTCTGCCAAGTAGTTTTGTATTATCTGCCAATATGCAGCGGTGACTGTGATGCTATTAACCAAAGAGTTGTTTGCTATCTGAGTTCATTTTTGTCTCTCAACTAATCTCTGGCAGACGGTTACTGAGGAATGTGAAATAATCGGAACACGTTTGACCAAAGATGAAACGCGGCCTTCGAGATCAGTTGAGCTCCTCAAACGAAGCCTTGCACGTTAGTGGCCTTGGCCCGCGACCAAAAGAGGGAAGTGTTGCGGGTTCAAACTCTGAGGAAGTGCCAGCAGGTTGAACTGGCACGACGGAGTGACGATTAATAATCAATCTTATGCACCCAAATCAAATTATTCTGTCGCAGAGTGCCTCCAAAACTGTTGCAAACAGATGTCTGTAAATTGTAGGCGAGAATGATGAAATACAGTATATTATATTGAGTAGTGTCTGTGTTGCAACAGTGCAGTTGTGTGAAAATGAGCTCCCACTGATTTTTTTAAACATCATTTACAAAATAATTTTAAAGTTTGCAATATTTCCTCTCATGGTACATACGCAAAGTACATTACGAACAAGAAATATATGCATTTGTTCATGCCTTTTTATACAGATAATTTCAAGATCTCTCTCATATTTTTTGGAAATATAATAACAGAGAATGTAGAAACGTCAGTGGGCACTCAAATGTTTTCACACTTCTGTATTTTTAATCAGAGGATTCTGCGGAGGATTCAATCATGGATGAAAAGTGACACAATCAGCTTAACTTTCTTTTGAAAAGCAAACAACGTAAACCAAAGATTATTTTTAGAGGTCACCGTTGCGTATTGGCATACTGACAGAGATGAAATGTGGTCATTGTCAGTGTTCTCATATTCATTTTATTACTGTATAATATGTTGAACAATGAGAAAGCAGATTGAAAGCTGTTTTTTAATCATTTATTTCCACTAAATCAAGTTATTTTTGTCTGTTGTCTTTCAAGATACTTTTTTTGTTTAACACAGTGGAGTCATGAAGGATATCCATTTCCATTGTAACTGGATCCATAATGTATTCCTATACATCCGGTATTGTTAGAGCTTTAAGGGCTCAATCCAAAATATGAAATCAGCTCTGTTGATTATTTTCTGTCATTTTTTTGAAGCTGTGGTAAGATACTGACCACACACACACACTCTACTACCTCTGGTTTTTATTTTGTCATGTTCCTGTTAGAGGTGCAGATGAATTTCAGCCGGGTCATTAATGTCTGTAAGATTGAAGTCAAGATCCTCAAGCAAATGTCCCGAGATGTTGGTCTGTGGTCTGTCGTCTGATGAATGTTGTTATGTTGGAGTTCTGTTCCTGTCCAGACGTGTGAATGTGGGGATGAAACAGAGCGTTTTGTTTTCCCTGTTTGCAGTACTGTTGTGTTTTGATGAGGTGGAGCGCTGTGGGTCATTTTTAGTGAAACTCAGGGGAACCCACAGCTGCTGCTCCTCAGTGGGAAAGAGATCTCAAGTCTGGAAAATTGAATGTACCTTTTTGTAATGAATATGTTTTCTGATTAGTTCTGTTACTGTTTTGTTATATTTCGACTATGTCAGCAAAGCCACTTGCAAGTTGGATTTTGCAAAAAAATTGTTTAGTTAGGAGGTTTAGACATTGGTTAATTATGAAAACGTCTGATTCTCAATTTAAATAAAAGTATAAAAAAATGCAACGTGTCTCCATTTGTTTTTACTGTCATCATTTAGTATTGCTTTGGTTTAGTTTAACTGTAAAGGCTGTAATTGTAACCACAATCCAACGTGTTCCTTTAGCTCAGTGGTTCCCAAAGTGGGGGTCGCGACCCCTAGGGGGGGCGCGGTGGTACTACAGGGGGGTCGCGGCTTCATCGCCAACCCACACACACAGACGCACACATACACCGGTAAAACAATATAAAATAACCGACGTGACATGCACTGTGTTCCAACCACGCCACCAGAGCGGCTCATGTCACAGACCGACTGGCAAAACCAGCGAGAAGGCGGCGCCGAGCGAGAGAGCGAGAGAGAGAGAGTGAGGGAGCGCGAACGAGAGAGAGACACACAGCGACACAGAGCGAGAAAGATACGCAGCGACAGAGAAAGATAAAGATAAGAGAAGGAAGTATGTACAAAGATGGACAGATTTGTGACTGGTCTAAATGAACTGAGAGTAGCTATCTCCAACCAGCAACCCCGCTTTGACAAAATCTGTAAAGCAAAGCAAGCCCACACCAGTCACTGATTGATATATATGAATAGGAATATACATAGGAATATGATCACAAAATAATGATCCATGTAGACCTGCACACCTTGTTCATAATTGTGTTATTTTATTGTTTGAGAAAACCTGCTGTTCAATGTGAGGAAATACAGTATATGTTGTTTGCACTTTGTTTGAAATTAAGTTAATTGTATTTACAAATTATTTTATATATTTTTTATTTTATATATATTTTATTATTGCTATTTTTTTCTTTCAGTGGACCAATGGCTGAGCAGCTTTAAGTGGACCAATGGCTGAGCAGCTTCCAGTGGACCAATGGCTGAGCAGATTTCAGAGGACCAATGGCTGAGCAGCTTTCAGTGGACCAATGGCTGAGCAGCTTTTTTTTTTTCTATTAGTGTTCAAAATCTCACATACACATATTTAAATTTTTCAGATTCTTTGTACATACAGAAGTACAGGCCAAAAAAAGAGAAGAAAAAAAGAAGAAGAAAAACACATGCAAATAAAGAAACAGTACCATAGTAATAAAACTAATAATAATAATAAATAAAGTAGGGAGAAATCATTTCCCATAGAGTAAAGAAATACAGTCAGGCCATTTATCTGTGACATAGTTGCACCACTTTAGCCAGTGTTTAAGAAATGTTTCTGTTCTTTGATTGACATGAGCTGTGATCTGCTCCATTCTGTAGATATCCGTTACAATGTCTCTCCAAGATGTAATTGTAGGACACTCTGGTAGTAACCATTTTCTAGTAACAGACTTTTTGCTGGCCACCAGCAATGCATTAATCAAGAGTCTGTCTCCTTTCGGCCAACTCTGAGGTCAATTTCCAAGGTACAGAATCTTAAAGTCCAAAGGGATGTCCTCGCGAAAGATGTCCTGTAAAGTATTGTGTACCACCTTCCAAAAGTGTTTAATGATGGGACAGTCCCAGAAGATGTGATAATGGTTTGCGCTTTGGTGTCCACATTTTCTCCAGCATTCAGGAGTGGTATCGCTATAGTGAGATGTCTGAGATGGTGTAATGAAATATCTTATGTAATTTTTCCAGTTAAACTCTCGCCAGCTCATTGAACTGGTACATTTCCATTGGTACCCCCATATTAATGTCCATTCTTCCTCAGAAATATCTATCCCAGATTCCTTTTCCCATTATGCTTTAATGCAGTGGTTCCCAAAGTGGGGGGTAATTGTATTTACAAATGATTGTATATATTTTTTATTTTATATTTATTTTGTTATTGCTAATGTTCCTATATCATCAAAGGGGGTCTTGACAGAAAACGTTTGGGAACCACTGCTTTAGCTTCTTGAGGCCTTTCAGAAAGGAGACATATTTGTAAATATACATGAACACACACAGTCACTAAAGTGGTTTGAATAGAATAATACAGCATCATGTTTGTGAGCATTTAATCTTTGAGTTGGTTGAAATGTTAAGTTTAAACTTTTATAGCGCTGCAGCTAATAATTATTTTCATAAGAAATTCGCCAGCTGCTTATTTTCTTAAAGAAATAATTGATTATTTTGATTCCTAAAATAATCTGAGAATAGCGAGAACACCCGTCATAAATTACCCAGAGCCCAAAATGACTCCTCAGAATGATTGATTCGTCCATCATTGTTCTCATAGAAATGGACTAAAATGACTCACTTTATTTGCCGAAACATTTTTTTTCAGCTCGTCTTGTATTACTCGTTGGGTGTTCTAATGTATGACAACGCATACCATTTTGTTAAGCTCTTCATATGTATCTCTACTAGTCACTGTACTCGTCCACCCAGTCGGGGAACATCACTTTGTATTCATCAACCAGATTTTTGGCTCGCAGCCGATAAAACGCGCCAACTGCCCATAACAACGACGAGCACGTGCTTGCCCGCATTTCCGCATTAGTGAAATACTTTATAAAACTTCTGCTAACACCACTGCGCAGTACAAAAACACCCAAGTGAGTTCATGTTGTTGTCTTTTCGTCGTGATTGAATCTATTGGCGCGGTCTGTCACGCTTCCTTGTTTATGTTTTTTACTAAAACGCAGGAGTTGTTTCCACCCTCGCTGAGCACGTTGCGCCACCGCGCTGACTTATGGGAAATATAGTTTCAAGACTCCTGTGCCTGACCACCCACACCAGTTAAAAACTACACTTCCCACAACACTTCCCGTCGAGAGTCAATTTTTCCGTGTTGTTAACGGATAACTTGGGCTGCAACAACTCTTGAGCTCTATGTAAACAGCTGCTGCGTCGTTGGGCACACGATACCGGTACGTTAAGTACATGTTCTACACACGTGTTTCACAAGCTAGAGATGTTAAACGTGTGCTCGAGATAAATGTATCGATAAAGCACTCCTAAACCGATGCTCAGGGGGTGATGTTAACAACCAACGTTAGCCTCTAAGTCGGTGAGCTGCGAACAGACCGCTAAACGTCACCGTGTGGCTGATGTTAGCAGATGTTTGCTGCAGGGAACGACTGTTATTAAGGAGGTTGTCTGTTGTCAGGGAGCAGGAGCTGGCCATATGTGTCTGCTATTGTTGCGGTTGTATAAAGATCCTTAAGTTACCAATAGAGGTCGCTGTTCTCGTGTTTAAATATTATTATTATTATTATTAGTTTGAATGAGGGATACAAGTATTCAGTCTCAAGTCTCTGAACTAATACCTGGACACAGCTTAGTGCTGAGGTGGTGAATGAAACTAGATGTAGCCATGCAGCTTAACCTCTTCAATAAAAACAGTTTTATGTTTTCTAAAGCAATCAGATTGGGCTCATAGTTAACGTAACTTAAGGATCTTTATACAAAAGAAACAAGTCTTTCCAGTACTTAGTAAAGTAGTAATAGTCATAGTAGAATAGTGGACCAGTTACAAGCTGCTTGGGTGGCAAGTTAGGTTTCGGCTCAATCGGGTAACCCTGAATAAATAATTCACCATACCGTGACACAGGCACGGTCAACACGCTAATTTTCATCAATGAACACAGAAAAATAGTTGCAAATACTTGTATCAGGTTCCTGGTATTTAATGTCTTTATGGCACTGAACTTGTATATCCGACTGTCAAATACACCA
This sequence comes from Liparis tanakae, assembly GCA_036178185.1. NCBI lineage: Eukaryota > Metazoa > Chordata > Actinopteri > Perciformes > Liparidae > Liparis > Liparis tanakae. The sequence continues at coordinate 8,928,771 of CM070104.1, read as the reverse complement.
AAAGAAAGAAACACAAACGGTGTGTATTTGCATAGGACTGTTATTATTGTATTTTATATCTTGATTATGTACGATAATATGCTCATTTTGGACTGTTAAAACTGAAGATTCATGGCACTGTTTTTCAGCTTGTGCACACTGTGTTTCTGTCACATGCTGTTTACATTGTTCAACCTCATTATCTCTTGTAGATCCCTGTATATTGCTGACAACTGACAGAAATGTCAGAGACATCAAGTGATGCAGAGTCGTCCTGTGGCTGGACCATTATCAGTAATGAGGTATATAAATCCTTTTTTTGTTCGTAATCCCAGCTATTTTCTATTGTTGTAGTAGTATTTTTATCTTATTTTAAGGAGTCAGCAAGGAGAGATGTTTTATAATCTAACAAAAATGAGAAACAAAACCTATACAAACTTATGAAATTATGACTGAAATGTCTGTGAAGGAAACTAAAGATATGATGATCATATTGCAGGATTAGTGCAGTCTAGCATCTCAAACACCCCCACAACTTTCAGCAAACTGTGAAACATTTTGGTAACTTCTTCCCAACTCATTCATGGAATTGTTGAGAAAACCTTTATATAGTTTTATATAATGATCCGTTCATTTGACTGTATTAATACTCTAAGACATCATACACTGATGTGACAGCACACACCTATAATACACATTACCACAATAAAAGATCCCATTAAAAAGGGACAATTTGCAACTCCCTAGAATAAACTGCAGCAACTTGTATCCACAAATATATGTTATTAACCAAAATTCAAGCCATAGTTTTAGTTATAAAGACTATTTTTGTACATCATTATAATTTGTTGAAGTTGTTAGTCAAGGCTAATTTCATACAAATCATTTCTGGACTTGCTTATTAATATCAAATGATGCAGTAGTTATGATTTTGAATATGTATATATATATATATATATATATATATATATATATATATATATATATATATATCTCTTCCATCATGCTCAGTTTTAATGTGTGCTTATTGTGTTTCCAGGGTTCAGATATCGAGTCGTTGGGATCGGAGGCTGCAGTGGAAGCTGAGCTGTTAGAGCGCGCTCCAGGGAAGGAAGCAGAGCTGCAGAATAATGGTAACAATATCATTGAGTATAACAATAATATTAACTGGTAATTATGTGTGATATTATAAGATTAAAAGGTTTTCTTTGGTACATCAAGTGTGCAGACAAAAACAAGTGAGAATTGCAGTATGTCATTCATCTGAAAGTCACACTGTAGACTAATTCTTTAAAGATGCTAAATTCAAGATTTTGTATATGAGAATCAGATTCTATTAGCTTACCATTGCAAACGTTAATTATGAACTCCTCCTGAATGTTTGTTTTGAAAAGAAATATGAATTATAATCAGTTGAAATAATTAGTCAATTATTTACTCAGTTAATTATCAGAAAATGTATCTGTAACCACTGGGTAACAGATTAATTTGTCATTTTTTAAAGTAGAACTGGTCAGGAAGTGGTTTGCCAATTAGCCTTGTATGACATCAAACTACATATCTATATTATCTTTTAATGTTGTCTGAGCAAAACAGATTATTGTAATTTGTCAACTTGGAGCTATTTGTCTTTCAAGCCCAAACTATTAATCAAGAAAGTAAACAACGGAATAATCAATAATGAAAATAATTGACTTTCAGCTCTAATTATGACTGTCATTGCTCTTACATGTATTCTTGCTGCACGACTCAGTGAAATGTAACTTTGTGATAACAACAATTCCCTCATCTCCCTGTGAATGGCTTCAGCTCAGCCGGTTGAAGAGGATGTTTCCGAGTCACTGGACGAAACTCTGGAAGAACAAACCATAGATGAGGCATTGTGTTCTTCCGAGGTGAGAGGTCTACTAAAAACCTCCAGGTTGCTGTTGAGTCATTCAGGTGCTGCTCCCTTTGCCTCCCCACTTCAGCTTGTTGTGTCCTCAGCAGGCCGGAGACGCCGCCAAAGGGACGCAGCATGTGGCTCTGTGGTCCTCCAGTGACCACTCCGACATCGTGACTCTTGGAGACTTGAAGGAGGGCGAGCACCTGGAGGCGGCGGCGGCCAACAGAGAGTTTTACCTCGGCACGTCCTGCAGCAGCCAGTATGCCTTCACTGCAACCGAGGCTGGTAGGACAGAACAACACTTCCACTGTACTGTCTTCATGCTTTCCTTAGCAGCTGGTTTCATCTCACAGCCAAAGAGTCTAGACTACAGGAATTAGACGCATCAACACAAAAACTCTGTTCCTCTGCCTTTTTTCTCTACATCAACAAAGCAGGTTTGATGTTGAGTCACTGGAAACTTCCACAGAGCCTCGTGAACTTAGGCTGCCGTCTGAGAAGCCGGCTCACTGGAGGCCGCTCTCTTCCTGATTGAAAACTGGAGTGAATCTAATAAGATGTTAAGCTGGCTCACAAGGCACAGGACTAATCCCCATCAGCACCCCGTTTACTGATGTGAGCCAGTTGTGCTTCTTTAATAAAGCATGATAATCCACATATAGAAAGAAAAACAGTTTTTCTATATGCATGCACGTTTGGGTCTTTGTAGATCTGTCTGGAGTGTAATTAATATACTAAATTAAGAGATATTGGAATGAGGATGAAATTCAGTCAGTATAAGAATTGTAAACGGATAATATGCCGCCACAACCCATGACTCTTTTGTTTAATATCTGTGTGCATGAGCAGATTTAATGTGTGATTCATAATGTAAAACAAAGCATGAAAGTGAATTGATTGAAAGGGAACATTTCGGTTTTAGTATTTACACATATCTTGTTTTTGCCGTCCTTTGGGAAAAGGGTTGTTTGATATTTTGTGAAGTATGCTATTTTTGTGTTTCCCTCTTTTTGTGTTAATTTATTTCCAGCAAATAATCACTGCAGCCATAACTTTGTGTCTTGGCCTTAGTGTACCCAGTGCAGCAGCCTCCAGGGACTGACTCGAGCAGCAGTGAGGACGAGGCGGGGCGAAGCACCGGCACTGTGGTCCGGAGACGACGGCTGAGGAAGAATACCATCACCATCATCACAGAGCCTGAGGAGGAGGTGCTGGAGTCTGACCAGAGTGAGGAGGCGGAGGAGGAGAAGAAGGAGGAGGTTAAAGAAGAGAAGTTTCAGCAGCAGCAGCAGGAGGAGAAGGAGGTTAAAGAACAGAAGTGTCAGCAGGAGGAGGAAGAGGAGGCAGAAGTTAGAAGTCTGGATTCCCGAATGCGAGGCCAGGGCGGCAGCATCCTCAACAGCTGCGTCCTGATGGCCCTCGTCATCGCCATCAGTATGAGCCTTGGCCACTTCAACGGTAAGAAGGTCACGACAGAAACAAACGACTTTAATGACGTTATGGGAAACATAGAAAGTATTTCACAGACATTCAAATGTACATATTTTTTTCTTGCCAGACGATTAACAGTACAGCACCTTCATCGCCGGTGAGCGATCACATAGTCCCACTGGTTTTCAAAGGAATGCCTCTGGGTTTGGTCGTGGCCCTCGTCTGTCAGATGTGACGTTGCGCTTGTGTTGTTTATTTATCAGACTTCTTCGTCTCCTACTGCAGATTTATAAATGTTTCTTTTCCCACAGCTCGGTTTACTTTAGGACCAAGAGATATCTCAGCGGTTCTTATCTCTGGTGGAAACTACAGTTCTTATGTGAAATGTAACCCATGTGTCCCTCTTTTGTTTCTCCTAACTGTCTTTGAGGTTTTTTTTAGACCACTTTAAACTGTGATGTAGACATGACTCCTATCGTTAAATAAATATGTAATATCTGAATATTTGTGTTTCAGGTACAGTCCAGATTCAAGAAAGACAGACGACTGACAATAAAATCAGAGTGGATGAAGTTGATGCTGCGAGGGCTCCGATTCAACCTGTTGGAGAACAAGCTTTTATAAAAGAGGTACGGGTCAACAAAGGTCACAACCTAAACGAAACATTTCAATCATCATTTCCTCATTCTGGTCCCTAATGTGTAGTTTCTTTATTCTTAAATGCTTATTCAACCAAACAAGTCTCATAAATACCAAAAAATGTCATCCATAATTTTTAATTGATACTCTCTCCGAAAGGTGTGTGTTCAACTCTGGTTCTTCTTGAGTTTGTAGTATTGTATTAGATAACAACTTGAATGCACCATGACTCGTCTTCTTTTTACCACCAGAGGGATGAGTTTGGTTCGGATGTCCCGGAGGAGCAGAAAGGGATTTCTCTGCTCACAGAAGTGATTGAGAAGATAAAGAAAGAGAACCAGGAGCTCAACATCAAACAGGAGCACATTCAGGTAACTTGTGAACTTATTTGGTAATGAGGAAATGTTATGAGTTACAAATCCAAACTGAAGCACAAACTCATTTCATTTTTCCTCTTGCATTAATGTTTTACTGCCAGGGTTCTTACGGTCATGGAAAACCTGGAAAAGTCATGGAATTTTGAAATGGCCATTTCCAGGCCTGGAAAAGTCATGGAAAAAACTTAAATCATAAAAGTTTTGGAAAAGTCATGGAAATTTGTTATAATCACATGTTCATTTACGTAGAGTTTGAAATAATTAATGTGATTTTTAAAGAAAAACGCTCAAAATAAAAGCCGGCGTACGCAATCAATACCCAACATTTTCAAAATGTTTCATGTTTATACCGAGATTTCAGATTGGTCATGGAAATTTGGTGAAAAGTCATGGAAATCCATCATTCAAAATCTGTAAGAACCCTGTACTGCTCTAATGCTGAATAAGTCATTCAATTAAATAATCTAATATTTTGTCCGTTTGTTGTTTTCCTTCTTTCCATGAAGGCCCAGAGAGATGACCTGGAGCTGCTGCTGCAACAGAGGACGGAGGAGAGGACGGACATCGTGTCTCAGCAGCAGGAGTTGGCGGCTGAGAACCGGCTGCTGAAAACCTCCCGAGAACGTGATGAAGAGTCCCTGTCCTCCCTCCAGCTGGAGTTGAGAAACCTGCGCTCGAAGATGAGAGACTGGGAGGCGATGGGAGCGGGTACCCAGGCGCTGCTGTCAGAAATACAGAGGCTGAAAGAGCAGCTGGAGGAGGAGAAACGGCTGATCGAAAGCTTCCGCAGCCAGAGGGCAGACATGGCGGCCGCAGCACAGACACTGAATCATCAACTCGACGAGGAGAGAACGATCACAGCAGAGCTGAGGAGAGAGTTACATGCGCTGAGAAATGACATCCCAAAGAAGTCTGCTTCAGAGGCAGAAGAGCTTCACTCCCGACTGGCGGAGCTGGAGAAGAGGCTGAGCTTCGAGCAGCAGCGCTCCGACCTGTGGAAGAAGCTGTACGTGGAAACCAAGGGAGACGGAGCGAGGGGAGACGAGTCCAGATCGAAGAGAACCAATGAGAGCGTGGCAGGCAAAGTGAAGCAGACGTTTGACGCTGTGAAGAACTCCACGAAGGAGTTTGTCCATCACCACCAGGAGCAGATAAAGAAAGCGAACGAAGCTGTGAAGGAGAACCTGAGGAAGTTTTCAGATTCTGTCAAATCAACTTTCCGACACTTCAAGGATTCGGCTTCGACCTTCTTCAACAAAGCCAGAGGGTTTAGCGATAAGAGGCGCGGGGGGAAGAACACTAAAGAGGCGCGGAGCCACAGGTTCCACAAACCTCCTCACAGGAACCAACGCAAAGCGGACGGGTCCTTCCAGAGCAAGCAGGCACACGGCTGACGCCCCACGCCGTTTGACCCCAAATACTAAAAACATCTCAACTGGTTTGATATGTTTGCAAATTCTCTTTTGGGTTGTTTAGAAGCAACGTCTCATGTTTTTTGTAAGTTTGCACAATGTTAACGTTTTAATGCTACTGAATGTCATTGAGCTGTTTTGTTTTTAGTGATGTAATCGTTTTGTTTGAGTGAAGGATATGGCATATCTGATTCACAAGTTTCATAGATAAAACTCAAGTACAACTGGAAATTGGGGACCTGATGATTTATTCCTTAAACGCCATTGAAATCCATCTTTAACTACTGTACGTGCGTTTAAAAAATATACGGGAAATTCTTGAGCAGAGAAGTGTTTATTGGGATTTTTTTTCTTTACAATAATTTTAATTATGCACATGCCTCATTATTGGATGTTTTTGAGTATAGCCATGTAGTGAGTGTGTGAAGTGATTTAAATGTTGTCTCAGAGGTATGCTGCATTGTTCTAACATTCCACCTCATGCTTGTTTTAACTGACAGTTTTATTTGTCTTTATTTACACGTGTTGGCAAAGAATTACAAGCAATAATGTCACCAAATGTAGTTGTGAAAATAAATACAGGTGGTGTTATACAGTAGACTTATCTGATAATTGGGATTTAAAAAAATAGTTATTACAATATTTACTACAGTAGAAAGTTAATATCAAGTCACATTCTCATTTAGGACAGAAACGTGCCTTTGTTCCATTGTTTTCACTGCCTTTCATAAATAAAGATGCTTCCTCCAACTCCTCCCTCTGGAAAGTGAGTATGGAATATCTCCGCTGTCCTCACAAACGTATTCTCTTGCAGAAATACGGAGATCTCCTACAACAAAAAACACATACATATCACACATTTTGACAAATACATTATATATATATATATAATTTATATACATCATTTGTGAATCTTACCTTCTCCAAAACATCAAACAAAACCAGATGGGTCGGTAGAAAAGATTTGTGTGGAAATGAAGTTCTGAGCCAGAGGAGAGGATCGTCGTAGAACCGGTCGGCTTCATCAACGTAGCCGACTTCTCCAAGATCTGGAGGACACTCCAGAAACCTCATCTTCATCGGGCAGTGGACGTGGCTACAAACAGAGAGCGGTCAGAGGCAACACGTTACTGTTTTTGACATAAACCTATACTCAGAAAGGCACTGCAGCCTTATTTATTTAATCTTTGGTCACATATTTTTGGAACTCAATCCCTAGTCTTTATTTTCTTAGAAGGCAACGTTTCATTAAAGAAACAATCTCTTTTACATAAATGTAGCATACTTCTTTTCTTTATTTAAAAAGGGTTAACATGTTTCTATTACACACAGAAAGTTGAAATCATGGGTTCAAAAAAATACGTTTAAGCTTTTTTGGGGGAAATTCTGAACCAGAGCATAACATAACTTGAGAATAACAAATATATATATATATTGCATTTAGTCCTCACCTATAATAGGGAGTTGAGTGGCAGGGCATGAGGAAGAGGACATCTGGCTGCAGAGGGGAGGAGCTGCTGCTGACGTCACACAGGGTCTGGAGGTTGCCCATGACGACCATCGGGCCCCTCTGGTGGACCAGGCCGGTGTACAGCGCTGCCGACAGGTTGCTCACTAGCAGGACGAAGGCAGCGGTCCGTCGCCACGCTTTCAAACTAGCCAAAGAAATCCCTGCAGGAGAAGAAGCATTAAAAGACACGTCTGACATCTAGCTCATTATCACAAAGATATTGTACGTGTGACAAAACAACCTACCACAAAAGATCATACAGAAAGGCAGCACCGGGTAGATGAACCTGAACTCCTTGTGAGGAAGCAAGCTGAAGGAAAGGATTCAGACATGTCGGTAAGGGGTGGAGGTTTGGTCTTAAGGCGCTCTGTGGAGTTGTTGACGAAGTAACGCAAACATCATATTCATGAGTGGGTCACTGGGGGCAGCAACACACCAACCATCACAGCCACGTGCCAGCACAGAGTATGGATGTTAACAATGCAGGTTTCAAAATGATCAAAAACTAAAATAAATCAGGCTGCTAGATGTTAAATCAAGATATGTTTGTTAGAAGACGTTAAGTAACTACAACTTTGTTTACAAGTAAACTCTACAGGGCACCTTTAAGAACAACATTCAATTATGAATCCTTCAGGATGACTCAAACTTACAAACGTAAGAATAAAAGCTATTCATGAACTTTCTTTTGACTTAAGAGAAGTCAGCAACTTCTGAAAAATATGTTGTTTTAATGACTATGATGTATCAAGAGGAATAATTGGTTCTGAAGTCATTCAGAATACTATTTGCTGCTGCTTTCTTTTAAGCCCTTATCTGCAGACACACATTTGATGTTACACTACTTACCACCTATTATCTAATCATATATATTGAACAAATGTATTGCCACTGTAGATATTTTTTTAACTACACAAACAAATCCAGCTTTTATTCTTCTGCAGAATAACATCTGACTGAGAAAATGAGGATGACATTTGAAAGAATGAAAGATGCCGTCTGTGAGATGAATCCTTGTTTCTGATTGGCTATTCTTACTCTTAGCCTACATGTGATTAATCATGTGATCCCACTCCAACGCTTCACTGTAACGAGGAGTCCCTGTTGGCTCTGTAGAGCATTCATAAGTGTAATTCATTGAGGTTTGATAAATAGGGCTCACAGATGTGAACACAGACATTTTACCTGTAGACCCCGACGGTCCAGACGACCGCCGCCAACAGAATTGTGTATCTTTTGAAGGCGATGCAGCACCCGTGAAGGAAGAGCGGAAGGTGTGGGCCGATCACGACGGCAAACCCCTGAGTGAAGTACCAGTGCCAGGGATGAGAGCCGTAGAAGTCCGCTACACTATGGAAGACGTTAAACTTCAGGAAGTTGAACTGCACCATGGTCCACTGAGAGACAGAGAGGGCCGCGGTTACATCTGTAAAGTGCTTGCTTGAATAAGCAGATATTGTAATCCAAAAATGACATGATGGATTTGAGCTTTTTACCTTTTCATAAAATATACAGTCGACCGCTGTTGAAATCACGATCGCCAAAGCTCTGGAAAAGAGAGGGAAAAAAAGATTATGCAATGAAGACGGGAGGGTGAAACAGATTCAGTTGACGGGGATTAAAAGAACAAACCCTATCGGAAGTAAGTTGTGAGTGATGAGCCTCAGTTTGTTCTTTTCCAGACAGAAATGGTACATCACCAGAGGAAACCAGACGATCAGGGCCGTCGGCCGGACGATGACGGCCAAGGCGACCAGGGTCAAATACATTTTGCTGGAAAAACATCAATAATGTGACTGTAAATAATACATTTTAGGGAAGATATGAATACGAGAAATGCGTATCAAGCCCGAGACCTGCTGTGTGTTTGGGATCCAGGCAGTGGGAAGTAAGACAGAGCCAGACAGGTGAGGGTGGTCTCCACGCTGTTGCTCAGAGTCCTGGTGCAGCAGAACCACGAGAACCACGAGCACACATGGCAGAAGAACTAGAGAGCAGAACAAGAAGAGGCGGTAGGACTCCAGGATGTAGGATGATGTTCGGTGGCTAGTATCTGCAGGGACTCTCACAGTTTTACCGGTGAACTCCTTACCGTCCATTTTGCAACGTCACCACTTTCCAACCTTCGGAGGAGGAAGAAGAATTTGACATCTGCAAAGGCAGCGAATAGCGCCTGAATTATTCGTGGAAGCCATATCTGTAGAACAAAGCAGACCAGGATTAGTGAAGCTAAGTGACTACAGGATATATTTGGTCAAGCCGATGTAAAGGTTGTCTGGATGGAAGATATGTGAACTTGCCAGGAGATGAACTGAGTCGCAGTTTATGAAGTATAATAACTTGTATATGAATGCAAAGAAGAGTGGATAGGTGAATCCTCTGAGTCCTTCTTTCCATTCCCAGGTCACATAGCCATAAGTCACACTGTTAAGGTAATAATAAAAATATAACATACAGGCGTCCAATCTGATGTGTTTCTTTACATGTGATATCGTACTGATTATAGAGTTAAAAAACTCATTCTAAATTATCCAACATTGCTAAATCATGCATTATATACGGAGGTGAGGTGAAAAGTAAAGCAATATATCTGCTATCTTAAGTTAAATTGATGAATATTGTGTTAATTCAAGTGTAACCAGATATTTGCTCCCGATATATTGAATTTTGTGTGTGGTGATAATAATTAGTGCATATTTTATCTTTAGATAAAACCAGCCTCACCTGCCCTCCCACCTCTTCCATATCTACAATAAATCCCAATAGAAGTGAACTCTTCCATGGCGTCATTGAACCGACTGTGCTGATCACAGTACCTTGTAATCAACATACCCCTCATACAGTCCTGATAGATGGTTCTTAAATATTAATTATGATACACAACAGCCCAGTCACATAGCTGCAGATGGCAATGCCAAAGGATATTCGAAGACCATACGATGGGACACCTCCAGAGACTGCCAGTACTCATCGGGGACGAAGCTGGTTTGAACCAGGAAGCAGTTGATGACTCTGAATGCCACAGAAAACACAACAACTCTGGTTCTCAGCTCACCTGTGGAGTTCAGGAGGAATCACTTCATATTAGTGTTATTACTGAAGTACGTTCATCACAGGATGCAGTTGTTTGGTCTACTGATGTATTTGAAATATCACATAGAGAGAAACCCACCGTCGTTAAGAGGACTTTCATCTTCCTTTGAGTACAGGTGGATGTTCCGTTGCCTCAGTTTCACATCTTTCACTTTATTTCCAGATGTAAGACGTGTTCGGATGTTCTCCATCAGGACATTGTCTCTCGGCTTTTATACCTTTTATATAACACAGTAAACCTGTTAGGACTATGTACCAGTATCACCTGAAGGGACTATGTACCAGTATCATCTGAAGTGACTATGTACCAGTATCACCTGAAGGGACTATGTACCAGTATCACCTGAAGGGACTATGTACCAGTATCACATGAAGGGACTATGTACCAGTATCACCTGGCAGGACTATGTACTAGTATCACCTGTCAGAAAGATGCACTAGTATCACCTGTCAAGACTATGAACCAGTATCAACTGTCAGGACTATGAACCAGTATCACCTGTCAGGACTATGTACTATGATCACCTGTCAGGACTATGAACCAGTATCACCTGTCAGGAAGATGTACAAGTATCACCTGTCAGCCTGTAACTCATGTGTTCAGTCAGAAGCTGCGTCTACTCTAAAAAGCAATCAGCCTTAATATATTAAATTAACGTCCGATACAGTTGTTGGTCGCATCCTACAGCCGTCACAACATGTTAGTCCATTTAGCCAAAAATATTAAACTTTATATCTAAACGAGAAGTAATTGATATTAACCTGGACTTCACTTCGCACAGTGAGCTGTGTTCAAGTTTTGGCTACACTTCCGCACTCACACTTACTTCCGGTGGAGCGTTGTTTCCAGCCTTCAAAGTAAAAGGTCGGAGCTACTAACGTTCAACGCCGTAATACACCTTTAGACACATTTATAACTTGTCTACGACTGTGCATATAAATAAATCAGTAGTAAAGTAAATTAAATAAAAAATATTGACCCGTGGTAAAAAGAAATTAGCCTAAAAGATATTAATAAAATGATCTAACGTAGGTTACTTATTAGTCCGCCAGGTGGCAGACTACAGCGTTTGCAGTTCTGGCAGAACAAAGTAGAAGAAGAAGGTTTGCCTGTGACCGCGACACAGACGTCTCCTCTGGTGCATGTTGTCGTTTCTCGTGTCTTGACCTCTGCGCCTCTTTGCCTATCTGTGTTTAGGGATTGCAGAAACTGAGAATAAAGCGCTTCCTCGGTGAGTTAAGGCTGTTTGATAATCGTCTTTACAGCAGCTCCATTGTCACGTTTCAGTCGTTTTCAGTAACGCTAAATGATATGGGAACTGCGAAGCTATTAGACCGTTTCTACATATCCGGTCTGGGCTTTTCAAAATAAGATACGTTTCAACTTCTTTCGTTCACTGGAAATAGTTGTACTGTCAAGGAAAATATCTCTTTTGTATTGCTGAATGATTTATATGACCATTAAAAAAACATTGTCATTTAATACTGAGTACACTTGTTCAATTAAAGCGTCTATGCTAGAGCAACACATACTTAAATATTACACCTTTAAACATTTGGATATTAAAGTTTATACTGCCATCAGTATATAGGCTAATCTAACCTAATTTGCCTTGTTCCAAATCCATCAAATAAATACAGATCCTCATTCAGCTTGTATAGGATATACACAGGTGTAGATTCCTAATAATACAGGTGAAGTGCCATTGTTCAGTTGTCAGCTTTAATTTAAAAGTGATTTTATGTATCTGGTAATGATAGAAAATGAAAATCTACCATACACACATTATTTATGCAGAAATACTATGTGGATGTGCTATTAAATCAATGGCCCGGCACAACCCTACTTTACCTGTATGTAGAGTATCTAACAACCATGGGTAAAGTTATGTTTACAATTTTGTAAAAACATGTAACTTTCAACAAACAGAGCAAAGGAGATACACAATTATAAAAGATGATTAAAATAAAAAAGATCATATAGTGCCTCGATAAAGTGTCTTGGATAACACCACTTTACTCTTCTTTCAGGATCGTCTTGAGTCTCAACATTTCATCTCCTACGATCTCGTATTAAAAGAAGCCATGTTTCGAAGGAGAGTGCCCTTCTCTCAGATCACCGTGGCCATACTGCTTGGAGTCGGTAGTGGTGTTTATATTTACAGACCTTATTTTGAACCGGTGCTGAAGCCCTCAGGTGAACAAAATGAGGATGTAGCAAAGAGACCAAATGAATCGGACTGAAATGATTCATCAATCGCAGGAAATACGTGACATACAGAAGCCAGAAGAATACATCAGAGGCTGCTGGACTATCAGAACCGAACCGTACCAAAGGAAAGGCCAGCATGGATACGTGCATGGTTGTTTGGGGTTATTTGTATGATTTCTAATGTACAAAATAAAGTATTTAATTTGACACCCTAAATTATCATGTATTTCAAAAGGACGTGTGTCAAAGTTTAATTATACATCTGTTTTAATTTCCAAAGCTTACGGTAGTCGTTTTAAACACATTTCATGAGTTGTCTTGCGTACTTTAATGTTGTATAGAAAATTTAATGTATTAAGTAAACAGATGTATGTTGTTGCATATTGGCTTTGAAAAGCATAATTTAGATTGCACCAAGTCTTCATGTCAAACATGACAAAGTACTGTAAATTTTCCCCTAGAATCTAAAAATAGTTTGTTGAGAAAATGTAGCCTTCTAAGGCAGATATGTAACCAAGTACGTAGCCTACATTTAGTTCATTCAAGTCCTTAAACACACTCAGGTATTGTACTTGAGTATTTACATCTCATCTAGGCTACTTCTACTCTTTAGTGCCACATTTATTTGACAGCTTCTACTTGTTTTGCAGATTATCACAACATATGAATAAACTAATAAATGAACCATTATTTAGGCTTCACATTTCCCAGCTGCAACATTAAAGTGATGAAATCATGAATCCATCAATATTTATAATTCCTATATGATTCTGAAACGGGCCACGGTGCTCCATGAGGACTTGTCCTCGTATCCTCGAGCAGGCAGCAGCATGGTGGGACTCCTCGGCCGAGGACCTCGTCATGTCGTTTCCTCCAGTCGGCTCTGACGTGAGGAGGAGCTGTTGTTTCTCAGCCACCACGGAAACTGCAGGGAGGTGTTCAGCGGTAACGCAGCTGGTCGTATGTCCACGAAGAGCCGAGACGCGAAGGAGAAAGTGAAGCCAGCGTCGTTTATTCACACTTTATTATTATTATTAATAAGTCCCTCTGAACTAACTGTCAGGACACAGTGCGCAGCTGCAGCGGCCCGAAGCTGGTGAGTAACGTTTCACACTGTGTTCAGGAAATGTCAGTCCAGATCATCCGTCTGTCGCGTCTCTCAGCAGTTAGTCAGCTCGCGTAAGTTGTTAAAGCAAAAGTTGTATTTGAACTTTAATGATCTGCGTTAGAGCCGGACTGGTTACTACGAACTCGGCGTGTTCAAATTCAACCCTCGCAAAAAGTTGGGAAACATTTTCTCCACCTGCCTTTTCCTCTTTTTAGAGTCGTTACCTTCTTCCACACTTTCTCAATAACGGTGAAAGACCGTCACCACTGTTTACCCAAGCTTACACAAGTGTATAGACGTTTATACAAGCGGATACAAGTCCACATGTGTGTGTCAGTGTCGGGGTCCATATGCTGGCTGCAATATGTCTGACAGAGGAAGCTGGGAAGTTGGCATCTTATTTACGCATCAAGTACAAAAAGGGGGGGGGGGGGTATTTGTTACCTAACGCACGAGGACCATCTGAGGGTCTTTGTTTACTTCGGTTAATTGGGGTGATTGTTTCTCGAGCCCCACGCGGCTGCTGTTCATGACGCCTCACGAGGACGTTTCATCAGACGGATAGCAGCCAGCTGTGGCACCCGAAGGCTCAAAGATACGCGCTGCCTTCTCAAATCATCTGATTTGATTCCGAGTTGTACATCATATGGCGCTAAACACTTTAAAGTGGATGGTATGGGTGTATCCGGATTACCCCGAGGAGCTGCCAGGGCCTGGGTGTTGGACAGCTGCCCGGGGTGGGTCCTCCACTTATCACTCCATGGACGCTGCTGTTAGTTTGCTGGTCTGCGTGTGTTGGCAGGAGTTGGGAAACACAGCTCGTTAACTCCCAGTGAAGGAGGAAATGCCAACAGACATGGAGGTAGATTAACGTTTGTTTAAACGTGATCTTTTTAGGATTAAACATCTCTTTCACCAGAGTCAATAGGGCTTCAATGTGTCTTTTTACTTAATTTTTTTTTTTCTTCTTCTGGTATCATCATCCAGTATTTACTCGCACTCCTATCAGCTGATGCAGATATGGATTTTTAAGTAAGAATGCAGGTTGATTTGTGTACAAAGGTAATTAAGAAATGTCTTCAAAAAAATTGTTAGCTTTAATCGGTTTCTAATAGGGACCCAAGGCCCAATTAACTCCCGTTTCTCCTGCATTGTATGTCACTTAGTAGTACAGTGGAGGTAGAGGCAGGGCCACCAGGCGGAGGCCAGACCTTAGAGGCAGGAGACACAAAGAAGGAAGTAGGGCCATTGGGAAGGAGGCCAGGTCTAGGCCAGAGGCTGGATGCAGGAAGCAGGGGCAAGGAGCCAGGACCCCGGACCAGCTTCAGACACAGCCGTGTTGCTCAGGAGGCGAGAGGGCACAACGACTCCGGGAGGAAGAGTTATTAATGTGCGATGGAGAGATGTAAAGGAGAAAGAGAAGAGGGGCTGAGTTTATCTACTGTTGCAGAACATGTACTTTGGTTTAGGTTAGGATTATATTAGATTATGTTCAAATGTGATACACAGTGCTGTGTCATCAGTACTTAATTTAATATTGAATATATTACATTTAGTTTATGAAATTATATTTTTTGAATGCCTATTTTCAAAGGATTTTTTTAACCCGTTGATAATACAGACTCAGATGCACAGATCTTGATACACAGATTGGTCTTTGGAACTGAGGGTTGGTAATCGTGATTAAACTATCAACATTTTAGAAATCCTTCAATCAGAAAACCCAGCCCAATGCTGCAATCTCTTCCAAAGTAAGAAGCTATCAGCAAGAGCTCCAGAGGTAAAGCAAGGAAGTCAAAGAGATTCACGGCCTGCCTCAAAGCAACTTCCCCAAAACTCTCATTACGAAACACCGAACATGTAGAACTCCACCTCTTAAACTAGCAGTGACAAGCAGGGGCAGGTAGACGGGCAGGTAGACGGGCAGGTAGACGGGCAGGCAGCCGTGCAGGTAGACATGTCCAATCATTACATTTGGGCAGAAGGAACTTATTGGACAGACTTGTTAGTCCTGCAACAGCCAAAGACGCCTCTGATTTATCCTTTATTGCTCTCAGGATGTAATGGGACTTTCAACAAGATCCTTCATGTTAGTTAAGAACAGTACTTTTACCTTTTTTAATATGTGGATCTGGTTTCGGTCAAATGTGATTAATCTGTCGATTACAGGTTCTCTTTCAACTTAAGTCCTGTAAATTTCCTGCTAAATAAAATAAAAACATCTACTCCTGGCTTCAGATCGTCTTCTGTAGCAGCTAGACTGTGTGTAGATATTAGAATGGGTTAGAAAAAGTCACCGTATTAAAGGTTATAATTTGTAACCAGTGACTCTAATTTGTAAATAGAAAAAACACAAAATATATTAGTTCAACCAATTGCAATTTTTGAAGATGGTATTTACTACACGTTTAATATTCCAATATATTGGTGCCTATCAATTAAGAATGATAAACACACCTTCTCACCATCCTGTCAGAGATTGGGACATTGCTGGTTCTGAAAAGTGTCTCGTTCATGTTGGGTTGAAGTCTGGAGAAGATTCATTGAGCTCAAACTGCACCAAACACAACAGAAGATCATTTAAGACTCTGCCATCCGTTGTGATGGGACTGAGACGTGGACTATGACTTGGAAAAGTTACGTTTTTACCACAGCTTCGCACACCAGACGCATTATGCATAATCATTCGCTTATTGTCATTATGACATATATGATATATATGAATTTATAGAAGAAGACTTCTGATTTACCTGATAAGTCTGCAGAAATGTGCTCACACAATCTTCATAGTGTGGTTTTGCGTGATTGTGTCACTTATGTGAACAGAAATCATATTCTAATGTTTAGTGATGTCATTAATAATTAGGACAGAACAACATATATATATATATATATATATATATATATATATATATATATATATATATATATATAATGTAGTCACAAATAAATTACCTTTTTCACAGCAGATGCTTTGACCTGTTACTAATCATATTAAATATGTCTCCATCAATTGTCCCGGTTGCACACCCAAATGTCTTCTGTTAAAAAGGTCGAGTGGGAACTTGCAACTGAATCTGACGCAATCTACATAACCGGAGCTGTTGCTTCATGTTTGTAGCAATTTCAGCGATGAACCGTCATTGAAATCAATGTGGTGGAAAACATTTGAAGGAGACATGGCTCAAAGGAGCAAAACGCAATTCATGCAGCACCATCGACTATGAGCTACCACATGATCATAAAGTTGAATCAACACCTCTAAAACCGTTTCAACAAAAACTGAACATTATAACCTTCATGCAGGTCTGATTTATTGCATGTGTGTGTGTGTATACATCATCGTGCCTTTTGAGTGGAAGGTAAGGGGACAGGTGTAATAAAAGATGAAATGTGGCAGGAACATGTGAGAGTTAAGCTAATTAGGCCTCTTGCTCACAGGTGAAATATAAATGTGTGAATGTTGTGATGTGAGACACACGATTATACATTTTTGATGTTACACTGTTTACAGCTTCTCAGTGGGTTTCCATGCAATCATTTACAGTGAACCTGTTGATCACTCATGCTTACATCCTATTTTGATACCATATCATACTGGGATTCTAATCTTATCTGTTTGATGGTTGCCTTGCAATAAAAAAACAATATTTGTAAAGCAGATTTGAAAAGCGTTATAAAGAGCTTTGCAACAGACTAAACCATTTACCAAAAAAACTAATCAAACATTACACTTTCTAAGCTACTTGAGTGAAACCGGGCCCACGAGCAGTGATGTGGAGTTTGTGGACCTCGTAGTTCTGGGGCTCTGGTCTTGGCTCACTGCTTGTGGATCCATCGGTGCTTCACAGCGAATCTATCATGGAACTTGATTTTCCACGAGACCGTAAGCTGCTTATGGCTCCAGAAGAAAAGTTCAGTGAGGGTTACACTGAAACTATTCCAGACTTGTCTGAATTCTTTTCTACACACCAGTCATATGATACAGCTGCCCTTTCATTTGGATCTTTTGACCGGAGTTAATCGACCATGTCAAATGTTTCATCCAGTACATTTCAGTGTGGTTCTCTTTGTGTAGGAAAATATGTGCTTCTTCACTGAAGTCCCTTTATTTAAATCAATTAAAGATCTACACCCTTTTAATCTGTGGATCAAAAGGACAGCTACATGCTGGTCGTGCTAAGAGTGAGTCTACAGACAAACTTTCTGTGAGAGAAACCGAGGAATTTAAAATGCTTTCTGTTGTTTCGACAAGATAAAACAGCTTTTACACGACACGCATTCGCCCACAATGCCATCAACTGTACACATCTGAATATGGATGGCTAGTATAATATTGTTAGAGTGTAAGAGATATTATATCTTTCTCACTCCAGTATTGACTGTCAGTGAAACGCGATATCAGAGTAATGAAGGGACCTGAGCCTATTTTTTTTTGTTACTTTTAACATGCGTGTTACAATGTGTGTTTGACTGTGTGTGCATATTCAATTCAGTGACAGCTAAACCTACATGCCGTCACTGACTCTTCACTGCACGGCCCTTTAGATTACATATGTCTCTCTACATCAGAAAACTGGAAAATATAGATATGTTTTAGTTTCTTTTTTTTTTAATTCTGTTTTTAGTTCAAACCGCTTGTGACGACGGAGTTTATGTAGAGGAGATGGCTAGAAGACAACTGTCAACCAATGTCATTTGCATACTGTTAATGCAACCTGTTGGACTCGTAAGACGACAAACTAAGATTAGACATAACCAGACGGAGGGAATCCGTATAGCCAATGTGCATCACCATCACGCTTCAAAGGGAACATGATTGACATCTCCCTCCTTCTCTTGTTCTGTTTAATTCCTTCCTGACTGGCAGGAAATAAAGTGTCTATGGCTCCTCCACACAGGTCGAGAGCTCATGTAAATACATGCATGACGTTATTGCTTTTTCAGAATGTTTGTTGACTGAGTTTTTCTTTTTGTGTGTCTTAGAAATAAGCGCTCACTATGTCTGATGGGGACTATGATTACCTCATCAAGTTCCTAGCCCTCGGTGATTCTGGCGTGGGGAAAACCAGCTTCCTCTACCAATACACAGACAACAAGTTTAACCACAAGTTCATCACGACAGTTGGAATAGACTTTCGAGAAAAAAGAGTGGTAAGTTCAGTCAAGATTGGATTTCTTTTATTCAATACTTCCGTAAATGCACACTTGGTTTACGCTCTGTACTACTGGCATAACATTTCTTTGTGTGAATGTGTCCTATAGGAATGTACAGCTTCCTAATTACGAGCTTAAATGCATTCTCACAAAATTAAGCAACTCTCTTGTAACAAAAGACTTGTGATGAATGTTGCAACAGAAATCCGAGTAATGACTAATGTTGGTGAACAGCAGGCAGCAGCCTCCTTAAGAATAAACACTTCATACCATTGGCAAACAGCTGAACAGTTTTCATGTTTACACAGTATTTTGTCTTTAAGGCTTCTGACCTCAAGCTCCAAGAATATAGTGTGTTAACAGTTTTATCAGCTATACTGGAGTTTGTCAATCCAGGACAATGTATCATGTGACTCGATGTCCATCATTGACCATCTTTTTAATGGAAGTATTTCCATCACTTATGATAAAAAAGGATGGTTTAAGCACAATGCAAAATTATATTGAGTCCTCAAACAATCCAGATCTGTACTTACTGCCTTTTTGATAGTTAGAATCCATGAAGTGAAACAATTGATTAGTTTGGGTTTTCCTGATCGTGACATTAATTTGAAGTTGCATGTAATTGATTATATTGATTGTCCGGTAATGGACAACAAATACATCATTTCCAGACTATGACTGCATGTGATCACAGCACCAGGATACCTCAAACACACATTTACATTGGCTGGACATGTAAGGTTAATTTCAGTTTCCTGAAGTCAAATTTGCCTTATCTGGGATAAAATGCTGTGTTTTTGTCACCTTCTGTGAGCTGAACACAGTCACCATCAGCACAAGCTAATTAACCATATGTAGATCATTTATTTGATTAATAAACAAGACTAGCTAGGTGAATTTCGCCAAAATATGCCCAGTTATTACTGCTTTAGTTGATCTAGAGGCAAATGTGCAACTCCACTAAACTACACTCTGCTTTACAAATTCACTCTTTCAACCCGTCTGTAACTACAAGCCATGTTCTAACAACACGACTGGTACAGATTGAGTTCATATATCTTTCGGCTTTGTTTTTATAGCGGTTTGTAATCTGGTAAAGTTAGTGCAGGGAACACTAGTAGAGGTAAAGTTTGACCTCCCCTGTCTCTCTTTCACTCAGGAATACAAATCAAGTAATCCAGATGGGTCTGCAGGTCGATCACAGAAGATCCACATGCAGCTGTGGGACACTGCAGGGCAGGAGAGGTACACGGCGAGCGAGCGCTTCCCCACCATCCGCAAATCTGGTGTTGTTTGTGAAACTAGTCTTTTTTTCACAAATCATTATTTTTCTCATGAAGTGTTTTTGGTCTGAACGGTGTCAGGTTTCGGAGTTTGACGACCGCGTTCTTCAGGGACGCGATGGGCTTCCTCCTCCTGTTTGACCTCACAAATGAACAAAGCTTCATCAACGTCAGAAACTGGATGAGTATGTCCTCTGATGTATCGCTCTAGATGTGAACTTTAAGTCATGTTGTTTTATTTATTTTATGTTCGAGAAATTCAAGTGCACAGGACATTTGACAATATTAAATTCCATCCAGTAAATGATGACAGCTTTTTGATCATATAGAGTTGACACTATGTTGTTGTCAGCAAATGTTTTACCACTGATACTGTGCTCAACTTTGTTTTATTTGATGTAAATACAAGAGATTAATTATCGCTTGATTTCTTTTTCAAAAGGATAACATAAGTACATATAACGCTTCAAAATAGGACTAAATGCATAATATCTTTCTGAATGTGCCTTTCAGGTCAGTTACAGATTCACGCATACTGCGAAAGTCCAGATGTTGTTCTATGTGGCAACAAATGTGACCTGACGGATCAGAGAGCAGTCAGTGAAGAAGAAGCCCGTGAGCTGGCAGAAACATACGGGTATGTCCCGGTTTCGATCCATCTGTACATGAACCTCTCCCTCCGGTGTTTGTCAAGAAGGCAGTGGCTGCATTGTTTGCCCAAGTCTGTGCAGGAGAATGTCAAACTAAAATGGTCCTCCTTGAAAAGCAAATATTTGTTCACATGTGTAAAATATCCTGCTCTCACCTATTAGACACACCTTTACAAAAAACAGACATATTGTAGTGGACGTGTGTAATACATTTGAAATGCCTCGGAGAGAGTAAACCCTAGTATTAAATATAACGAGTCATTCCAAGATGACAGGTTTCTTTTTGTAATTAGTGTTTTATTTTTATTGTATTGACCTGTTACGCCTGTGCGAGGAAGAAATATAATGAAATGTAGTACAAATTGATTTTGTGAATCCATAGAAATATATTAAATACATTTTGTTAGGACTTTGAAGTAAATGTCTCATTGTATGATTGATCGTTTGAAGTTTTAATAACTTTTAATAAGTCTGTTATATTATAAGTCTGTTGTACTTTTAATAAGTCTGTTATATTCTTTTTTTTTCTATATTTTTCTTAATGTCAACAAATCCCAAAAACAAACCAAAACTAACATTGTAGATTACCATCGTTGCCCCAAAATGTAAAAACATTGGCATTGCAATTTAGAGTTCATCACACATAGACTAAACCGCTGCTGTAAAAACTCACTAATGCTTTAAATGTGTATTAATCCGCAACTGAAAATATTCAATATACAAAGGCAATATTTAAAGAAATGTTTTTTTTAAAACAACGGTTTCCAGCTGTTTCAGGAAAGGACAGCTTCAACCATATATTTAGTAATGAGTTTTTCAAGATTGACATCATTAAATGGAATTGAATGTGTTTAAAAACAACAAAGGCAGTTGGAGAGTATTGCGAGATAGCCTGAGTGTGTTGGATATAATAACAGAATAACTTCAGCCTTGTTCTTAATGTCCTCTAACCCAAACATGTTGTGTCACATTGTAACTGGCAGCAACAATCTTACGATAACCAATATTGTCTCCAATGCAGGATCCCATACTTTGAGACGAGTGCCGCAAACGGGCAGGAAGTCAACGAGGCTGTGGACGTCCTGCTGGATCTCATCATGAAGAGGATGGAACGGTGTGTTGACAAGTCCTGGATCCCCGATGGGACCGTCCGAGTTAATGGACCCACAGACCCAGACGTCTCAGAGGGATCTAAAAAGAGCAAATGTGCTTGTTAGCGTGAACAATGGTTACACGCATGTGTCTATAATACTGAAGAAGAAAAATAGGAAGACATCCAGGTTTAACAGTGGGAGTATATAAAGTATCATTTTATTATTTGAGAGGTGAAACTTTACATTATTTGTGTCCATTGGCCCACAAAGCACTGCACTGATATGCATCCATCGACATGGTGTATTGTTTGTCAGTACAGATATAGTGCCTTTTGAATGTGGGCATTTCATTTGAATTCATATCATGGGTCTTTTGAATCATTCATAGTATGGGTTCATTTTTTCTTATGCCTCGCTGAAATGTACAGTCACTTAAATGTTGACTGTGATACCTGCAGTCATATTTTATTGGGTGTGTAAAATCTGCTACGGATGTACTTTAAAACTTAAGTTATAAGACTGATTGTTCTGCTGAATCTCACTGGTGCCATAGTCAGAAAACATGTTGCGTGTGCTTGTTTTTCTCAGATGTAAATGATAGAATAAATAGCTACGACATCTACCCTTCAATATAAGACAATAAATACAAAACTTGATGTTCAATAAAAGGAAAGAAAAGGTTATCAGTAATTCAATTAATTAATCCTGTTGTATGACGGACCCATGCAAAAAAACATTGGAGTTCTCCCAATATATTTAAAAGAAAAGAAACGTAAATGATAACTCTTAACGTAGTCAGGCTGACCTTCAGTCCCTTGTATTGCTAATTTTATATCATTGTTGACCTTTGACGATGCATTTTTTTGTAAATTCTACATTTTAAAGTATACAGGCTCCACAACATTTTGATATTAGTTATCAACTGAAACGATGAGCATCTTTGCTGAAATCATAAAATAATGTATTCACTTTTATCAAATTACACTTTAAACTTCAGGGAAAATAAGCAGAGGTGCTATTTAACAGGCAATGCCATGTTTTTATTGAGTGGATATTGTTTAGGCTGTCGGCTAATACAATATTCTAGTAGAAACACTATATTCAATTGCTAGAAGCAGTGAAAAGAGCTGTACGGTATTAAAGGACAGCTCCAATGCTAAATGATCTAACCATCAGTAGATTATTGGGTCATGTGACCAAGTGGGCTTTTGAATTTGTTAATTGATTTCTAAGAGGTGACATGCTGTTCATTTATCTTTTTTAGTGTGCATTTAAAATATTAAAGCTCACGCTTTTAGATCAGTTTATAATTCCACTTATATTTTATAAATACTCACAAATCCACTTTATTTGTATTGTACTGTCATTCTTTGCTGTATAAAAGGGTGACATATTGTTTTAGTTAAGACATAAGTATATTTTTTCACTTGGTTTCAATCCACAGATTTGAAAAATGACCACACAAATTCAATTTGATATTAATAAGAATACACTGGAATATGTAATGTTTTTAATTGTGCCATAAAGTTTTCATATGCAAAATATGTAAATGGTGTCCAAAAATAAACAATTTATTTATGCATTCCTTGA
Source organism: Liparis tanakae (assembly GCA_036178185.1). Taxonomy (NCBI): domain Eukaryota; kingdom Metazoa; phylum Chordata; class Actinopteri; order Perciformes; family Liparidae; genus Liparis; species Liparis tanakae. The sequence continues at coordinate 8,905,348 of CM070104.1, read as the reverse complement.
AGCAGTATCTGTTTGTATGAAATCCTTCTTGAAAATGTTAATCAAGTAAAATAGTAACAAGACTTGTTGCACTCCACGGGTTTCCCCCTTTCCCGCCTCTCAGCAGCGAGGAATGAAAACACTAGTGTGTAACATTTGTCAAGATACTTCATTCAGCGTCTACTCTGCAGTCCGTGTCTCCATCTCCTTTGCAGCTTATGTAGCAGAGAGACAATCAACCTGATTGCCCACAGCTGAGGCCAATTAGGCCTTTTCCTGATACCTGTTCCCTGAGCCACTCCCCCACACACCTCCACAGCTGAGCGTAATCACACCTCAGACACCACAAATAGACACTTACTACTTTTAAATATTGTATGTAGTGGTATAAGAAATAAATAGATTGTACACATTTGTAAGATACAAATATCACAAATGAACAAACTCACAAAGCTCCATTTAAAGTGAACTGGTAGAATGCAGCGTTTAATACATCTTCTAAAAACAATGTGATTTAAGAACTGTCATGTCATATCTGATATTGCTGACCTCAGCAGGTTTTATCATTCTAATCCACTCTCTAATATTAGCCTGCATATCACCTGTTGAGGTGTTGTGCCATATGGTGATATTCTGTATTGCATGTTAACTTTAAAAGTTTCATCAACCAGTTCATGGTCAATAGCTGCTTTTATCTGGTTCAGACAGTCGTCACGTGCAGATACGCATTAATATGATGTCCATATTAGCAACGGTCTTTGTAATACGTGGAACTGGATAATCATAAGTGTGGCTAAAGTAATTGCAGACTAGTAATCAGGCATGACATCCTCATGATAAATGGCCTATATCTAGTGAAGTAGCCTAGTATTCCCTATATTATAGGCTCTGATAGTGTGTTTGTCTGATATCCATGTTTATATTTGGAAACTGTACTGTAGTTATAATGATTTATAGATGGGCAACATAAATGACCTTGTTTGCATTGCAACTTTGTGTTATATCTCAGTGCTCCAGATTGAAACCAACCTTGTGTTACCAGTTTAACCCACATCCTGTCAAGATGTCCAACATACAAGGACAACCGACTGAGCAACCACCACTGCAATGTTGACTCCTAGCAGCCGGTGGCAGTATAGGACTGTGACTTAACTAAAGACTAGCTTTACGTCAGCCTCTTGTGGTTGCAGAGGACTTGGATGAAACACATGTGTCTGCTTTGTTGAAGGTTCATATGCTGCAGTATTGTCAGTGCTCAGTTTAACTTTAAGTCATGTGTGTTGGAGTAGGTAGATGATTTGGCGGCGACGGTAAACTGTTTATAGCTCCCCTGTCTCCTCATATGTTTTACTTTGTTTGATTCGTGTTGCAAATTATAGTTTGGATGCCGAACATGTAAATTATGTAGTGTATTTGTAAAAGTGTTTAAATGTGATGGCGTTGCAAATTAGGCATTTTGGAAAAGTCTGTGTGCCAATTTCAAAACCTGAAAACTATCACTGTTGAACAAAGTACATTCACTCCTCATAACTCCTCTGCCTCTGGTGGGACCACACATGTTTGAGAAGTGATTTTGTTCTTCCACACTGTACCTAGCAGGACTAGGAGTGCCTGTGTGTCTTTTCTAGAGGCAATTCAAAAGCTATTGTTCTTAGTTTATCTGTTACTCTGAAATGTTCTCTCTTCTTTTAGGTGATACTAAGTGACTATTATTCCTATAATAAGATTTTGGATCCTAACACCAATTATTAGTAGTTCCCACAAGACACACTTTCATATAAGCTTAATTGTATTAACTTTATTTGTTAATCAACATCAACATAAATGGTAATGAAATGAAAGTTAATCTATCAGTGCAACTATCTGCTTTTTTATTTCATAAACTAAGGTTGGTTTGAATGTTTGCAACTTGGTTGAGCTGGATATTAACTCAATATTCAGATTCCTTTTTTTGGTCTAATTTTTGTGGCAAGTGGACTGGACTTTACATGGTCATGACATCAAAACATCAAACTATATTATGCCATAAAAAACTTCTCATAAGATATGCTATGGTACATTATGCTAGCTTGACGATGTCATCCTCATAATTCTAGTCAGAATGTGACCAAATAATTTTGAGGGCGGGGCTAAGTTCGGTCTGGTATCCAGGCTAACATTATGCCATACAAATGTGTAATTAAATATAAGTTATAACATAGTATAGTTTGCCAATATTATATATATATATATATATATATATATATATATATATATATATATATATATATATATATATATATATATATATATATATATATATATATATATATATATATATATATATATATATATATTATCTACCGGCAGGGGGCAACACTCCCCCGCATTGCTCCGACTAGCTGCAGTATTAATCCAGTGAAGAAGAAGCTCCGGTAGGCTGAGCTGTTTTGAAGGTATCTGTGACACATTTTACATTAACGTTTATTTTGACGTTAAGCCAGTAACGTTAGAATAAGACGCCAGTTTTACTAAAAGCCAATGTCTCAAAACCGACAACAAGGTGATACTTCAGCTACATTTCACTGAGCTCAACATTGAGACAAAACGATAGCTTCATTTTTATTTGGCAAAAGTTTTGCTATCTTTGAGTTAAAGCTGGCTAAGCTCAGCTGGTTGGTCCTCTGACGTAACGGCACTCGTTATTTCACTGGTTTTCTCACGTTACTTCACGACCTCTTGGCTCCCATGTTGTACTTTAACTGTCACACAGAGTAAAAGTACCACTACTGGCTCACATGTTGTTGTACTTTAAATAACAAATAGTAATATTACCACTACTGGCTCACATGTTGTACTCTAACTAACATATAGTATTATTAGTTACCACTACTGGCTCACGTGTTGTACTCTGTCACACAGTAATATTAATTACCACTACTGGCTCACATATTGTACTTTAACTAACACAGAGTAATATTACCACTACTGGCTCACTTGTTGTACTTTAAATAACAAAGAGTAATATTACCTCTACTGGGTCACATGTTGTTACTTTCTGTATTCTTGTTGTTCTTAGTTTGTACTCTAGGTTGAAATGCACTTATTGTAAGTCGCTTTGGATAAAAGCGTCTGCTAAATGACATGTAATGTAATGTAATGTAACTAACACAAAATAATATTACCACGACTGGCTCACATGTTGTACTTTAACTAACACAGAGTAATATTACCACGACTGGCTCACATGTCGATGGATGTGCATTAACAAGGGTGTGTGCTCTTGCAGAATGCCTTTCCATTTCTGCCCCCAGTGTGGGAAAAAGTTGCAGCCTGATTTCAGATTCTGTCCATCCTGTGGGGAGAAGCTTCCCTCTCCTGCTGATGAGTCCGATCTTGTGAACTTGACGCCTTTAAGTCTCTCTCCACCCAAAAAAGATGAAGCAGTAGCTAAATCAAGCCTGGCTTCATGCTTAATATGGGAGCCGACAGAATGTACAGGTAAATATATTGACAAGTTACTTGTTGTCATTCATACATATGTGTGTAATTATACACCAATGTTAATTCTCTTTTTCTTTAATCCGTGCGTGTAACACCTCAACTCCAGTCACACCGCGTCCTGCACTGCAAAAGACCCGCATCTCCCTTCGTCTAGACAAAGACGTTAAACTCAACATTAAAGATGCAACTCCACCTGTGGTGCCCTCCACTAGACCTGTTGGAGATGGGAGGATCAAAGGTAATTAAAATGGCCTGGAAGAAGAGTATTTGCCTTGGAAGGTTTACTTAAGCCGCTGTATGAAACCTACATTAACCATCATTATGACATAAAGCGTCGTCCTTCAGGCAACATGTGACGGTTCGGGTATAAATGTAATTATTTGACAGCTGATGCCTTTCTTTGGAACAACTTTGCTCTGATTTGTATCAACAGATATCGGTGTTGGATTGGTCGGAACTCCGCCAAAACAGCCGCCAGGCCCTTCTAGACTGGTCACATGGGCAGAGACCGCTTCAGAGGCTCCTGTCCTGAAATCCCCTCGACCAGGTGAGCTGAAACACTAAGCATTCCTTGTGAAGAAGGCAAAGTCTCTTTTCTGTCTTCATGTCGTATCTTATTCATGTGGTCCATATGCAGTCAGGGGAAAAGCCAAACTCTGCAGCCCCGTCAAGCAAGGAGAAGAGAGAACGAGTCCGACGGAACAAACAAAACTTGCTTATTTATCAAGTAAAAGGTTTATCGTATTATTACCAGTGAAGTTCAGCCTCCTACTAAATGGACATAAGTTAGAAAAGTTGAAAAAGAAAACGTAAAGCGCCACATGCAGTTACAGTTTTTGAAGTGACTCATTTATGAGGGGGAACAATAAAGCTATTCAGCTTTAATAACCACTCGTAAAATGGTCTAATGAGACGACCTGATTGACACGGCAGCGGTTCACGAGTGGTTCTTAAAACTTGTAATGTAAAGAGAGTTAGAGGGGGGGGGCGGCCTCTTTGTATCTGTGGCTTTCCTGATTTGATCCAGATCATCTTCCTCTTTCCTCATGTCTTCTATCACTGTGTACTTCCTGTTGTCGGGACTAAAACACATGAATGTCATTAAAGGGAATCTGGAAAAGAGCCCCAACATTTGTTGTTGGCTTTTTAAAAATGTCTAAAATAAAAAAACATCTGTGACATCAGGATGCAGAAATTAAGGCCTGAGAGACGAACTGTGCAGTTGTGCATCATTTAGTCATGCGAGTGTGTTGGTTTACTTTTTCTTCTTGTATCTACAGCGACGGCAAAGAACAAAGCCAAGAAGGCAAAGTATGCGTCCGCTGTGGAGCCGCTGCAGGAGGGGGAAGAAGTGACGGACACGACGGGAAAGACGTGGAGGCTGGTGAAACTGCTGAGTCAGAGCCCGACAGAGCTCGTCTACGAAGGTGAGACCGTGTGCATGACAGCGTGGGGAAACCTGGGAGGTTAAAGAAAGGAATGGACATTTGGTTTAAAGTCATGAAAAAACTCATGGAAAAGTCATGGAAATCCATTGGTCAAAATGTGTTAGAACCCTGGATAATATTACATTTACTGTTAAATATCTAAATACAAACATAACCGTTTTTAATGGGTGAACTTCATTAAAGCGGACGTCGAACCAGCTGCATAGAAAGGGATGACACAGCTGCATTTTTCTACAACACAAAATAATAATTAATTCTTAAATATTTTTTTATAATAAAAAAGAGCCTGTATTGGCATAATTACGTATCGTTGTTTTGTCTTTTTTTTAGTTTTGCAAACAGTTCCGAGATCCAATTCCAAGGAATCAAATCACATCCTCAAACTGGTGAGTACTGCCTCAACACTGTTTTTTAAGTACTAATGAATTATAATCACAGATGTTACAAAAATGAACACGATCACTCTCCTACTTTCCTGCGTGGGACCAATAAAGATGATCAAATGTTATTTTTCTTTATCTCAGGGAGCTAAAGTTGGAAGAATCTTCAATGAGCAGAACTTTCTGCAGAGAGCTGCTAAACCTGCGTCAGGTAAGGATTTAGTGTGTTTCTAGTTTAGTACATTTTAAATAATGTTCTGTTACCTCTGCAGTCACACCATCTTATCTCATCTGATGATAACTACAAGAGATGTATATTTTTAATAACAAAGGCAGGTGCAGTATTTATCATTGAGTACTTCAGTGGTTATATTGCTGCTTAATAATCAGTTATAACAGCTGACCGACAGAAACAGAACTACCGACAACTAAGTAGACGGTCAAAAGTGTTCTGGCAGAGATCTAGTTTCACTTTTATTTCATAATCCATTCAGAAGAAAAAACAAAGTGGACAACCTCTTAATCAAGAGGAGCAAATTAAATGTGTAAGCTTTCAGGAGCAGTGAGGGTTTGTCTGGAGTGTAACTTTATGACCACACATGGTAATGCAAACCCACCGTCTCTCTCCAGTGGACAAGTGGATCAAACAGAACAAGATGGACTTGCTGGGGATTCCTTCCTGTGTTGGCTTTGGTCTTCATTTAGAGTCCTACAGGTGTGAACTAAACATTAGAAGGACGAGTTCAACATCAACATTGTTCTGCTATAAATGTCCTTTATTTAATTTGTTTTGCAGGTTTCTGATTCTCCCCAACATGGGCGCATCTCTCCAGTCCGTCATGGAGGACGAAGCAGAGCTCCCTTCTGAGAAAACCGTCCTTCAGCTCGCCTGCAGAATAGTGAGCTCAAACCGGATGGATTGTTTCATCAGACAATACTCTTGATTTCACCCTCACCGAATAAACATCAACGTTTCTTTCTCCTCCAGTTGGATGTGCTGCAGTACATCCATTCAAACGAGTACGTTCACGCTGATATCAATGCGGAAAACATTTACATCAAAACAGGACAGAAGTCACAGGTGATGAATATGTCGACGCTGTAAATCAGTTCCCATGATGGAAATGTGTTTTACGTTGACCACGTTTTGTGTGTGTGTGTGTGTGTGTGTGTGTGTGTGTGTGTGTGTGTGTGTGTGTGTGTGTGTGTGTGTGTGTGTGTGTGTGTGTGTGTGTGTGTGTGTGTGTGTGTGTGTGTGTGTGTGTGTGTGTGTGTGTGTGTGTGTGTGTGTGATTAGGTATACCTCGTAGGATACTGCCACGCCTTCAGGTACTGTCCAAGTGGACAACATGTAGAGTACCGTGAAGCCAGCAGGACCCCACACGAGGGCGCCGTGGAGTTCATCAGCCTGGACGCACATAAGGGAGCAGGTGACCTCAAGCCAACCAGATGTATTCTTGTCTTCCCTCAGGGAACTCCTGCCGCCCGTCGGCCTGCACACAGGCCTCACGTTATGAGGCCGCTTGTTTAATTGTGATATTCTTTAGTTTAAGAGTCACTCATAGGTGGACCTAAAATCAAAAAATAACTAAGAATCATACCATTTTGATGGAGCGCCTCTATTTCAAACGGCGCAGCTTTTCTAGCCTTTATGGCTCTCGTTCAGCCGTCCAGGAAACAAACACAACAACCAATTTCATGCGTTGTAAATCGTCTCACATGAGGCTATTTGGCCAATCAAATGTGTGTATTCTGATGTATCGCCCTTGACTCGAGGAAGATAAACACACATGTCGAGAGACGGGGCGAGGGACCCAAAAGTTGGGGAGAACGTGAGTCAGAGAAGTAATTTCACATGACGTTCTCTAAAAATAGAAACGTGGACAGCAAGACCAGAGGCTTCAACTAGGACTGGACAGACTCGTATGTTCAGTCTTCACACGGCCAGCTCAAAACCACAACGTCTCATATGTTCAGAGGCGGTGGGGATTAGATGGGAAGGCGGCGATGTGAAGCCACGAGGAGACGAAGCACAAATATTTTGAGCAGACGCATCGACACAAATTCACTGATCGACAATGATGTTAACAGAGAGGAGAATATAGCTGAATCAAGTGGTTTAAATAACCACAGACATAACAGTCAGTTATTACATCTATATGTTAATTGTTAGTCTACTTTAATATATATATACTACATCTTAGCTGAACTAGACATCATTATGATGAGGAAATGATCTGTATCTGGACCTTGTTGATTTGGTATTGAAACTACTTTAGTGTCATCGGTCTTGACTTTGAAAACCCCAAAAGAAGGTGATGTGTCCACCTGAGGCGTGTTGGTGGTGTTGATGTATCTAACAGGGTGAAAGTGGGAGGAGCAACATATTGTAATCCTCATGTCTGTGTGTCCTCCTTCCAGCTCCGTCTCGACGCAGTGACCTGCAGTCTCTGGGCTACTGCATGCTGCACTGGCACACGGGGGCGCTGCCCTGGACCCTCCTGACCGACCCGGACCAGGTAGCCAATCAGAAGCAGAGGTGAGAGGAGGGTATCATTATCGCTGGGATGTTTAAAGACCAGGGACTTGCGATTCACCAGAGTAAGACTGAATTGTGTCTGCATAACGTAAACCTATATGATCAGCCTATTAGTACAACACAAATATAACGCAAGTACTCTAAATATTGTCTGTGTAGGTACAATGAGGATGTACCTGCGTTGTTGAGTGACTGCTTTAAGAAGAAGGGAGTTTCCAGTGAGTTAAAATGTTTGTTATATAACACAAGTGTGTGATTAAGTGTCATGTTCTCATATGTGTACGTGTGTGTGTGTGTGTGTGTGGCTGACTGTAGGTGCATTTGAAACGTACCTGACGGCAGTGATGGCTCTGCAGTACTCTGAGCAGCCGGACTACGCTGCGCTGAAGGCGGGACTCGTTGCCGCTCTGCTGCAGCTTGGGGGGGCGCCGGAGCTGCCGCTCAGTCTTTAGGTGACGACTCCTCACGCAGCTCAGACACACGCACGTTACCTCATGGCTCACATCACGGGCTCCGGACACTTCACAACCAGGAAACTTGCTCTGCAGAATATTTAATATTTTTTAAGAATAAGAGGTTCAGCTCCACTGAGTTGGCACCTTAGGTTGTTAGGCAGTGACGCCTTGTGTTCTGCCTTTTATATTTCTTCGTGAAAAGATTATATGAAGAGATGTTGTTCTGTTATATTTCCAATTTACAGCTGCAGGTCCACTCTTACATTAATTAGAGATCTTAAGGTGATAAACTATTTTAATTTAGGACACAAATAATTCATGTGAAATTGAGAAGATGTTCCTCTCATCCTCAGCAAATATCAAACATCATATCTGTGTTGAAAGTTAAGAACCATTCTGTGTAATAATTATATTTTTTTATATCTGTTTTACTTTCAGAGAAATGGAGCAAAAAGATTTTTTTATTTAGATGTTTAACTTCTTTTTATCATGCCGTGTTTTATCTTTGATGTTTTATGCTCTGATTGAAGTGAATATGCAAATTCACATGTTCTGTGATTATTTTAAGCATTTTTGGTATTGTGGGTTCTTATGTATTCGTGTTTTTAACATTACAAGGGCAACGTGGATCTCACGTCTATCCTTGAGGTCTGTTGACACTGTTAGTTAAATATGTCGAATGTTCCTGTTAAACACTTTAACTTATTACTACTGAACATTTCCTTTCCTTAAGACACAGATGTAGATGAACACAACTCAACACTTGTTGATTACTTACGTAGGTAGCCAGAGTCTTTGACTTCAGCAGAAACATCTCATTCACTTTCACGTATTCACTTTTTGGGGTGTTGTGTTTTGGTGTGCTCTTGTTGTGGTGTGACAATCCTTATTTAGATTAAACATACCGATACATTCAACACATGTGTTCATTTGAAAGAAACCTTTATAAAGTTGAAACATTTCTGAACATAAACATTTGAACATTTCAAGACATATACAATTTGTTTTATATGAAACAGTAAATATCTCTTATTGTGCACACTCTTAAAGTAATTCAGAAAATAAACACTGTTATCTTTTGCCTGATCTCTTCTGTCGTGGCATTTCAACCCATACATCTGTCACTTGAGGCACTTTCTGAATGAGGAGGCTTTAGTGGAACAACGTGAAGCATGACGCTGACAGACTGCAGCGCCCCCTGGAGGCGGCTCGTGAACACAGCTACAGACCTGATGACTTCTTTGCACTGAAGCCGAGCTTACACACTTTAAACTGATCCGTTGAGCTTTTTGTACAGACATGCTGGCAGTGTGAGGCAGCGCCACATGCGGGTTTAAATATACTTTGACACTGCAGATTGTTTTCATGTTGAACCAACGTTTGAGGAAACGCTGAAGACTGAGTGTTTCTATTCAGTCCTGATATCAATAATGATCCTCGTGTTGATCTGAAGGTTGAATGTAACTTCTGCACTCTGTGTGTTTCTGGATAATTAACGGTCTCTAGTAGCTGAAAATAAAAAGATATTGTCAGGATACATTCCAGGCTTAGAATTGACTTAATGTCCGGAGCACATCGATGAAACACTCCAGACAAACATCACATGCTCACGAAGGCTTTCCATCCGTCACTAACGGTGGAAAGAGCTCTGGGCCGCAAACCGAATTAACACTTGATCCGTTAGTTTTCTTCATCCGCATATATCGATAGTTTTGAATGCAAACTAGGGACAGCGCAGCAAGTAACTGTAGGCTTATCTGATTATAGAAATCCATCAACTTAAAGTAATAAATGCTCTGTAATAAAGCCATAAACGAGGCCGCTTTCAGCTGCTCGTGAAATGTTTTTGGACATTGAATTTTTTCACATGACAAACAGTTTATGAAAGCGTAAACTCAGTGATCTCCCACCGGCAACGTGATGGATTGAAAAGAATGAGGACTTTGAAGGGACTTTTCTTTAGGAGGGGGGGGGCTTTCAGTCATGACTGGGGTGCAGACACCTCGAGCTTTATTGAGGCAAATATGTGCACAAACTCGATCGTGATGGAGGAGCTCGTTTGTCTGAGCGGGAAGGGGAGCGTCCTCGATCACGTGAGGAGTGGAACGGAGACGGCATGAGTGGCTGAAATGGTTTGGCTATGGTTCCACGGGGCCATTAGGAGACAGTAGTGGCCAATTGGGTGGGAGTAGCGGGGCGCTCCTCCTGACCATGTGACATGTCCTCTCCTGAAAGATGAGAAACAGGGGAAGTTAAACTCCTCCCGTCCTGCGGTCACGTGAACGTCTGCAGCCTCCGTCTACAGACAAACTCCTCACCCTGTTTTTCGTCTCCCTTTTCCTCGCCGTGCTCCTCCCTCTCCTCGGGCATGTCCATCTGACACAAGTCCTGCACGTCCCCAACGCTTGACTCCTTTAAAAAAATAAAGTTTAATTTCTCAACTTGCATGTAGTTAACATGAAAAACACACTAGCATTTAAGAGGATACTTTGATTACCTGTGACTCAGAGAAACGATCTTCATCCGAGTTCCTGAATCCTTCTGGCGCCTCCATGAGGATCTGGAGATTGTCTGCCTCCTCCTCCTCCTCTTCATCGCTGCAGAGGGACACATAACGAGACCAATGCAACAGGGACTTGTGCGGGGCGAACGTAAACACTCTAGCTGTATGCATTCACTGCATGACGGACACACACGGATGTATGGAAACACCTGGACGTTCAACGTCACTTCAAACACATTTCCCTAAAATAGACCGATTTATTTGGTATATTTGACGATTTTGACCGGATTCAAAGTAAAGTTGGTCACTAAGAAGTTTATGGGATTTAAGAAACCACAAAACCTTCTTTAGTAAGATCTATTGCTGCATTCATACATATGAACAAAAATAAAGTTGGAGGTATTGATTGGGTTTCCGGCAATCTCCGATAAACCACTGGCGACCGAACACCTTCACTCACAGCGGGTTCCTCACTTCAGTCGATTCGGCTCATTTAAACAAGTTTTATACGATTTATGTGGTTTCACTTGTTAACAAATTGCTACAAATATGTAACACAAAAAAGTCAAGAGGTTTTTTTTTCAGTTGTGTGACTGCAGTGGGAAAACCATCTGGGAATAATGCACGAAAAGTCCCCCGTCAGAATAATGGGGGTGTTCCCGTTTGAACAGGAAGTTGTTTTATGTTTATTAGTGCAATGGACAACTGTTTACATCACTAACACTGACCTTCTTCCAGAGTAAAAGTGTTCTTCATCCTCCACTTTCTCCTCCTCCATTTTGTTTTGGTTCTCCTCATGTTGCCCATCTTCCTCCTTCTTTTCTCCTTTGTCTTCCCGTTGTTCCTCGTCTTCCTCCTTCTTTTCTCCTTTGTCTTCCCGTTGTTCCTCGTCTTCCTCCTTCTTTTCTCCTTTGTCGTCCTGTTGCTCCTCTTCCTCTTCCTCGTCTTCCTCCTCAAGATCAGAGCAGTTGAGGAAGTCAAAACTTTCAAGGGCCGTCTCGACTTCCAGAGTGAAACTAGAAGACGTGGGAAAAGAAACCTGTGGAGAAAACACGTGCAGGTGTTTAACTACCGGCGCCACGACCCCGTTACCTCGACAACCGCTACAGCAACACAGGCGTGGCGGAGCTCACCGCCGGAGCCTCGGCTGGCGGCTTTGCCTCCTGGACGGTGTGGAGCGGCCCTCTGTGTTCCTCTGATGCTTCTACCCGGCGTCCCCCTCCGGCTGCAGCGGTGCCGTCTTGCGTCTGGCCGTCAGTCCGTCCGGCCTTTACCGCCGAGTCCTCACACGCGTCCTCTTTCCCCTCCTTCGCTGGAATACAAACGCCCCTTTCGGACAAATCCTTTGCCTCCGTCAGCGACGCGGGAGGAGCGGAGGAAACATCGGGGCGCGAGCAGCTCGGGTCTGCCGAGGAGCCGGAGAGGTCAGCCGGTTGGACGGGCGCTCCGTCGGTAAGCGTGCGGTCCGGACTGTGGGAGCAGGAGGTCAGCAGGTGGCCGTTGGGCACCGCGTCCGCCGGAGTGAAGACCTCCCCGGCCTCGGCCTCCTCTCGGTTAGAGGAGAGCGACGGCGGCGACGCGGCGCTGGGCTTGTGCGGCGTGAAGGACGGCTGCGCGGGGAGGGTGGGGTGCGGCATGTTGGAGGCCGTCAGCCTCTGAGCGTGGTGAGCCAGCGCCGGGCTGGACGAGTCGTCCGAGGATTCGGAGGAGTTGGACCAGACGGTGCCGTTCTCCGTCTCCCCCTGGCGCTTCAGCAGAGACTACACGGGGAACAAGATGGGGAACGTCAACGGGGACACGGGATCTACAGGGTCAAAGGGTCATGTGTGCGTGTCGGTCATCAAACGCATTCGATTAATACAACTGACCAACGCAATAACACAGCGTCCCCAAACTGGGCCACAGACCCGTAGGGCGGGGAGTGAGATATGAAACTGTTTCTGCATGACAGAAGGTGTTTGAGAACCAGTCCGTCAGTGTAGTGACAGGAGCTTAATCCTGAAGCTAAGATAGATAGATAAGTATAAGCTTATTTAAGATAAGTATTATAAGATAAGTATTAACACAGCTAATGGTTGGTGATTCACAAAGACGTCGTAGTATAAACCTGATAGATTTATTTTTTAGTTCCTTCACAGATTACAATATGTAGGAAATGTTCATTTATTATTTTGAGAGCCATAAAAGCCAAATATTTCTAAATATATTTCATTGAGAGCCATATGGTATTTTTAACGTATAATTTGAATGCGACTTCTGGTGCTGCATGATGCTACGGGGTGTGTGTGTGTGTGTGAGAGAGAGAGAGAGAGAGAGAGAGAGAGAGAGAGAGAGAGAGAGTGTGTGCAGGTGACTTGTTCTTGCTCTTTTTCTGCGGCGTGCGAGACAGAGAGCCGAGAAGTGTTAACGCGACACGTAGAGACAGAAGTGACATGCTGCTGGTTAGATACGATCAATAACAGACGGCTGTTTAGTTTAATAAAAGAACAAAGACGGGCTCTTTAAGAAAAGGGACTTTAAATTACTTCTGCTGTAATCTGGTGCGATAGAGAAGAGAAAACAAATGTCCAACTCAAAAATGTCTTGAGAGGCCGTATGCCGTCACCGACAGAGCCACAGGTTCCCGCCCCCTGCACTGAATGATTGTTTGTTTGTTGCTTTCAAAAGGCAAAAACGATCACTTGTAACTCAATTCATTGAAGGAGAAAGTGATCAATTATTGAGCCTCAAGAACGTTACAAAGAACCATTCACACACTTTCAGCTGAACGTGTGTGTGATTGTTTCTCTTCCTTTTAGATCAACATAAATATAATCAGCCTGTCTGATATCTGTGGTCATCTATTCCTTGTTTGTCAATATGAACTAAACTACAACTCCACCCGACACACTATGAACTAAACTACAACTCCACCCAACACACTATGAACTAAACTACAACTCCACCCGACACACTATGAACTAAACTACAACTCCACCCGACACACTATGAACTAAACTACAACTCCACCCGACACACTATGAACTAAACTACAACTCCACCCGACACACTATGAACTAAACTACAACTCCACCCGACACACCATGAACTAAACTACAACTCCACCCGACACACCATGAACTAAACTACAACTCCACCCGACACACTATGAACTAAACTACAACTCCACCCGACACACTATGAACTAAACTACAACTCCACCCGACACACTATGAACTAAACTACAACTCCACCCAACACACTATGAACTAAACTACAACTCCACCCAACACACTATGAACTAAACTACAACTCCACCCCGACACACTATGAACTAAACTACAACTCCACCCAACACACCGGCTGTACAGAGATGACTCAGGGTGGCGTGCAGCTGTCCTGTCCCCCGGAACATCGTGGAACGCCCCCCCGCCGGCGAGCGGCTCTGTCGGGACCCTTCTCGAGGCACGCTCTTCAGCGAGGTGAGGAAGAGGAGGGACATATTGGCGCTCTACTCGACCACTATCAAACAGCTACAGGGACCACAGCTCCGTTCACACGTGCTGCCGCCGTCACGCGGCCCGCTACCGTTCTCTGCCCTCACACACGGCCTCACACACGGCGCGGGGTGCACATCCTCACACACATTAACGCTACCGCTACACACAAAGCAGTCGGGGAGCAGCTGAAATA
>CM070104.1:8195889-8200889 GCA_036178185.1 Liparis tanakae | reverse complement strand
TTCTTCTTTGAGGAGGTGTGTTATCTGTGTGTGTGTGTTGTGTGTTTGAGTGTACGCGGGGTGAGAGTGTGTCCTTTACGATGCTCTGATGCTCATTATCCATCCCCTCTCCTCCTCAGCGCAGCACTCCATACGCAGACATCTTCGTTATACCAGCCACAGACGAGTGACAACGCATCACTCTCTGTGCATGTGTGTGTGTGTGTGTGTGTGTGTGTGTGTGTGTGTGAACGGTAGCCAGGCTCAGGATCTTAAATTAGTTGTGTAGCCGGTGGCAGTGATACTGGTGCTCAAGCCTAACTAATTCCTCTTGGCCGTGGGACGTTGAGTCCCGTCACCTCGTATCCACGGCACGACTCGCCTCAGAGCGTGAAGGAGAGGGCGAGCGAGACAGAGAGAGAGAGAGAGAGGCTGAGTCAACGCAGCTAATGAAAGGACAGCAGGCTGAAGCATGCGAAGAAATCACAAGGCTCACACAGATGCAAAGACAACTGTTTGCACGTGCGGGGGTGTTTGGGTGTGTGTGTGTGTGTGTGTGTGTGTGTGTGTGTGTGTGTTGCCTATAAATATAGGCTTCGCAGACAGAGAGGTGACTGGAGCTCCAGGGGCTACATGCCTCTGCCCACCCTGGAGCCGGGACTCCTAACACAGGATGAGTTGCCCCCTTATGCCTGACGTCTGAGTCACAACCACACACACACACACACACACACACAAGCGCACACACACAGAGCTTCCGATACCAGCCAGGCAGCACAGTCAGCAGGCTTATAAAATAACACAGGAGCTTTTTTTGTGCTTTTAATAAAAGGTGGCAGAGATTAATCAGACGGGATCTGGAGTCTGTTAGTCTGACAGAGACACAGACAGGAGCTCTGGGCCTTGGGAGGGTGGGAATTACAAATAGAACAGCGCACATTTATTCTCACCTTGTGCCACACTAAAAAATAAAAAAAGAGGCAGAGGTATTAAAAAAAAAAAAAACACGACTAAGAGAATGCAATCCTTATTTTCTCCAGCTGCAACTGACACAAAAAAGGGATGAGAAACAAAGATAAGCAGGAAGGAAATCCAATAAGAAAAAAGGTGAGTCGACGAGAAAATGAAAAGAAGGGAGCGGTGGAAGAGGACTTTTCTGTTTCTGAGAGTGACGGGGTGAGGAAGTAAATAAGGCTGCCATGGGAGGTTGAGGGAGTGAGGAGAGATGAAGGGGAGAAGGATTGAGAGGGAGGTGAGGAGAGGTTGGGACCGAGTTCTCGTTCTCTCTCTCTCTCTCTCTCTCTCTCTCTCTCTCTCTCTCTCTCTCTCTCTCTCTCTGTGAGTAATAAATCATTGGCAGGGTTCTGGGTCCCAGACTGCAGTGGGCTGGGGAGCAAGGTGTCCAGGGACAGCCAGAAAGGAGGGGAACGTCTGATTTAAGAGCCAGAGCAAGGGTGGACAGCTGGGGTAGCTGGGCCTCTCCAGAGCCAAGGCATGGAGCCACACATGCATATACACACACACACACACACACACACACACACACACACACACACACACACACACACACACAGACCCTCAATAAACTTCCCACTGAAGCTCTCCTCTGTAGATTCTGCTTTGTACGTCTATTTAAAAAAAAAAATATTCTCATCTCTGGGTAATCTAGAGACACATGAGTTTGGAACAGATTTGCATGTTCACGAGTATTAGAGGCCGGGTTTTGCATTCACCAAATATACAGGAAGCAAAGAAAAAACAGAAGCCCACGAAGCCCTGACGGAGCACCTATGCAAAACACACCTTCATGGATCCTTGAACAGGCAGCATCAAAGGCAGCCGCTCAGGATTTATGACCCATGGTCCTACGAGCTCGTAACCAGATATTCAACCACCTGATGCGTATTTCATATTCATACAACCTAAGGCCGGGTGACTCTTTGACACAATCAATGCCATCGATTCCAAAAATGTATTTGAATGCCGCGTCGCAAACATGGATTTTTTTTGCACTGCTGTGTTTATGTTAATGTTAATGTCACGTTACGTCACGCATCATCGAGCGCTGGTATTCAACCGTTTTAGATTTATCCGTTTACTGTAAGGCTGCGTAGGAGAGAGAACTTGGATTAAACTAACGTTACTGACTGCTGATATAGTCTGGAACTGTTTTTGTAATCTGTAATTTCTCTTGGCCCACACTGATGCAGGAATACAATCTCCAGTGATGATCTTAGCTGCGTATTAATCCTGTGATTACATCATTCCTGGTCATACGTTTTAAGTCAGGAACTACAATTTAAAAAAACAAAACGGTGAAAGTAGAAATATGGGCACAGGGTTGCGTAATTTTTCTCAGTCATCTGACAAATAGCTTCTATTGTCTTGTTACACTATTTTGTTGTCAAGAGAAGATGCTTGAATACAATATTCAAATATTAAGTCTTTAATATTTATCGTGGGTAAAATAATTGTTATTTAAATCGGAAATCCTACATATTCAATGAATTAGTCATGAGATAATTCAACTAATTGGAAAAATAATCATGTAGCCCTCAGACAACCAAAGGATCACATGCTGAGAGCTGGGAATTCTATGGTGTGTGTGTGTGTGTGTGTGTGTGTGTGTGTGTGTGTGTGTGTGTGTGTGTGTGTGTGTGTGTGTGTGTGTGTGTGTGCACATGTATTCTAACACCACCGTACACATATTGACAAGGGCGCACAAGCGTGCGTGCGCTCACACACGGCACATTAAGTGGGTCAGCTTGAGTGGCTCCTCTTCGTCCCAATATCTCCAGAGACACCAACTAATTCAATCCTGTGTGGATATCATCCCATTGCTATTAGGAGAGCCGCACTCAGCTACATAGACAGGAGCAAACACACAACTATATCACACACACACACACACCAAGTATTCAACCACATACACACACACGTACAGAACACCTAATCCATCAACTTTGCAAGTATGGGTCATAGGGCTGGATGTAAAAATACATGTAGTTCCTATTGTGGTTATAGACCACAATATTTTTCATAAATTATGCATATTGAGAGATATTAGCTAAAACCGCAAACCACAACTTGCATGTTAATAAAGCAAACAGTTAAATAAACATACATGTATAACTTCCATCACTAAATGAGCTTTCACAGTAGATGCGACCACAAATATATTCACACCAAAACAAGTAGTGCAAAGAGACTATTACACATTTGCTGAATTAATTACACAGTTATAACACAGAATAAAACCGTGAGCGTCACAGGTGGCATTTACCTCGCGGTTCTTCGGCCTGTTTGGCCAGTTTACGGAGGGCTGCGGCAAATCCAGAGTGAGCCGACTGGGCAGCGGGGCTTCCATTGGCTACGATGGAGCCGTTGTGAGGCGACGGGGTGAGGGGGCTGACCGTCGCCGTGGTACGGGTCGCCGTGGAGATCATTCCTAACGATGGTGACTTTGGCTCATGGCTCATGCCTACAAATAGACAAAAGGGAGGAGAATGGGAAAGTATTTATAATCGATACTGCTTTGAAGAGGAACAAAACACACACACTTGAGTCACGAGGGCTCGAGTCTTCATAAATACCTTCAGTCATACGTACAAGCGCACACAACGTATATATTACAAGACAAATCCGCATAACAAGTAAGGCACATAGCAGTTCCCTCGCACACAGAGACAGTCGGGGCAGAGCGTGGTGCCGGGTGTCTGTTTGTGACAGCTGGGGCAGAGGGGCTTTAGTTGTGTGGCGTAGGGTCAGAGGTGGGAGGTTAGGAGGACAGGTCAGCCTCTCTGTGCTCTGGGAGCTCCAGTCTGTCTGTGGGTGTCTGCCAGAGGTCCATGGTCATGGAGTTCACACCAAACCTAGACTGAGCGTGCTCCAGCACCACCGGGGTAACTTTATCTCTCAGTGGAAATATATCATAGTACTCTAGATAGAATAGAAGCACATCAGCAACTCATTGCCTCTCTCACACACAACTAGCACGTTTTAAAAAGCGTCCCATACATGCCACGCGTGATCCGATTAACGGGGCACATTAATCTCCCTCGGAAAGTTTGAGAATAGTGGAAGAGGAAAAACTGTGATGTATGAAAAACTGCCAGCTGCTAAAGTCAGACAATGACTTTTGAAGGAATCTTTGGATTTATGCTTCTGAGACTTAGAGTGTGTGTGTGTGTGTGTGTCTGTGTGTGTGTGTGTGTGTATATGTGTGTGTTGAAAGGAGACACCGTGTTGACAGCCCCTTGGTCAGTGGAATCCCCAAATGCCAGAATAGGCAACACACACACACACACACACACACACAATGTGACACAGACCCCCCCCCCCCCCCCACACACACACACACACACACAGTTCAGCATCCTCCTCAAATCCACATTGGAAATAAACATTTCACAGAAATGAAACGCTGCCTCCTAACGGTTCATCAATAGCACAATTAAATAAGTGGGAGTTAGATCTTTACACCAGAGGGCGGAGAGGGCTATAAAAAGATCAGGTTCCCGCCTGAGAAGGGAGCAGAGGCACAGCGCCCTGTGGTGTGTGTGTGTGTGTGTGCATGTGTGTGGACACACAGCGGCAAGTCAGGCATGAGAGAGTGAACATTCCCAACACCTCCCGAGTCGTCCTGCCCGTAACCTCCCAGTCACCCAGTGCACTCAAAGTGAACCCAGCACACGATTAATGATGGGATCCACAATGACTACTGTCTGACGACACACACACTCCGCCATTGTGAGACAAGCACACACACACACACACACACACACACACACACACACACACACACACACACACACACACACACACACACACACACACACACACTAGTAACGTGACTTGGTCAAGACATTAGCGTTCTGCTCCTCCTTCCCTTACTAGAGAAAGTCAGAGACGCGAGTTAAAGATACACACAAGGAACTTTCTGAACACCCTGACATACTATAGATACAGAGCACACACACACACACACACACACACTCACAAACACACACATACACACACGA
>CM070104.1:8168389-8190889 GCA_036178185.1 Liparis tanakae | reverse complement strand
GAGCCAGAGAGTATTGCCCGTGTCTCAGCTGTCATTATACAGCAGGCCTCCATTATGGAGCCACCGCAGAGAACAAAGTGCATCTCCCTCTGACCTGGCTCACTGTCTTCAACACACACGCGCACACACGCACACGCACACACACACCTGTGCAAATTGGCAAACTGAGCAGTCTTCCTGTCTTTTACCTCGTGTGGCTGTAAATGATGCGGCCGTGTATGTGGGCGCACACCTTATTATTCATCCATCACCTCTTCCTCCCTCCCTCCCTCCTCCCCCCCACCCAACAAAAACAGAGCTTTCAAAAGGACCAGCCGGCGTCTCTCCCTATCTTCACCTTCCTCTTTTTTATTATCCAACACGCACACACACACACACACACACACACACACACACACACACACACACACACACACACACACACACACACACACACACACACACACACACACACACACACACACACACACACACACACACACACACACACACACACACGGAGGAGCAGATTGTGTCTTGAGGGTAGGCACGAGCCAAGATGATTTTCTCTCCTCTCCTCCTGCATCCGACTCACCCACCCCAACAGCGCCATTTCCTCTGTCTGTTAATTACATAGTGGCTGTGGTAGGGTTTGCTTGTGTGTGTGTGTGTGTGTGTGTACGTGTGTCTGTGTGTGTGTACACACACATCATCTGGGGATAGTGTGGCTGTGTTCTCGGAGACGCTAGCGTGGGCGTATGACAGAACAGTCTGGTTAAGCTTCACAGTGCTTCTTAGAGAGTGTGAACACACGCACGCACACGCACACACACACACACACACACACACACACACACACACACACACAATGACAGACACACACACAGGAGCCCCTTGTCTGTGTGTCAGGCTGTGGTCCATGCTCCAGGAGTCAAGCTGCTGTGTGTGTGGCGGTGCCCTCTGCAGCCCTCTCGGGGGAGGGGGGGGGGGGGGGGGCTCTCTCACCTCCCCGATGAGAGGGCCAGCTTCAGCCGAGCCCAGCTGCTCCACCGAGGGAGGAGGCAGGGAGTCAGCTCTGACTCACTAGCATCCTCGTCTTCATCATCACCGGGTCCTGTCGGCTGTCTCTTTTCATCGAGACGGTGGAACGGGGGCAGCGCGTCTCTCTGGGCGCGGAGGTGCCACAGATGTCGCCCAATTCTCCCGCGGACTCGACAGAGGCCGACGCGAACAAAGGAGGATCCTCCACGGAGCGCCTCGCGGCGGCCGTACCTGTGAGGCCGTTTGGTGCCGACAGCCTACACGGACCAAGATGCATTGCATTGTTCCGTACAGCTCTCTGTGTCCGGGGACATCATTGCGTGAAACACATATTTCAGTTATCATCCTCTTTCAACTTTCTCCCTCCCTCCCTCTCTTTTCACTCACTCACTCTCTCTCTTCCTCCCTCTCTCCTCGGGCGATGAGCACACTGTTTTTTTCTTGCCAGCTCTCCATACATGCGCCCCTCACTTCATCCTCTGTTCAACCTCTCTCTCCCCTCTATTCTCTCTGCGTCTCTGGGATGTACTCTGCTGGCTTGTGGTCGCCTAATTAGCACTCCATGTGCTCTGCATGGGCCCCCGACTCCCAAGCGGCTCCACCGCACGAACGCTCACACACACACACACACACACACACACACACACACACACACACACACACACACACACACACACACACACACACACACACACACACACACACACACACACACACACACACACACACACACACACACACACACACACACACACACACACACAGCATCGACTTGACTCTCCAAAGCCGGGTCTGGTGGCTGATAGTCGCCCCTTTGTAATCTTGTAATTGCTTTAATTAGTGTGTGTTCCCGGCTGTACATGTATGTGCATGTCTGGATGTGTGGACGTCGTACGACTGCTGAACGAACCGATTTCCTCGAGGCGAGTCGGAGACAAACCTCCCGTCGCCATGGCTTCCCATCTCAGTGAATAGCCCCGACGACAAGGTTTCTATTGGCCACAAAGCGGAGGCCCGAGGGGGGGTCCTCCATTCCTTTAAGGAGTTTTAAGTATTGGACGAGCTCTTTGCAGAATAGAAGCTCATCGAACGCATTTATTATTCTACAACACGCTAAAGGTCAAAGCGGATTCATCTTAACAGCTCTCCTGTTTCTGAATTATGAGCGACGTCAGCATTGGTATTGGGTTGTTATCTAGACCAGTGGAACGAGTGCAACCAATGGGAATCCGGGCCGAGACGAGCTCTGTGCTGACAGATGAATGACTCGTTCTTTATCAGCTCAAATCCTCGTGACTCCCCGAGTCTACGCAGGCAACGTCGAAGAATCAAGATTTTATTCCGCGATATAAAAGAAACACATTGACTGTAGGTTTCACATGACCAGGCGTACGGTGGAGCCACAATGATAATTCAATAAATTGATCAACATAAAGATAATTGGGTACCATTTTGATTATTGGTGGATAGCGTCATCCGTGGGCCTTTTCTCTCGCCGCTTTTTTTCCAGACCAAACAATTAATTAGAAAAGATATTACAATTATTAATAACAAAAGTAATAGTAGTGGCAGCTCAACTTAAAGAGTCCACTCCTAGAGAGCAACGTGATAATGCTTTTTTATTTAACGCTATGCGATAGCTTGAATTTAGACTATTTCCTTCCTGTGCATCAATCTAGATTCATAGGAGAGGCGCACATGTTTGACGTTGAAGGAGATACACACTTTTATTTTGAAAGAACAGCGGCCTGATTAGATACCCTGAAGTAATGCCAATAGCAGCCCGATAAAAACACTTCCAGCTGGCGACTAGATCTTCGGTGAGAACAGGTTTGACGCGGCGGCTGTGGCCGACCCGAGATAGACGAGCAGCTCTGTGCGTGAGCTGATTAAAACGTGCGAGGCCACGGAAGCCACTTTGCTTCTCGCCCTTGACCTCAAACACAAGGAGGCATGTTAACACACACTATGACAGTCAGCTGATATAGCAGATATCTCTGACGGAGAGGGGGAGAAACAGAGGAAGCGAGAGAGGCAAAGAGACGGACATGTTGAGGAGAGAGAGAGAGAGAGAGCAGACATAGATAAAAGGGAAAAGAGAGATGATGATGTGATAGTGAAAGAAAAGGCTTTTGTTGAAGAGTAGCCTTCAGCACAATGCTGGGTTATACTGTGAGAGTGTGACTGGAGAAAGCACAAGGACCAGACAGATAGAAGAACAAACACACACACACACACACACACACACACACTGTACGATAGATGCAGAGCCACACACACATGCCACAGTGCTGAATGAAAGAAGCCCTATTTGGTGAGGGCAATAGTCAAGTATGGTCAGTATTGAGTGCGAGTGTGTGTGTGTGTGTGTGTGTGTGTGTGTGTGTACGGTTCCCTTATCTACTGCTCTCATGTTGCCTGTGTTGTGTTTACTTGGCCAATGCTTATCAGGCCCTAGAGTACAAAAACGACAAAAGCAAACATCACAACACAAACATACAAACAATCTAAAGATTTTTATAGTGTGGTCGGGTCTGGTGAATGTAGCAGGGGTTTAGGTTTTTTTTGTGTGTGAATGAAAATGTTTTCTTTCTTTTCCTCAAGCAATTAAATCCAAGCTGAAGAGTGATAAAAAAAAGAAAAAAACGATGTCAACATTGTGAAAATGTTGCCGGTTAGATGTAAAAGTGCTGAGCAATGCGCTGCGTGCGCCTCGCATCCCCCTGGATGAGAGAGCAGCACGTCTCCCATGCAGCTCGGGGAATCCGTCTTCAGGACGGGACCTCATGCCGACGAAGAAACGACAGCGTGACTCAACCGCCTTGCACTGCGCTTCCTTTTGAAGGCACAACAAACGCCACGCTCAAGTTTGGCAAACAAACAAACAAACCAATGTGTAGGGAGTAAAAAGAGAAAAACATATATAATCAAGCCAAGTCAAAAGAAATGTTAAAATAAGTGTCAATATAAAGTGAAACAAATAAAAATGACATATACTCAATTATCCGTCCTCTGAACAGAAACGGGCACCTGTTAACATCTCCTCGACACAACCAAACACACCCACAGATGAATAAGAGAACTAATTGAATGGCAAAAAGAAAAACTAAGATTCTCAGTTAAACTGACATAAGAGCAAAAGGGAACTAACAGTTGTCTTAGTGCAGCGATCATTGGCCGCCCGCCCTTGTTTACATTACCTGCAGACTTCTGTCATTAGAGATCAGGACACTGTTTGAAGTGATCTCTCACACATTTCATTACATGTACAGTTCATTGTTGACACACACGCAAAAGCACACACACACGCACACCAAGAAGCGCTACCAGTGAACAATTGAGGGAAAAGCAGCGGGCAAGAAGAGAAGAGAAGAGCCACAGGAAGTTTCTGGTCCTGCCGCTATCTACTTCACCACTTCTTCCTCTATCTGTGGATCTGTCGGTCTGCACCACCGACGTTCTGTTCGTCTTCCTTTCAGATAAATACTTTATGACCTGTTTGTTCAGCTGTCGTCACCGGTCATCACGTTTACAACCTTTACTACCTGTTTTTACACCCAGCAGGGAGCGTTTGGACACACACACACACACACACACACACACACACACACACACACACACACACACACACACACACACACACACACACACACACACACACATACGATCACTCACACTCGCTCTCTCCATCCAAAAAAGCGAAAAGGCACCAAACAGCCTTTCCCCCACGAGAAGAGCCGACAGGAGGCGACGAGAGAACGACGACGGGAGGGATGGAGACATGTCGGCTGGGGAAAACCCGAATCTCCTAAACGGCTCTGAGTGGTTCTGCTTCCATCTCACTGTTAGGCCACGCAGCAGACGCACAAAGAGAGCGGTGCGTGTGCACCGTGCGCAACAACATTTTCCTACCACCTCAGGACGTCGTTGTAATGCTAGTCAAATGCGAGCCTTGCCCAGTCAAACACATCCTATTGTCTCTAATATAAAACCATGTAAACCCATGCAAAGGCCTCTCCACAGTCGGTGCTATTCAAAGGTATCAATGGGGGCTGTTGATAAGGAAATGCAAAGTGAGTCACCTTTAACTCCAGGCTCCTTGTGTAAACAGCATGGGGAGCTGCTTGGGACTCTCCTAATCACTCTCTAAACAGAGCCAGGTGCTGTTGCCACAGACAAACTGTCACCAACACTCTGCTCCACACAGCTGCCGTCTAGCCCCCCAGACACTCGCAGCACGACAAGCAGGACGACGAAGACGAGGACCACACCTGAGAACACGGCGACCGAGTTCAGGCTGCTCTCACGTTTGAGGGCTCAGCGCTATTTAAATGGCAGATCACAAGGAACAAGTTTCTGTTGCTCTCGGCGCACGATTTGCATAAATAATCTTCCGCTCTGATCCCGTCCTGTCCTCAGACACGTGTGAGTCAGCGGCGAGGGAGGAGGCTTCCACCGGGAGCTCGCTCGCTTCACAGCTTCTGCCGAGGAGGTTGGGTTTGTCCCGGTTACTTTTAAGTTTGTTTCTCTGAAAATACTTTCTTTGTATTTTAGAAGTGATGCAGATCTGAGATTACTGCCACAGGCCACACGTTTTTTTTGATATTACTACGACACTCACACACACCACGGGGATTCGGACCACTTGGGAAATATGTTTGCATGGTCAATTAATTGAAGCACGCGTCAAATCATTTTTTTCTGGAGAGCATTATTGTTTGTTCACTAACATTACGAGAGGTACAGTGTATGTCTACCAGGTAGGGGAACACATTGAGAAGTTGTGTTATAGTTTACAACAAGCATGCAACTTAATACTGCTTAACACTTATCTTACAAAATATTAATGTATGGAAATACATTGCAATGGCCCACACACTTCCCCCCCCCATCATATCAATCCAGTTTTAGTTCACTTTTATCCCATAAATCCAATTCACTCACATATCTCGAATCAGTGACCGATTCAAATCTAGCAGCTCCCTGACAGGCTCCCTGTTCTGCTCCACAGCTTTAGTTAAATGTAATTACAACATCATTTGCAGAAAAGTATTGCATGAACAAAGCTATTCTGTTCTCTAAACTGTGCACTTAATGATTTCTGAAAATGTAAATAATGTCAACAACAGTGTGATGACAGATGATGGTGAAAGCCAGCGAGCAGAGATCAAAACGCTGACAGCAGTCTGAGGTCAAATGTTGGGGGGGGGGGGGGGGTGTAAGGACATGGTCATAGCATATTAATGACATTGGCTGCCCTCAGTGGTAAAGGTGTTATAGTTCAGAAAGAGGAGGTAACACTCATACAACTAGAACACACTACGAGAGCACATTCATCCACTATGATTTAATCTGGATTAAGCCTCTCATCAAAATACACAGTGATTGAAAACCGAATAGGATACATGCGCCATATGTCATATTACGTCCAGCTGTTCGTGTGAAAAGAAAAAAGTGCCAAATTCTAGAATATTGTTTGCCATTTAAATATATAATTTGAAACCTGGCACACGGCACAATAGTCTCTCTGGTAAATTAATGATGGTGTATTATATAATAAACAAATAATACATGTCCGGAAAACATTGTCCATGATAACGTGAGATGTGTTGTTTGTTGTGGTTTCTGTAGGACTGTGTGTGGTTATACAAAATAAAAAAAGAAGATGAAACTCAAACATGTCGTGCCGTTCCTCTATAATCCATGCAAGTCGCATTAAGATAACAATAGATAATAATGCACAATATGCCCAAAATTACCGCACACAGGTATCTCACAGACATCTTTCTTCCATGGCAGATCAATGATCTATTTCCATCACCAGTAGAAGCTGTTAAAGGCCCCAGCAGGACCACTATAAAAACCAGCAGGCTCTAATTCCCTGCTCTTGCAGGTATGGCCGACCTTATCAGCAGCAGCTAAAACACACAACAGAGCTCCTTCTGGCTGCAGATAAACTCACCGCGCCGCACTGTGTGCTCAGTAAAGCCTGTTGCTCCGCGGCTGTGTGTGTAGACCGCGCTTCAAACCCGAGAGGTGTACGAGCGTGATGAGCGGCGCGCGCGTGCACGCGTGTGTGTTCTCAACAGAAGCAGCTGTTGTGTGCGCCTGGAGTTCAAGAGAAGTGAAGGAGCGCGTGGGAAGTGATTCAACACGGTCCACCTGCCACGCGCACGTACCCACGCACGCACACACACACACACACACACACACACACACACACACACACACACACACACAGAGGGTCGAAGCCTTCACTCGGGAGCAGCAAATGGTCACCATGTGTCACTAACGCAGGCACACACACACACACACACACACACACACACACACTCACACACGCACACACACACACACACACACACACACACACACAAACAGAGAAAATGCCCCATTCATGGCCGGGCTGCTCTGAGGCAGCCACCCCGACCAGACGCCGTCCAATGAAGTTACAGGAGCCATCGTGACTGGAGTTTTTGAAATTACAGACCAAGTAAAGCCAGTAATACAGTTGTGCATGGAGGACCCACAGTGAGCGTCAGTAGCTTACGCAGAAACCCTGCGGGCTGCGCTTTACATCATATTCACGACAGCGCACCGGTAACAATGTTACGAGAAGTTAATTTGAAGGGGTGGGGGTCGCGCGCTATTCCTTTGGGAAAGGAGAAACCTTAACGAGACGGATTATAAACATCAGAGAATCTAAAAAAAACATCTTAAACCGCCACCTGAACCCACGGGAGTGGCTCTTTCTTTCTCTTTCAGGAGCACTGACGCTCTCTTTCTTGTATTTCTCGTCTCTTATTCACACACACACACACACACACACACACACACACACACACACACACACACACACGCACACACACGTATACACGCGCGCTCACACACACAAAACGCGCGCGCACGCCCGCGTACACACACAGGGGCTCGGCACCGACCTTTGAAAAAAAAGAAGAAAAAACAAAAACTAGCCCCCGTTATATCGCAATGACTTCCTCAACATAACCCTCGCCGTGGGCTCGCGCGCTCACGCGAACAACCTCCAGGTCTGAGGGCATAATAACTACAGCGGTACACGTTTACACTCACCGCAAACACGTCTGGGCTAATCCAGTGTTGAAATGAGTAAATGTGTCCCTCCGTTAGCGGTCAAAGCGCCGAGCCATCCCTCCGTCGAGAGCAGAGAGTCTGCACTTTGTTGTCACGCAGGAAGCTCCGGCGCCGAGCGTGGCCACGGGGACGGAGCGCAGCGCAGCAGAGCCGGGGAGCGGAGGAGAGAGGCGGCCGGCTGCTGGGAGCCGGGAGGTGGGGCTTCCTCTCCGGCGGGGGCCGGACAGACAGACAGACAGACAGACCAGCCTGAGGGGGGCGGGGGGTAAAAGCACCTGCTCCCCCCGTCACGCCTCCAGTCCACGGTGTTGACCCCGCATTGCCCCCCCCTCCCCCCTGTGATAAAGAATGTCCCGTCCATCTCCGACCAGGATCGAGAAGGAGTCACTTCCTGTTCGGTTAAAATAACCACAAATCTGTGAAGAACTTATATCAACACATTCAATATGATAAAAGATAGGGAGGCTAAATAGCCAACTATCATCTATGCATCGATTGTTCTTAATTTATATATTATTTATATATGTTTTGAGAGACCATATTATTGTTTTCTCTTTTATTAATTTGAATATCATGTTTTTAGTTTTTTGAAAATGCATATATTGTTTTTCCTTTTTTGAGATACAACTGAAGCTTTAAGGACAGTTTGACATCACCAACATATTAAAGACCCCTTTGTTTGTTGCTCGTTACTAATATCGCATGACTATACAGTACATACAGTAGGTTCATAAACAGAAGAGTAATTGCATCAAGTGTCCACAAGGGGACAGTCACCCACCAAAAGCACAGCGAAGCCTCAGCTGACAACCTCTTACCCTTTCTGGCTTATCAATGGTTTTACTGTGGATTAGATACCAGAGACTGCACAGGCTGTAAAATCAAAGCTGCACTTGTAAGCAGTAAAGACAGGGTGTGCTCCCAAAGCCACGGATGAAAATAAGGATTAAACAGGTGATGTCTGGGGAAGAAGTGGGATGAGGCCCTTTTCACCGTGCGATGTAAATTGCTAATTGCTTGCATTGCATTGGATTAAACGCCGGCCTATTATACACAATGTGTCTCCCGCCTCGGCTCACTTCTCTGTGCTCACTGAAGGCACAGCATGGAAAAGAAAACCGGCGTACATAGCGTTCCCCTTTAGCCAGCACAAGTCTTCTCTGAGTGAATATTGTGCGTGTGTGTGTGTGTGTCAAGATGCAGTTTGTGATAATGCCGCCGTGCTTTGTCTTTCATTCAAGTGAAAGTGTATCCCTCACCTCTACTTGACCTGCGAGGGACGGAGCAGGTATACACGGCGTCCTGACCAACGATGCGGCACGAGGACCTCAGCCTTTGATCTGCCTGCTGTCTGTACACATGCTGCCCCCAGGACAGCTCGGGACACCAAGCCAGCCCCCTTCTGTTCAATTAGTCAAATAATCAGTCCTTTGGGCATTAAAAGGACTTAGTTGACAATATTTTTTAGTCAATTAATCATTTTCTATGGTCTTTTTAAAAACCACTGATGACTAATGAGTCTTTAGTAGTTGCGGGTGATTAGTCATTGCTATTAGGGATAACTCATTACAAGAAAATAATAGTCAAATATCTGGTATCACAATTATATGTACAAATATCTTTTAGTATTTAAGAAGCACCAGATAATTCAGCATAACTACATTCATCCGAGGTACCAGAAATAATCATATATAACTAATTAATTTGAACAATGACATGCTGTGACTATTAATCACCTTCTAATGTTTTAGTCAAGGTCAATAAGCTTACCAATATGTAGAGCAGGTAGTTAAAAACACTAAAGGCTCACAAATGCTATATTCTCCCTGTACAACTTTCCTCCTCACTGTGATAACAATAATTTAGCTTTAATCACATGTACAATAAATTGTTTGAAAGAATAGCTTGAACCCATTTTTTAAGCTCAAACATAGACCTTTATGTTGTTGTTAGATACTTTCCAAAATACTCATTTGCACTGTGTGTCTCCCACAATGAGACTTTCCTAATTGCTATTCCTCTTCTCAGCCGCAGGTGCACTACTGTACATCTATGGGAGGCTGCAGGGTATTTCCTCCTCCTCCTCCTCCTCCTCCAACAGCCCTCCTTTACCGCCTCCACCTCCTTTCTTTGATAATAAATTTCCACCATCCTTCATTGATTTGACTACTTGCCATTTCACATCCTCGTTCCTAACATTGCCTTCTCCCCCGTCTCCTTATCTCTGCAGTCGTTACCTCCCTATGTACCTTGTACACTCTCCCGCTCTCTCTTTCTCTCTCTCTCTACTTCTTTCTCTCTCTCTCAGCAGTGGACCTGGCCTTAGGCATCGTTAGCTTAATTTAATAAAGGGGCTTAAGCTTTTGAGAGGCTTTTGAAGGATATGACTGCTGTTACATTCATTTCAATCCATCAGCCACTAGAGACACAGCCTCGTTGCATGGCTGAGAAGGAGAGTGATTTTGTGTGTGTGTGTGTGTGTGTGTGTGTGTGTGTGTGTTGGGTGATCGTAATAACAACGGTTCTAATTATTAGAGCTACGATGGAATCACACACACCTTGTGAACTCACAACTGACTCCAGCTCCATCAAGTACTCTGTTGTGTTGGTTATACAGAGAATGAGAGGGTCTGTATCATATGTGTGTGTCAGTGTACACGTGTTGTGCACACCCATATGCACATTGGGGCGTCTGGTGGATGAATTGCGGTGCCCTGTGAAAGCATGCACGCTTTCCTCCCCCAAGGCATCTAAAAATAATGGCTCTTTCACCTCCTTTTTGAACTCCCGCGCTCCCCTCAAAGACAAATAGCACAAACTCTCCCCCCGCCCCCGCCCACCTCCTGCCTCGCCTCTATTATGTGGACGACAAGTGGCAGCGCTTTTAGCCCTCGCCATGGGGATACACACTTAGAGAGATGCTGGGGTAGAAAAGACTTCAGCCCCCCTTCTGGACATCCTGCCTGGGCCTCCTATTACTCTGGGCCTTCTTTCCAGAATAAATGCTGAGCTCTGCCTCCTACCTCCATCACCCACACAACACCTCAGCCATCCAAGCGAGCACAAACAATTGTAAAAGGAAAACCAACGGGCCTTTTGTAGATCTGTGCATGTACAAGCATATGTGCTTGTGAGAGCGAGGGCTGCAGGCCATGTGCTTTACCTCTGGGGTGTGTGTTCCACATTCTTCCCAGGCAGATATTAAATTAAGCCGATGGAGGTAATTAACATGCAGATCAGATGGCACACGGAAGGCAGAGGAGGGGCCCAGCGAAGCGGCAGATTAAGTGAGAAAGAGAGAGAGGGATGGATGTAAAGGCAGTAAGCAAAGGGAGATACCACACGGAGGAGTGAGGCCCTGCTTTGTTTTACCCCCCATTTGCTTTTGTTACCTCACTGCTGACCTGCTGTTGTCATTGTGCACAGCTGTCATACGCGCATGAATAATGGTGTCAGTATACAAACAGAGAGAAAGCATAGAGCTGCAGCTAATGAATATTTTCATTCTCAATTATTAGGACAATGAATTGCTTGATTGTCTATAAATGGGCTTTTAAGAAAACCCAACCAATTAATTAATTGACTAATTGTTTCAGCTTTAAATGTGATCGAGTAGAAACCTAAACTAAGATTCAAGATTTCTCCATTTTGTAACCCTAACCCTAAACCACTGCTCTAGAAAATGTGATATAAATTACTCAATGCATCTTAATTGATACAAATATACCAAGGGTTGGGGTTATGTGTTACATGTTAGGTGGTAATCACTGGAAAATGGACGGATGCACCTGTGTATTAGGCAGGAATGTATAGTCTAATGCTATTGAATGAAATAAATCTGAAACATGGTGCTCATTTTTTAGTGAAATTGTTAACTATAGCCGTAGCAGAGTCTTCAGAACATAATAACAATATACATTTTAGAAAGCCCATCAATTTATGTGAATCTTGAACAAAAGACAGACAAAACAGACATAAATACTGCATAAATATCATGCATTTATGCACATATATATATATATATATATATATATATATATATATATATATATATATATATATATATATAAATAATCACACCAACTTGAAATAAAACGTATACAGTTCAATTGGCTTCACTGGTTTGTGATGTCTTGACCCTTTAACCCAGACCCCGGCCTCACAGTCAAACATCAGACACTTTGTGACTGACAGTCACAGCAGACCAATCGCAAGACACCGACCGATATCATTCGACCAATTAGAAACACAGAGTGTGATCTGTCTTCAAGTCTCTGTGAGCTACAGGAGACTTTATGGAGATTAAATGAGGGTTGCAGAGTAATCTCTTTCATGTTTACTTAACGTGGCTCTAAATATGCTGCTTATCTTGCCACTCCACTTATTTACATACATGCATATGCTTCAACATATGGGGCCGCTCCGAAGCCTTGCTATAAAAAACAGGTCAAAGCCCACAAAAGCAAACAAGGAAACTAAAGCTGAGAGGAAAGGAGATGTGTGAGAGAAACACGGGTTAAGACTGGGAGTAGGGAGTAGGTCTGTGGACAGAGCCTGCTTGGCTATGTTCCCTCCTCGTTTTCCTCCTACTATCCAAGCGTCTGTGTATGTGTGTGTGTGTGTGTGTGTGTGTGTGTGAGCAACAGGGGAGTGCGGTGAGGCCTATTAACAGACGTAGTGGTAATAGGCAGGGGGAGCCAGGATGTGTCTGAGCCACTGACCTGCCCATTAGCTCTCTCCACTCCGCTAAGCCCTCGCATCGATCACCCAGCCACACATAATTGATCTGGAAAACCAGGCACGAGCGCACTACTTAGACGTACCCTTCCCCGCCTCTCGATATTACCGTGGGTGTGTGCGTTTGAGAGCGAGAGAGAGAGAGAGAGAGAGAGAGAGAGAGAGAGAGAGAGAGAAAGAGAGAGGATGTGTGTGTGTGTGTGTGTGTGTGTGTGTGAGGGGGATGGTAAATATGTGCGTTTGTTTTATTTTTATGAACATTTGAAAGGCTCCGAGGTCTGACTGGACACACATATCCACAGACACCCTTCATTAGACTTATGAAAGAAAAGGCAGAGGAATTGAGAAGACCGTTATATCATTCTTCCCATTATTCAAATGTATTCCACCTTTCCACCTCTCTGCTGTGACATAATTAACAATGTACACTCCTCTATTAGCCACACTGGCGGCAGCATAATTGTTAGCTGTCAGTGGGAATGTTCAGAGCACATAGACACCCTTAACCCACTCAGCACTTTGCCCAAGTGCATACACACACAAACATAGACAAGCACACAATATATATATATATATATATATATATATATAGTACACAAACATACTTGTTCACTCATTGTACCTCCATTCTCATGTGATACTTATACTGCCCTAATTGCAGCAGCAGTTAGTTAAGAGTGTAATCTTCATGGAGAATTTCTTAACTGCTAATTAGAATAAATTGTTCCCTCCTCGATCTCATTGTAGAGATGAAGCCTCGCCGCCTGTTCCCTTCAATACACCAGCAGCGAGACACCAGAATAACCACTCTGACGAAGAAATAAACGAAGACGATGAGAGGGGGAATTTGGGATGCAATGGCAGGTTACGTAAATTACGATTTAAGTGTCATGCTTCCTGCAGGAGAGGGAGGAAAATAAAAGGGGAAAAGGTGCCGAGCGAAGGAGGGAGGAAGAGTGGGGGAAAGGGAAGAGGGGCCGGTGCAGATGGAGTCAGTCGGCAGCAGATGTGACTCCGTTTCCATAAAGTAACGGAGGGAAAAAAGAAACCTGTGAGATGAAGGGGGCAAACAGCAAAGAGCTGTTTTTACACATACAAACACCCATAAACACCTGTAAATTTGTGAAAACACATTGTAACACACAGCATCGCAATGACTGGCAATCACAGTAAACACATCACTTCAACAGATGAGATGGCTCTAAGCTCAGAATACTTTAGTGTAAGCAAGGACTTTGGTCTCTGAGTTTCAAAGCCTCTGATATCACTTATTCTCATGTGAAACTTAACACATTAGAGGAGAACCACTGAATTGATGAATACGTGTGGGAGAGTTATGTAAAAACACAAGGACAATCTCTTTGTGAAAAAAATAAAAACATCATATTCCATAAAACCTTGGTTCTTTTCCATTATCCTCGCCCTTTACACACACACACACACACACACACACACACACACACACACACACACACACACACACACACTTACTCCCCTATCTTTTCACGACCCACCCCCACACACACGCACGCACGCATACCCTCAAACAGATGGCGCAGGGACGATGATAGCCAAACCAATTATTTATCTAATTATGAGTTACCACTTAACAGCATAATCTCCTCCCGCAATTGTGAGGTATTAAAATAGGGGTGATTAAGGGGGTTATGCAAATCTAAACAAAATCATTACACTTGCAGTGGAGTTAACGGGGGCGACCCAGCGGTGTCCGCACGGAGCATTCCTAACATACACGTGTTGTAAAGTATGATTCCTCTGGTGTGATGATCCACATCATGCAGAGAGGGATGCACGTATAGGAAATGGAGAAATGGAGAGTGAGAAAGGGGGAGAGAGAGAGAGAGAGAGAGAGATGGAGCAGTGGCCTGTGTGAGTTCAAGCTCATGCTAATAGGGTAATTGCATTGATTTCCATTTAGCTGCACTCTGATGTTATTTACAGCATTTAGCCCGGCAAACAAGGCCTTTCTCTTTTCTCCCAGCTTGCTTTTAACTAGCCGTGACACGCTGTCAACCCCTTTTCCTCTACCCTTTGCCCCCCCCCTTCAC
Source organism: Liparis tanakae (assembly GCA_036178185.1). Taxonomy (NCBI): domain Eukaryota; kingdom Metazoa; phylum Chordata; class Actinopteri; order Perciformes; family Liparidae; genus Liparis; species Liparis tanakae. The sequence goes on along the minus strand of CM070104.1, from coordinate 8,175,950 downwards.
CCTTTCCACAACTGCCAAAACAGCCCAATACATTATTAGGCCATTAATAGCAGTCACGCTCACACCCCCCCCTCCCCCCTCCTGATTCATTCCAGTGTGTGCAGTGGCTCCCTCTCTCCGTCCTCTCAGGCCTGTTGGCATGGGGGCGCTGAGCTGCTTTGAAGTGGTCTTGTTTATTCAACCAGAGATACGGTGGTGTGTTTGGGTGGAGTGAGGGAGGGGGGGGAGGCGTTTGTTTCGCTGGACCAAATGTCAAGACCTCACAACTGGCGTTGAGGCCAAATGATGCTTTTCATTCAAGGTGTTCTGGATGTTTTGGAGGTGCCCCCCGACGCGGCTGAGGGGCACCTCCTCTTAGCGTTATGGCGATGTGGGATACGTGTACGCAACGACAGCCATAAGGGATCATGTGGGCTCCTCTGTATCCTCCTCTCTAAGATGTAGGTCTATGTGGTGTAGGTTGTGTCTGTTGATATAATATAATTGAAATATGCTTTTCAGTAAAATATGCTTTTCAGTAAAATATGCTTTTCAGTAAAGCAAAACAAACTTTAATTGTATTGTCTAACAAAGCCTTTACCTGCAGTCATTGTTGCTTTCTGTCAACACATTGAATAAGAGAATATAAACATGATTTTTTTTTTTACACAAAAATAATCAATCTATCATATGAAACTTCCGTCTCGTGTTTTTGTTGTGGTGAGATGACAGCCCTTAGAAGTCTGCCTTCTCTCACATCCTTCTCTCACACGCCTCTCAACAGAAGACTTTCATGAGAGAAAGGGAGGATGAGAAAGAGAGAGCGGCACGATTAGCATGCAGCAAACATTGTGTTGTATTAGTGCGGTATTAATGCGACGGTCACGTCCGGGACGAAGACGGACTGCATTAAGCTCTTCATCGCTCCTCTGCACACATCCAGGACTCGGCCCCGAAAACGCCGCCGCGCCGGTTAAAGAGCAACGGGGCGCGTGGTCGTTCTTTACGTGCGTGTTGAGTTCACTCGGTTCACTTCTCCATGCGTGTGAGTGAGACGGGTCACGGGGTCGTTCTGTACGCTCACGGAGAACATATGCGATCCGTGCGCTATGTTCGCGAACCGCGTCCTCACGCGTGACTCATTTCATTCACATTCGAGGGCCGTGTGGGCGGTAAAGTGGCTCGGCGTTACCACCGCAGACACACTAGTGTGTGCATGTCTGCGTGTTATGCATACATATGAGTGTAACATATGCAATTTGGGCTTCGCCAAAGAGTACTGCAGTACCATCAGTGTCCACTGGTGTTGCCATCGCAAGTCTCTCTTAATGTCGCAACGCTAGCGCCGCTCACAAAGCTCCAAGGTGAACGCGTCTGCCTTCACAGAAAAGGTTTTCATTTCCGCACAGGCGGAGAGAGAGCAACGGCGTGTCGAGGATCATCTGACGAATGTGTTGTTCAAGTGTTTTAAGAGTTTCTTTCTATCACAACCTTTTTCTCAATAGTCTCGGGAGGTGATGGTCAAAGAATGTGAAAGGCATTTCCATCAGCCAACATGTTGCTGCTCCACAATGCGGGCGTCTTTAAAATGCAGCAGCCCTCTATAGCTCCTGCTGATGAACTTACATAGCTGATAAAAAGCTCTATAGAGATGGTATGTGCCTTACAAAGACATACACTGTGACATCCATCATGGTCCACTGCTACAAACACAGCTATGACAGTGATGTTCCAATGAATATAACGATTAGGATACTTTAGTTTACACACTACTATGTTTCCCTCCCTCCAATACTTCCTTTCCCCCCTTGGGGGGAAAACAGCAATAGCAAGCGTCCTAATGTAAGAAGATAAGGGAGGGTAAGGCGCTTCTATCCTCACAGAACACACACACACACACACACACACACACACACACACACACACACACACACACACACACACACACACGCACACACTTGGAGGGATAAGCTAAGGACTAGTCCGGATCCTCGAAACACACAAACACGAAGAAGCAGACGTTACAAAGCAGAAGCTCTCATCTCACCACCAAGCAAGGAGGGATGGAGGGAGGGAAGAAGAGGAGAGAATGAAAGGCTTTAGTCTTCATCCGCGGATGAAGACGCCGTCTCCTCCTCCCTGTTAGCACGCATCCCTCGCTACCTCGAATTTGCCGATTGAGCCCCCTTTTTAGCGTTGTCGGCCCGTGGCCTTAAACACCCCCCTGTCTTTGGACAACTGGGTTACTGATGACTGATGACAAGAAGCGTTTTGTAACACTCTTTAGATTCCAAAGCAACATAAGCTACGGCTACGAACATTAGAAACACGTTCCGGAAGCCAAGCGAGCGCTTCACACTCCTCCGACACACGTTCCCCGCATGCAGCTGGTGTGTGCTTTAAAGAGCCAGCAGGGCAATGCCGTGCCTGTCAGTGTGTCTATGTGTGTGCGTGTGTGTGTGTGTGTGTGTGTGTGTGCGAAATGCGAGTAAATGTTTGAGTGTGGTTGTCTGTGTACATGAGTGCTTAAGGTCTCACCTGGGGGATGAGAAATTAACACAGGCAAATTTTTACTGCGTTCATTTTCATTTCGCTGGTAACAAGACCATCTGCTAAGCATCCTGCTCTGCACTGGGAAAAAAAAACAAAAAAAAGAGAGAGAAGTGGACTCGGCTGCAATCACTCCCACAGTCCATTTCTCCTCCCCCCACCCCGCCCGACCCCCCTCCACCCTCTCTCTCCAACACGGTGAGGGGCAGAGATAACACCTCAAGGCCATGATGTTGCTGCCAGCCTTTAAACCTCTCCGTCTCCCTCTGCCTTGCTCTCTGTGGAGGTTTTTTTCGTGATGAAAGAGGGGAGGCAGATCAGAGGAAAACATGGCAGCCAAAAGACTTGTATCTGCAGCCAAGGCTAAAACCAGAGCACGGAGTCACTGCCCTTCACCGTTCACCAATAGCACAGACCTGTGGACACCCATAAACACATACACACTGGCATACATTACAACCAAGTATGTTATGTATATAAACATCGGAAATAGTATATGCTTGCACGTATACAGGGATGAAGTGATCTGTTTGAGTGTGTTTGTCTGTGATAGGATACAGATGGGCTCCAGTGGGCTGTTACAAACCCTCTCTGACAGCGGCTTATTGAGGGCATTGGCCTTTGGCTCTCGCATCTGTCGGTGTTAAGTAGCCAAAACTGACAAACACACCGATGAATAAAAGCTTAACTGTACGAAAACATTCATATTCATGCACACGCCTTACGTTTAGTATATTATATTTTTCTCAGTGAAATTACATTATATCCCGTATCTGTTATAATAACGTAAATCATCTGCTTGCTTCCCGCTACACGCAGGAAAACTTTACAGCAAAACAACGGGATTGGTTCGCAGCAAATAATGACACAAGAAAAGACAAAAGGGAGTGAGAGGAACTCACTAAACGAATAAGCAGCTAGTTAGCAGCTCAGAACAGTTACGTGTAATTAGGAAGTGCATTGTTGTGCAGGGAAGGATTCAAACGCTATCCTGATTATCAAGGCTGTTTATTTTCTCTCTGGCAGGAGACACACCGGATGAGAAAGAAGCAAGTGTTTGTTTGAGACTGATGTGTGTGTGTGTGTGTGTGTGTGTGTGGTAGAGGTTTGGGTGTTGGGGAATGAGCAACAATGTGTGCCCGCATGTATCCACCTGTGTGCGTTCATGTGTGTCTCCGTTGGAAGAGGGCATGCAGTTGTCTGATAGACTTAGACTCTTCATTAATATCCCAAATCTTCAGAGGCCCCACGCTCTGCTTTACTCCCACGTACCACACACAGAGCCCATCTCTCCCTCCCTCCCTCCCTCCCTCCCTCCCTCCCTCCCTCCCTCCCCTCTTGGCAGAGCCTCCCCCCGTCGGCAGGTGCTCGCCCCGGTGGCCGCCAAAGTGCCAACCTGCCCTCCATATGCCCGCCTCCGCAGTGCCAGCTTACTCCTGCCACCCCGACACAATTCAGCTGGCCGCCCCCCTCCCCAAATCTGTTTCCGCTCCCCCGCCACCCTCCCTCATCAGTATCCATCCCTGGCCTTTCTTCTCCCCACACACACACACACACACACACACACACACACACACACAGCCTGACCTCGTCCCTCTTGTGCCAGCGCCCCCTCATCTCGAACAAAGCGGCGGCACATTGTTTTCGGGGTGTCGCGCTCACATCTACTCGTCTCGTTTGCTTCATCCTCCCCTTTTAGCCCTTTTCTCACCTTACGCATCGCATTCTTCTGACCTTCATCTGCCGTTCCCGCCCTTCATACGCACAGCCGAGGTGTCCAACCCTGTTTTTGAGACCTCCCCTTGACATGATGCTGAGAGAGCCGGGCAGACACTTACAGAGCCGGGAGCCAGGCCACATCCATCAGCAGCGGAGTCTCGGACGGGTGATCGATGCACCATCCTTCAACTGGTTGTATTCTGGGATTCAGAGGGAAGCACGCTGCTGGACCAGTTTTACCGTTAGCAAGTTACTCCCGTCCCTACTGAGGCTTAGGGCATCAACACACAGTGTGAGTGTGTGAGAGGAAGTGTGTATGCTTACTAAGAGACGCTGATGTAACCTTGTCTGACCTTTCATACAGTACAGTTTTCCCTCAGGGTGTAAAACCACCCCTACCGAGGCTCCACTCTGACACCAAGCAGCCAAATAAACACCAGTAAACACACAAACACAGCGCCCATAGGGCTGGATGTGAGAGAGCAAGAGATATATCATCAACCCCTCTGACATATCTTCCAGAAAAGAAAAAGACAGGCGTCGTTTTTTCCCGAGCACATATTGTACACTCGCATGGACGAGCACAGTGAGAGATTTATACTCGGCTACAGCCACTGTGCTATTTGTTGTGTGGTCGCTGTGAGGCTTCCATAAACACGGAGTGATGGAGCGGTAATCCTGTGCCCTCTCCTCATTACTCCTCCGGTAGGAGGAAGTCGTCTGACCGGCCCCCAGCCATCTATTCAGGTCACAGCCATCATCTATCATCCATCATCCAGTCTCGGTGTGTGTCGCTAATTTTAATAGCATGTTTTTAGACCCAGTCAGTGATGACTCGCCCGATGCTGAACCACCGCCTGAGAACAACAGACAGCGAAGGAGAGGAAGTGATGGCGCTAAGATATGGACAGAGGCGGGGGTGGGGTGGGGGAGGGGGGAGGAGTTGAGCAGAGTGAGAGAGACCTCGCCTCGAGTCATTTCCACTATTTAACAGGATGTGATGAGCTCTCGCCATTCTCTTAATCTGTCCTCCATGATTCATTCATTTCCATTTCCTGTGTGCAGAAAGCCTGGCAGTACACACACACACACACAGAAAAACACACACACCTCTGCCAATAGAGTAGAAGACAGAGTTTATTCATGCGTTACAACATTGAACGTGGTGAAGACTCCGGTCATCCATTCCTGGTGAGGAAGATAACTGACAACCAAGGACCTGCTAACCCTTTCAGAGCAATTCCACCTCCCGCTGACACCCCGAGGTCATCGGCCACTCATTCTTAACCCCTCCGACACTCACATATTGAGGATAGAGAAGGCCCCTGCCGACGCAGGCATTTACAATCAGTCCATAAACACTGCAGCACTCTGGGGCCCCGGGGTCGGCCATGGGAGGAGAGAGGGACCGACCAGGGGAGGGGGGGAGGGGGGGGGGGGGGGGGGCTGCCGAGCGTGGCTGTGGAGACACAAAGCTGGCGCACAATACTAATTTACGAGGTATATGTGAAAATATAATAGCTTTAACAATGTCAGAATGTGCACATAGAGAGAGCTGCATGCTTCACACATTGAACACGGTTCACTTTTCTTCAGGCCTTGTCTTAAGCAAAAGAGTTGCTTTGATGGCTTAACTCTGAAATCCCATCGACTAATGGTTGGTAAGCTGCCAGCTTAAAAGGTCGCCCGCGTTCACTACAACAAATCGTGCACTATAACACAGATAAACACAGATAAACAGTCGACGGCGTTCCAAAGAAGAACTCGTGCAGTATCCACATCCCTAGTACACTCTTTCTGGATGGTACAGGTTGGGGGTTTCCACTCCTCTTCCTCATACATCTTAGCCTCACACACTCTTAATTAGCCGGGGAAGTGAGGAAGGATTACCCTGGTTCTCCTTCCAACCTCATCTATCTGGGGTTTTTGTGCTTGTCTCTCCACCCAGCATGCATTTATGGTGCTGTTAAAAGGGCAGGGGACATTTGAGCTCAATGACATTTCCCAGTGTTCAAGTGTGTGTGTGTCTGTGTGTGTGTGTGCGTGTGTGTGTGTGTGTGTGTGTGTGTGTGTGAAGTATGTAATGTTTATTCAAAATGTGAAGCCCCGATAGCTCAGCTGAAAACTGAAGCCGGCTGGTTGAGCCAGCAGGTGCTCCGCCAGGAAGATAGTGGACAAAATGTAACCGAATCTGTGCTGCCCTGCAGAAAAGAGTCATTTGGCAACAATATCCTCTATCTTCTGTCCGTCTATGCGTGTGAGCATGAATGTGATGGCATGAACATTAACATACTCTTCTGAATAAAAAAGAAAATATTTTTAAAAGTCTCATACGTTACTGAGGAAATAAAGAAGCTGAAAAGTCTGAAGCTTAAAATGTTCACATTCTCACTCCCAACTTGTCAAATAGCCTAAAACTACGATGCTCGTCCAAATAATATCTACTGGACAGAAACAAATGAAACAAATGTGTGTCTCTCTGAGCCATACATATATAAAGTAATGTCATACAACCATCGATGTATGCTTTTCTAATTCAGTAAGCTAAATTAATATATATATAAATATATATATATATATATATATATATATATATATATATATATATATATATATATATATATATATATATATATAAAATACATACAGATTCAGCCTGTCTGAAACAATAGTTTGTTCACCCAACAAGCTTCATATCGGGTCCAACACGGTGTCATGCTACATGCCAACAGTACTCTAAAGTTTTTGTGCCACAGGCCAAAACCAAAGTTAAGTTCTCACCATGTATCGATCACATAAACTCTGACTCTGACTCTAATCCATCCCTCTCTCTCTCTCTCCATACTTTTTTACACATCTTCAACTCTGTTTATCTGCCTCTCGCGTGAAGGATGACAATGAACAATTGAACACACGACCGCTTCCTCTGAGCATCTTTACCATTGCATCACAAATCAATGGCACCAACCACCTCACAGAGTGCAGCATTACCGCCGTGCTCTCCCCACTCGTTCTTAATGCACTTAGTCACTCTGTTGGTCAGTGGGAAGCTTAAAAACTCTTCACCACTCTGGTTTCAAAAACCGCTAATCATCCGAGTGTACGTAAGTGGAAAAAAAATGCTGACAACGTGTCGTGCTGCGGTGTGAGTTTGAGTGTGTGCGTGTGTGTGTGTGTGAGTGTGAGTGTGTGAACCCAATGCCATCAGATGCAGGCACGGTTTAATTAGGATTCTCTGTAGTCTAATTTGATTAGTGGAGGCTGAAGAAGATGAAGGTAATTAGACTATTCCTGCTGCTGGAGAAAGGTGACA